>JAZGUH010000594.1:0-137395 GCA_037893225.1 Hippasteria phrygiana | reverse complement strand
TATGGTGTAAATTGCATTTTTGCAAGCATCATAAACGTTTTTTTTATTTTTTATGTACCTAAATTTCATTTTGATAATTTTCTACAAACTACTTTCAAAAAATTGTTTTCATTTTCTAAAACATTACTAAGTACAGTGTAGGCCTAATTGGTTATGGATACGCGATAGGACTATCCTGATAAAAATATATGGCAACTTCAACACTCTGCTGTAAACCAATGGTTCATTCTTACATGCACGTACATATCAAATGTCTCGTTTAATGCTAATTAGTGGGCGTGTCAATTTCAACCAAATCATTGAGAAATGTTTTTCTGTATCTGGGGATGCTCGCGCGCACGTATAGTCTTGGGCCCAAGACCCTTGTGTTGTTATTTCGGCGCCCGCGTGCCAGATTCACTAACATTGTGTCTTCTCGAAATCCCGGTGTCATATGAATATCCGACTCCCATTGAAATATTGGCTTTTCTTCCCTATTATTGGTTAAACCCTCTCACGTGACGGTCACTGTCCCATTTATCTCCACTTAGATATGCGCAGTAGAACCACTAAGTCAGCTTTTTAGGGAGACGGATATTCATACTACACCGGCTTCGTGTGCGTTCTGGCCTCACGCATGCGTAGTTTACAAAATGCTAATCGCGCTGCAGCAGGTGTTTGCTAAACGTGCATGATTTTGGATCGCCATGGTGATGATAGAGAGCTTTGCGGTGTTAAGTTTTTGAAATCTGTTAGTGCGTTTTGTATATTAGGAGAATTTTAAAAGAGCTAACCTTTCCCGACATTTTTATCATGCAGTAATTTGACAATTTTATCGCCATATCAGCGATATTGCTGGAATAAAATATCGACTACGAAAACATCAGTATCGTCAGCGCTTCCTCCATGGTACGGCCGAGCTTCTCGCACTCGTAGCCTAACCACGTGTGCCGCGCTAGCACACACGCCTACGCTGTACAATATAATGCTGGCTCTTTCCCTTGTACTGTGTTCTGTACGTCGTGATCACGTTGTGTTATATCCGTACGTTTCGTTAGTGAAATAGGAACCGAACTTGCCATTCAACATCGTCCTCAAAGTAATCGGTGTAGAGTAGTTTCCTCTGCACAAATCATAAATACGCACACGCAAAAGGTTGACACGTGGTGTAGACAGGTACCCGCGCAACGTGCACTGTGCGTGCCTTAATGCCTAAGTACCGCACTTACTTACCGCAAGCAGCAGTGAGATTCGTTCGTTGTACAATGTACATGTACATGATTATGTCCGTCATATTGGTCCGTCATTGGTGAGTTGTAAATTCTAGACATGGTGCGTCAAAAAACGTGGTTTATAGCGTCAGTTTTACATGAATGGTTCGTCATGAACAGGGCGCAAGGGTGCGTCAAGGGACCCCAGAATCTGGCCTCACATTAGACATTGATGCATATTCCCGGGGGTCCGAGGGTCCATCTTGCAATTGATAGGTGCATTATTCCGGTGCTCTGTTAAATGCATTTGTACAGTGTTTTCCATTGCCTTGGGAATTCTTCGGAATTTTACTGGGTGAATCTTGGGAATTTCAAATTTGATGAGTGGCCACGCTGCTGCACACAGCAAGCATCGCCCAATTTCGGAGGTCATGCTGTGCGCGCGTGCACGCACATACGTGTGCCCCGTGTACGTCGTGTAACTCGGTATGAAACTGATGAAAAGAGTCTACAAGTTTAACATTGCTTTTGAGTTTATTTTCCTGGAAAACGTCGGCCAGCGTAGCATATGGAATTCCTGAACGGACAAGATAGATAAAGACACAAAGAGTAGGGCCTATGTGTGGGCATGAAATTAGCTTCTACAACGAAGTAAAACGTAAAAAAAAAAATCCTGTTAAAGTTTTGATTTCAATTACTGCACAATCTCCTATCCTGGACGTCAGTCGTAGTGCAATGAAGACATTGTCCAACCTGGGCAATTTAGTTTTGATCAAAATAGAGTCAAGGGTATTTTTCCAAAATGACTTTTTTAACCTAAAGCAGACTTCTCTTAATTCTTTTGACATCTTTTTTTGTAATTTTAAACAGTTTATTGCTGGAGAAAATGCAATTTTCTTACACGCTTTACGCGAGTTGCCATGCGAATATCAGCGTGTTTACTGTGCGTCGCAGTGATCGCCATACTTTTTTCGAGTTGCGTTTTGTCATCTTCATCGTCACTTTACCCCAAATATTCCCTCAAAAATAAGACCCTGCCCTATCAACGGCATAGGCCTACCTTGTACTGTAGTGTTGGTTTGTATATTAATATAGTCGCTAACTAACGTTAGTTTGGCAATTCCATTAACCTAAAAGTGGATTTTTGTTTCCTTATACTGGAAACAGGGCCCTACACTCACACTACACAATCGCCAATTTGACTTTGACACCCAAACAAAATGTCAGAAACCGAAAAATCTGACAAAATAACCAATAATTTGTTGTTAGAATTGTATAAACACATGGCACAACCTCTAAGTTTGACACTTTTGTTGGGAAAAGTTTTGTGAATATAGGGGAAGAAAGTTTGTGTTTTTACTGTGATAGATGTTCTTGGCACCACAGTGTACGGATTTCTGCCCCACTTTGTATGGATTTTGCCGAAATGATAAATATCAGATTGTGCCCCGGTTGTGCCACATGTTTGGACAGTTGTAGGGCTGATTATTTTCAAGATTTTGCTGATCCTGACCGATTTTTGTATTAAAGTAAAATCTTTCCGAGAGTTATTCATATCATATTCACCTTGAACACAAACAACGTAAGTAGATAACGAAGCATCGTCCACGTGATGGCCAAAAGCACAACCAAAAACATATCGCTCCATTTCGCTTCACAGTACGTCCGAACCTCACCCAGAAAACCATCGGGATGAACGGGTTCTGTGCGGTAATACTCCGGCATCTCTGAGAAAAATGTCTTCACCAACCCGTAGTAGTCCGGGTAGAAAAAGAAGTCGGTGATTGCCATGTTTTATCGTAAGATTAACGATTCTGGGCTGGAGATGAATTTTAAAAAATATGTTGAAATTCGTGTAACATGTGTGCATTTGTACGAGCGTGCACCAGGCAAACTGAAGTCATGAAAAGTGAGGCGTGACCCTAGCTACAGCTTGCACACAGACGATACTTCTAGTATTCGAATATGGATTCGAATACAAGTCTAGTGGATATCGAGACATCCTTCTTTTATTGTTTTCTTTTGTATAAGCGCGATAAACATCTACTTGTCAGCTTATAGTTTTTCAAAAATCTGGAATAAAATGAATTATAGTCAAGACTCACTCGGATTAAAAATACCATCTATTTTTAAAGAGCAAGTAATGAATAGAATCGATTCGTAGTTGTTTCGATACTGGCGTAACGTTCGGTCTGTGGTCACCATGGTTCGTGATGAGTAATCGGAAAACAAAACAACGAACCCCCGTTTTCAACAGTGCGCTGTTTACATCGCAACCTCGATGCCACATTTCGGTAGCTGCTGACAAATGAACGGGGAAACCAATTACGTTAGGAGTCGAGTCCTGGGTACATGTGTGGAAGAGGAGTGGTCTGTGTGATGGTCCGATCTTTTTTTATTTTATTTTTTATTAAACTTTCACAAGTCCAATTACCATTTTTGCGAGCGTGAGTGTGTACAATGCGTTCGGGTTAAAATATTCATTTCTAATTGTACGCTAGAATTGAAGAACTAATTGCTTAGAAGAGTCAAAGGAATAAAAAAAGCAGCATTTTCAGTAATGATATAAGAAGGAGGAATTTCAGTGAAATAAGAAGGAGAATTTGAGAGAGATTATAAACAGCCATGGAGCAAAGCACTCACCAGAAAGCAGCAAAGGGAGAAATCACGGTCTTCCGGCCGTGGAAAAATCGAAAGGGGAGGCGGGGGGGGGGGGGGGGGGGGGGTGGACATCACTCGACGCTTTGTTCAAGGCCTATTGTATATAGCCGCATTTTAGGCAAATTTCAGCAGGTTTTCGGGTGTTTTTTTCAATAAACATTTAATTGACTTCGACATTGAGTACGACATTGACATCGTGTAATTTTAAGAGGATGCTGAACATTGATGAAATTGGTGTAAAACGTGAGACACCCGAAAAAAGTGCAAAAGACAATTATATACGGAATGTATTACGGAATGGGGTCCCTATTCCCCATCCCCCAACCGCCCCAAAACTTAATCCGAAAGTTATTTTATTTTGTTTGTCTCCTTTCCGTTTTTGAGTAGAATGTTTTTATATGTACTCTCAGTGCTCTTTTAGAATTTCACCTCGAAAAATAATTTGTTTTATTATAATTGCTAGTTTTATAGCAATGCAAAGGTTATTATCTTTTGAATGAGACATCGAACGAAAAATTTTATGGTAATCAGTTTTGGCGCAGCAATTTTGGCCTATTTAGTGCGGTGGTCCCTTTTGTGCCACACAAAAGGTTTACCTAAATCAAATAGCGCCCTCCCATTGTGTCCGCCATAGAATGGAAGAAAATCTTCTTTTTTTTAATCACGGTATCCTTTCCAACAATCCTGCTTGAAAAATATTTAACCACGCCTGAAAAAATGGGGCCACCTTTCAAGTAACACTTACCATTTCAATTTGGTCCGCAAAATCTGAACAAGCCTCTCCCTTATTTTGTGCCAATAGTTTGCCAAGTGGAGCTCCAAGGATTTAACTTAGGGGATCTACCAATTTTGTTTTCAAAACTTTTCGAACATTTTTAAAACAAGGTTGCCCCGAAAATGCCCCCCCCCCCCCCCCCCAAAAAAAAAAATAAATAATAAATAAATAGATAAATAGTAATAAATAAATATATAAATAAAAGCGGGAGGGGCGGGGTAGGTCTCTTCTGATGATGGAAGCACACATGTATGATACGTATTTGGAAATATAGCACATACACGTAGCCACCAAATCATGCTAAACTAATAATATAAACCCCCCCCCCCCCCCCCCCCCACCCCCCCCCCACAAGGTGCGCCCGATTAGGTGCGCCACTAAAGCCTACATGCCAACCACCACAAGTTAATTAAGACCGAACTGTGAGAAAGTTCCTGCCTGGTGATCGGCGGCTGGCAGTGACACACGTACAACTATGAATAAAACATTTAATTCATCGATATGCTGAAAGCGAAATAGCCAACAGTATAAATTATACAGAACAAAGAGTGTAAAGCAACCTTTGATTTTATGTCAGTCTTGCCATGGAGGTATTTAATACATCCATGGTCTTGCCAAGTTGTATTTTCCTAGATTGGTTCAAGTTCAGGTAACTAATCATTACAGGTGTCGATTGCCTCTTTGATTTAGTAAAAGTGGCGACTGTTGTTGTGATAGCGCGCCCTCTACAAGCTCACCCGTTGTAATTCAAGGTCTTCGACTAAATCAAAGCTCGTAAGATCGGACACTTGGGGCATTTCTCAAACCCTGGCTTGGGCTCGGGCTTCGGCTTCGCGTAATTTTATGTCCCAGATTTGGCAAGATCTTGGATACTGTTTTTTGCTACATGTATCAAAGTCTGATGTTTTAATCCGGAGTCAGAGTCTGCTAAGGCTTCAGATTGACAATGGGAATGGGAAATAGCTGGAGACGAAGCCGAAGCCCAAGCCAAAGCCAAGGTTTGAGAAACCCCCTAAGTATCTTTTTGTACAGCGCCCGATGAAACGCTATGACGTCATTATTTTCGACTATGGGGAAGGGCGCCCCTAGCGTTTGATAGGTAAACACGTGCTAGCAGCGGCCGGCCCGACTGCATGCAGTGAATCCAATACGTGCAGCATCGGGCATTGTCGGGTGTAAAATGCGAGCGGGATTTTCATTAAAAATAAACTCCACAAAGATGAAGAGACAAATAAAGGAATAAGTGAATGGATAAATAATATTACTGAGGTACCTCCATTATAATACATGGTTTTAGCATGGAGGACATGATTTAGTGACATTTATAAATCAGCGAGTACATTGCACATTGAGGCGATGACGGAGAGCTATTTTCACATGTGAAAACCAGATTGAAAATTTGAGATATTGGTTTTAAGTTGGCAGTTATAAGATTTGATTCATTTGTATAAAAGAAAAAAAAATCTTTGTTGTAACGGAAAGTAGCCAAATTTGATGTTTTTAAATTATAAAGTAACAGTCATGTTGTAGGCCTACTTGAACGATTTAATGAAGCTAAATGAAGCATCCGAAAAATAAATGAAATCAAACTTTGCTCCACTCGAGAAGTGTTAAAATTTCTGTTAATGGTTTCACTAGTATTATTCATAACTGCTACTTCAGACAGTCAGTAACAAAGTAAGACACCCAGTAGTATGATTTGAAAAGAAATGTATTTTTTATCACATCATTGAAGATGAATAAAATTGCAATAAAATAATATGATAGTAAATAACATACAAAAAAACAAAAAAACTTTCTAATGATTAATTTCTCTGAGAAATTATTTAGTTTTGTGCCATATGTAAAGCTATATTTTGAAATAATATTTGCAAAAGGTGGCTCTCCACAATTGAATATCAGAAATTCAGAATAAATAAATAAATAAATGAATGAATAACGAAAGAAAGAAAAAGGAGGGAGAAACATTAAGTATGTAATGTTAAGACCAATCCTTGCCAAAGTTTGTTGGTGTGTCATTTAGTGCAATTAATTCAGTGCGGAGCACCAAGTCTTCATTTGTTCCTCCATTGTGAACTACAGGAACACTTCGGTTGATAAGTTTTACCTACCAAAGGTACGAGGGCGCCTTTTCCCATGAGCAACTACTTCCCGTTTTCAATTTTTCTGCGGAGTGTCCGATCTTTCCCTTCTACGATCTTTAACTATATTACGGAAGCTTAAAGTGACCATCCGAGTTTCCGCGTTTCTGATAGATTTTTACGGAAAGATGGAATACCGAGATATTTCAGACGTCTTTCTATGATAATCGTATCTCGGAAAGACGTCTTTCCACGATAATCGTATCTCGGAAAGACGTATTTCCACGATCAGGGGCGGATCTAGAGGGGGTGTGAGGGGGGGTGGGGGGGGGGGGGGGGGGTGGGTGTGTGTGGGGGGGGGGGGGGGGGGGGGTTGGGCTGCTGAGCAAAGTTGCGATAAGCAATGCTAAAACCACATCCTTGTTACCATGTACAGTGCAAGGTATAGCGCTGGTCCATTTTTTTACACTGTACCGGTATAGGCGGGTACAACCCCTCCCTAAATGAAAGGCTAGATCCGCCCCTGACGATAATCGTATCTCGGAAAGACGTCTTTCTGAGATACCATATCGTGGAAAGACGTCTGAAATATCTCAGTATTCCATCTTTCCGTGAAAATCTATCGGAGAAACACGGAAACGTGGATGGTCACTTTAAGCTTCCGTACTAAATGCACTACAGGCTATCTAATAATGTTTCCTGGTAAGAAAATGCCTTAAACCAACACAACGAAGAAAACAAATTAAGCACAAATTTTATAGCAAGCTCATCACTTTATTAAAATAGACAATAGAATTCAGATAAAACACTACTGTTTGTCCCCAAGATACTGTATATTTCATACCTTACATACAAAGAAGGCAAATTGGCCTGGAGTACTAAACTTATACATGCCACACTGACCAACTAAAGGTATTTAAGCTCGAGGTCTCGAGGATTACACATCTTCCCCATTACGGTTAAAATTTACTCGCCAAGGTTTGCGTTAGTTTCCCCAAAATGTGCTCTACATTAACCTTTTTTTTGCACTGCACCCAAATTCTAAATTCAAAACTATCACATTTTTAAAGCTCTGGCTTTTTTAGTACATTCATACGTGACTTCATTTTAAAGTTTTGGTCGTCAGTCTCAAATTTAAAAACAAAATGGAAAAGTCTGATGAAATCAAAGGAAAAAATGGGATGTTTCTCATAACAATTTTTTACACCTGTATTACAAATATTGTTTGCATCAATAATTTAAGCTCTGAAAAATGTCACTTTATCCCAACGATAGGATTTTTGTTTAATGCATCAATTCTTACTCTATTTTTCAATAAATACAGCCGATAATCAAATCTACTACTAAGACAAACCAAAAGGCCAAATTGTAGTTTTTTCTTTACATTAATGACTTCATAAATTTAAACAAGTTGGCATAAGTATATACAAATCTTCCTTTCAAACAAATACACGAAACATTACATTTTTGTAATATTTCTTTAAATATCTTACAGCAGTTGGAACTGTCCCTGCTACGACTTTTTTTTCTAATTTTCCCCTTAAATTCCTACATAGCATACAACCTACGGTTTCTAAAAAAATTCGATTTCAAAATAGTTTTAAGGCATCATATACCACACTATCTGCCTGTTGACAATATTCCACAACTCTGAAACCCAATTGCTAATTTTGATTACTTTCCCATGATCCGAACATTTTTGACTTACACAAAATGAATCAAAAAAAAAAAATGCAATAAATACGTTGCACCAAGTAAAGTCTTGAAAGAAACGTCTTTGGTTGAAATAAATCATAAATTGAATACTTAGCCTTCATTACAATCATTTTTTACCACAACTTTGGCAAAACAAAACATTAAATAAGAATCTAACTATGCTATACTCAATTGAAAAACCTAAAAGCACTCTTAAACATAACATTTAATTTGAAACCAAATCAGCCATGAAATAATGAAAATTTAATTCAAAAAAATACACAACATAAATCTTGTCCAAAGACTCGGAGGACATTCATTTAAAACGACCAAAACTAATTATCCCGAGGACTGTACATAAAGTAACAAAGGTATGGAAAAAAAACTCAATAAAGAAGACGTTTCATTTGGGGGGGGGGGGGGGGGTGGTTTCAAAGAGTCATAAGACAAATGGACATCATGACTAAGAATTTCTGAACGATCAAACATTTTTACCCCACAATTTAGCAGGAGCAAATGGAGTTCAAATTTGAAACAATATTGAGCTTCACTTAATCAGCACAATTAATTTCAAGATTGAGTGTAGATGCTAACCAGCCATAGTTGCAATAGTTATCTTTCACCACAAATCATTACATTATTCTTAAGATCAAAACAAAGCAGAATACTCAATAACTATTGTAGGAATAATCAGATAAAGAACCAAAACACTGAAAATATACTTCAGACATTATAGCTAAGTAATGAATATCACAGACTTTTCATATCGTATCAAACAAAGTAATAGACAAATTTTCATGATTACATTATATGGAACGGAGGATTAAATGAATGCGACGGTGAACCATTACACATGACCTCTAACAAATTATTCGTGGCCAAAAATCAATATAAATGTGTCCTGGAAAATCGATTCAGTGCCTCCATCGACCAGGAGAGGGTGCCATTTCCTAATTTGGGTGTATGAAAACCCATGGGGAGAATTTTGGAATACAATTAATGACCGTTAGATCTTTACTTTAGGAATAGAATTATACACAATTTATACACAAAATTAGCCCAACCTCTAGATTTTCTTTTTGTACTCGAATTTCTCTACTCTTCCCACCTAGGTGAGCCCCCATCCCTTCATTTCCATAGCAATGGACCTTCTCATATATCACAACTTCTCAAGTCCAAAACGGAAATCCTTATTAGATGTCGGCCATCTTGAAAAACCAGACTGGCACCTCTGACATATCTCAAGTACTGCCTGAACAATCTTTGAAATGGATTAAAGGTAATTGACAAAGATGGGAACAACTTGGACGTTTCCTTTTGTCTCTTGTCTGCAAAGGCTGGGCACCAGGCAAGTACAAGAAGAGAGGAGATATTTGGTATGCGAAAAATGAATAATTAGCATAAATTCAAAGCACACTAAAGAAACTGGACAACTATATATAAAGCATGAATAATACAAATGGTTGTCTAAAAATATAAAGTGCAGTGTCACATTATCAATGAAAATATTGAGTAGGATCTTCCCTTTTTCTCAGGCAGACTAAAAGATAATTAGAAGACAAATAACAAAATGGACTAAAGCATGTTCACAATAATACATCACTTCTACGTTGACTTTTAGCAATGAACAACAGCAACATGCTACACCGTCTCATAGGGTTCAAACCTAAGGCTGCATTTATAACGACATTCTCAAAAGAGAAAGTATTCACACACCAAGTATATTTAAATTCAGCCTTTTTCTCTCTTTTTTTAAACTTCATTCAAGTTCCAACAATAAAGGATTGACAAGACAAAACTCTTACTGAAAGCAAAGACAGGCATTTAATCATTCAGAATTATGCAGGTTAATTTGCATAATGTATTCGACTTGTTCGAGAAAGACTTAGGATGGAGATAATATTAGCTGAAAAAATAACTTAAACTGATCTTAAATGTAACTGGCAATGTGTGAGTCAATTTTTCAGAAGCAACATTTCTTTTTTACATAAAAATAATTCTTTGACAATACAATTATTTTCATGTGAAAAACAGAAAATATGGACGAAAAATTGACAAGGAAACTGCAGGGACAAGCACATTAATATACAGCCCATTTGTGAAGTTTTCATTGTTATAATTTTTTTTATATAAGGCAAACTTTGTACTACACATACCACAAAACACAGAACAATTTCTTGCACTATATCTTTTGTGTGTAAATGGCATTTATAGAACACATTCTTTAATTCTTTTGTTGTACAAATGTTGGTTTCGTCACACACTTCGATACCTTAACAAAGAATACCCTGATTTAGTTTCCGAAATTATTCTAAACAGGAAAAAACAGACATCCCACAGTCACCATCCTGAATACGATTTCCCAATCTTCCCTTCGTACACATTTTATGTTTGATTCATAAAATTAGACTGACTACACTAATTGGTCACATTTTTGTAACCACAGAGCTAGAACTTTTGCAATTTGACAGAGCCAAGCACAAGTGAACTTCCTGGAGCAGTCAAAACGTTGATACATTATGGAATTTACGATTCCTTGCTCGCTGAAAGTTTCAAATTTCTCATTAAAACGATACATCAGTAAGAGGTAATGAAAAAAAGGCCTCCACTTTCTCTATTGTCTCCAGTGTGAAAGTCTTGAAGAAAAGAAAAGTGAACACAGTCAAGAGTACACTGATTTCTGCTCGACGAAAGAACGTAAAAAGTCAGAGCCGAAAGACGGCTGTAAAGCACTCAATATCTTTTGATGAAAGACACTTTGTTTGGTTGATATCTCAGCATTCAAGACGGTAAGCCAACCTGAGATGAGAAAATTATCCATTTTTAAAAATATCCAACACACTCTCCCGATTCCATCCACTATCCCGGTAGAAAAATTCAAGCAAAATACACAAATAATCTCTAATTACCCACTCCTTGTTTGAACCAACAATCGCATGCTGTCTTACAAGTCTTGAATTTGTGACACCATCGTACAATTTGTCACAGTCCTCAGCCAATTTAGAAAGCTAGGTTTGATTCTGACAGCAATCATACGTAATTGTTTTTGCCTTCAGTTATTTAGCTTTTCAAAAACAACAATGGTTATGATATAAACTTCCGAAGTTCATTCAGGACCGCCGAGAGAAAAGAAAAGGGTCATGGAAACACATTCTCTTAGCACTAACTCCTTGAAAGTTGTAATCGTGATGCAAGTTAAGGGTACCACCATTTTGTCCTGAACTGATGCATCCAAATGTATATTGACACTGGTTGACAGGCACCTATAAGAGCTATATTAAATGAGTAGAGTTCTAACTCCTCATTCCCTCACACAGGCAGTTTGAAGTCATCCAAAGAGTGGCCACGATTGGAGGGGTCTGAGTGACTGAAGACCAGTTTATATCACTTATTAACATAACGGCACGGCCAAGCTTGTCTATAAATACCCAGAACACTCATCAAAAAAGAGCTTGACCTTTGCATGTTTGAGTTAGAAACCTGCATTTAGTTGATGTTTATCTTGCTTAGCTTGACTGTTGTTGAGAGCAAGCGTCGAGTATTACACCCATGAAAATCAGTAGTAATGCAGATATACACAAATAGCTGTACTTAAGTCAGTCAATTTCTAGATTTCCATAGTTCTGTGCATGAACATGAACGCACCCAGTAGGCTCATCTCCATATGGCCAGTTAGCACTCTAGTAATTTAATTAACCTTACAAGTTAACCAATGAAGTATTGCATAGTAAGGCCAATATATTAAAAACAAAGTTGAGCACACCAGCATGCAAATTCACTTGTCCAAGAAAGATTTGTTGCATTCATTTCCCCCAGTGGCTCACATGCAACAATGTCATAACCTTTGCAAAAAAAAACCAGAATTTTTTGTTTCGTTCATATGACATAATCATTGTTGTTTTGAAAAAAAAGTTTACCAACAATTTTATTTCCACGATTGGTTTAATTAATCTGAAATATAAAAAAAAATATTTGTTTTCAAATCAAAACTCAAATCAAGTGAAATCAGAAGAACCTCTGTTACAAGTGACCAGTCTCTGTCTTGCAATCCCACAATCCAATGCTGCGCCAGGCCCGAAGCACTTTGTCCAAACCTCCACAGGTCATCCTCACAAACAACCCTCCTTTTGCCTGTCCAACGATGCCTCAATGGGCCTACAGCACGGTCTGTGGAGCCAACACTGGGGAGATCCGTGGGATGATTTCAAGACGTTTTGGCTGTTGTTTAATAAATATAAAAAAAGATGGGAAAGTTAGTTGAGTAATAAAGACAGTCCCTACACCGCTGCTGTTTTGTTATGACAACTGACCCTAACATTACCAGTGGGAAAAATTATAGAAAATTTGTGTTTAAAATTGCCCTGCTGGATAAGGATTTACAAGGTCAATGTTTTTCAAATTATCTACATTTCAGGTAAATGGGTGCATTTATCTCATCACTTTTAGAGTTTATTTTATCAATTGTGCTTTTTTGAAGCCAGGACAATTTTGAATAATGTGCATCTAGCTCTGGAGTTGTCAGAATGAAATCATATCCGAATTATATCTTGTGTCAGAGTCATCCTGCATTGAAAATTAGAAAAAAATATTAAACCCTCAATTTCAACATTGTGAGGTATTAAACAATGTAAACTTGAAGTACAATATAACATGGCTACTGTTAGTAAATGCCTGAACAAAATTCAGACTGTCAATTTACCCAAAAGTTGCCCCTATTGGCTTTTGCTAAAAACAGAACCACCTAAAACGGTGAAGTGACTATTCTATTGCCATTATCTACATTATCTGTCTTTGTTTAGGGTCCTGTGAACCCATCAGTGTTTTATTTATAAGATTCCCCATTCCTTTGTTGGTCTGTCAATTTTGTTTGTCTATTTCACTTTCACAAGAATGCGAGAAAAGAAAGCAATTGCTTGGGATGAATTGGTTAAAATTAGCTAACTGCTTTGTGTAAAATAATGCAAATATCGACTTGGAATAACAGCATAAAACATTTGAATATTAACTTATTAAGTCCATTCATTAAGTGATTGAATGTTTGACCAAAAAACAAAATTTGAATTTTCCATCAACTGACATACCGACCAACCAATCGTTAGTCAATGAACGAATCAGAAAATAATGCTAGGAGTACTCAATCAACCGACCAATGAAACACCCAAATACAACAGCAATCAAATCTTTACAACTGTTGGAACGTTTCACTTGCACACTCTTCATGCACTTCGGAACCAACAACACATCCGAAGTCTGCATATGCAACTTTGGAAACATGCAGTGAAAAATGGCCAAAAGAATGGTTTATAAGACTAATGAGGATATTGACAAATACAGGTGTTAACTAATGTTTAGTATTAAAGCACCTTTCAAATACATGTATACTCCATGCTATTAACGTACATCTAAATACAGCCAAGGGTATTATTATGTTACGGAAATGAGGGTGCATTTATTAAACAAATTTATGAATTGGTGTGTGTCACAATTTTTTTCAGCAATGCTTGGCAGAGAACTGATGCAATGCATGAGATTTCCCAGTGAAGCCACCTGGAAAGGTTTACTCAAATTTGTCATCCCTGGATAAGCACAATCCCTCCAGCACCCCCTACCTTCCTCCAGCACCCCCTACCTTCCCCCCCCCCCCCCCCCCCCCCCCCCTCCGACAATCCTGCCTATGGGTCTGAGCACTCGCACCCATAATGCACCATAAGGAAAGCTGAGGACAAAGATTCAAGCTTCTATGTGCTGATTACTGACACTGAACCATTCCAGTAACAAGTGTGCCATAGCACTGTATACAATGTTCCTGGAATGCCATACGAACTACTGAATACCAGTGAACATTAAGATTAATAATGAAAGACTAAGTGCTAGTAGGGAAGGAGAATGACAACGGAAGCAAAAAATAGTAACATTCTAAACTCTAACTCTACGAGTAGAAACTTGAACCATGACACCCAAAAAGCTTTGTGGGGGAGGGGCGGAGCATTTGAAAATTGGAGGGAGGAAACTGGACTGTGATCAGAAATGAACAGGCATGAACAGAAATATCGAAGGAAAAAAAACAACATTTCATGTGGCGTCTTGAAGAAGGAAACAAACTGATTATGACACTGAAATTGCCACCACGTGCCTTTTAATTGATCAGAACTGGAATATGGGGCTAGCTGCAGTACGGTTGATGGGCGCGACTCCAATTTGGTGATGGTGGTGCGCCGGTGACGGCGAGTAGATTAGCCCACCAGCCGACCACTCTAGAGTTTTCTGGCAATCATAATGACACGGGGTGGAAACAGAAAGGTCTCAGTTGTGGTTTATTGCTGTCCTCTGGAAATGCTCGCAAATCTAGACTAAACTTCTTGTTTACTAAAGCCATCCACCAGCATCAATGGTAGCTGATGCTTTCACAATTGACAGTCACATGTGCAAAATGATTTCAAGTTTCAAGCATTAAAATATGTTTCGTGGTTGTATATTTTAAGACGTGAAAGAATTGAGAGGGAAATTGATACGAAAGAGAGCAAATTCTGAAGCTGTTAAGTCTAGATTAAGACTTTAAAAACACAGAGGTAAAGAGGGGCTTCTTTCATGGATAATATCTTTACAATCTTAAAAACAATGTTTATATGCTCTGCTTGTATCCAAATCTTACAAGTTCCAGATATCACACCTTTAGCCATTGATTTATAATGGCTTCCAGTTGCAGCTAGAATATCTATTTCAATCGTATTTTTTTATTTTTTGTTTTTATAAATGTATAAAAAGCCACAATTCAGCCCTTGGCTGTGAGGTGTTTCTGAAATAAACCATTAATAGATGCTTTCAAAATACTGCTAATTACTTGTATGTATATATATAAAGTCTATATTTTTGGACCCACACATTTATACCAGCTCTTTACTGAATGAACAGTATCTTGTCATAATCTTCAAGATTAATAAAAGCTAACTGCAAACTTCAGACCTTATTATCAAGATGCACTGACCAACTTCATCTGGCCAACTACTCTCTCCCAGACCACAACTACAAGCAGTAAATGGGTTGCACATATTTTATTTGCCCATTCAGTACCATATACTTATTACACACCTCACCTTCAGATCCCACATTCAAATAGCCCAGGATATCTCGTGTGTGGGATTTGAAGGTATGTGATATAACCTGGGATACCCTGTTTATGGGACTGAACAGATGCGAAAGAACAGACTCATCCCTCCCCTACTCCACCCCAACCCCCCTTAAAGAAGAAGTATCACTGGACAAATTTAATATTAAGCTCTCAATATTGCTCCATCCTGCTGAAGTACATTTCGTCACATCTTAGACAAAGGACAAAAATGACTGAAGAAAGCTGTAAACTTTACATCACCCCTTAAGTTCATGTTGAGAGAGACAATGAACTATTGAAAAATGTCTTATTGGAGAAATACAAAAACTGTTTCCTGTCCAAATTTCCTGTTTAATTCACACATCAAAGAACAACTTTTGCTGGAATAGTGAGATCAGACTGTAGTTGGAATTTTCCAGGACTCGGAGGGGGGGGGGGGGGGGGGGGGGACTGTTAAATATTAGCATATCCTAAGACAGTGTTAGTAAAATGCACAACAACTGCCGCAAGCTTCCTGCCCTTGCAGTTAACTCAAAAATCTAAATTAATCTGTCTATATATTTATACATACATTAAATATGTCAGTCTTTTGAAATGGTCATGCAATGTTTAACCAAGTTAAGGGGGGGGGGGAAATGAAATCTTTTCTGAATTAAAAAAAATCTGGGATTGAACTCAAATAAAACATGCTGGTATAATGAAATCTGCAGATATGAGGGGGGGGGGGGGGGGGAATTGGACAAAATCAAAGACAAACTCATCAATCCATAGCTGTAGTTGCAGGAAACAATACTTACTAATAACTAATAATGAATAATTTAAATTACTATAGGATACACTGATTGAAGAGAAAAATCAACAGCTTTGTCGTGGTTAAGATTTCACAGAGACAAATCAGATGAGACCAGCTCCTACGAAATGAGTCATTTTTGGACTTGTTAGTTTGTGCACAGGGCATACCCAGTACTTCATTTTGATTTATACAACACCTGAATAAATCCCAGCCATCCGATTGGTGGATCGTCGATCACGTGCATTGAATTATTCGACCCATCACACGACGCGAACCCGCACCGCCCAAAACGTTCTATCATATGGTTCTATCAAACGGTGCGCGCGCATTGATAGAACCAAAAGAACTTCTCTAATTTCACGGTCACTATTAGTGGCGCTACAACAGGGCTGTCATTCACACAACATGGCGGCCGAGTTTCCCGAACTGCCACGGTTTGTTCTCCCAACAGACGACGAAATATTGGAACTCGTAGGCGATGCTGACGCTCCAAATACAAAGAGACAAATCAAATATGCAGTGAAACGATTAGATGAATTTGCAAGACACGCAGGAACAACAATTAAAGCTTTAACTGATTCGGAACTCGACAATTTTTTGTCGCGGTTTTATGCGGGACTGAGAAGGTAAACGGCACAAACGTTACACAAAGAAATCCATGCATGCAATCTGTCGGATTTATTCAGGCGTTGTATAAAACAAATAATGAATGTTTCACATTCGTGCAATGGTAAGAATAATTTCATTCGGTGACAGATGGAATGTCCCATTCCACTCGGCTTCGCCTCGTGGAATGGAACATTCAATCTGTCACCTCATGAAATTATTCTTACTATCGCACTCATAAACATTAATTATTTGTATAATATCACTCAGTTTGACATCTTGATCAGAATAGACATATGTGGGTGCAAACCTTGAACAGTTCCAATTGATGTTTAAGGATTGACCTACAACTCAGAAGAGGCTCTGGTTGACTCGTGACACGGTTACATTGGGTCACAAATATGACTTAACCAGTATCTTAATTTTTTCACTGGTTGACAAAACCACATTCAAGAAGCACTTATTCAGTATCAGGCATCCACAATCTAAGATTTTTCATGGATGACAGCATCAGCTTGTCATGAGCTTACCTCTCCCATGTTGGCCTTTGCAAACTCTATCCGCAGGCCTCCACGGTCGCTGGACGGCAGTAGCACACCTTGCAGGTGCGTCAAGGCTTGTGTAGCACAAGGAATATTCTGATGACAAATGACAAACAATGACAGATTGTATAAGGCAACCCGCCAGGACTTTTGCAAGACGAGGAATATTTCACTGGCAAAATGACAGCATGACCAAAGATGACAAACTGACAGTTATGCAACCCAAATGGTACTGTGAAAATGCATTAAACTGCTGCAAACTGCTGACTGGATTGATCTGAAATATACAAAACAAAATTAGGTGGCCTAACATTTCAAACTTAAGGAAGTTCTTTCTCAAAGGGAAAGACAAATATATCCTACTTGACAAATCTTTGCAACACTTAAACTGTTTTTTTCAGAGTAAACAAAGACAAGGTGATCCGCAGATCACACGTGTCACCTTTTTTTTGGTCACTGCATCTAAGTTTCAACTTTTCAAATGAGAGCAATTGTACATTTCGGCCTATTTTACCACTTGACCTGAAATGACCTTTGACATATAATGAGACCTTTAACATATAATGAGACCTTTAACATCAACATCACATGAATGTTTCCACGTTGCACCTTTGGCTGAATTTTGATTGCAATTGGACTTCAACTTCAGTATGTGACCTTTCACATATGACGGTTAACCGTTAACATAATGCACCCATGACCCAAGTTTGATTGCAATTGGACTTAAACTTTTCATTATGAGAATTTTTTTTTCCAAACTAACCAAAATGCCACATACATAGACATACAAATGACCTCTAATGACCCCTACATGACCTTTGACCTCAGCATTCCAAAGAAGAATTAAGTCTTCCCACCCAAGGGTCACTGCATGTAAGTTCCATCAAAATTCATGAAAGCATGTAGAATGTTATAAAATTTCTCCCAAAAACTTAACCTAAAACTTTAACAGACATAAGGTCATACATAATTTAGGACTGGTAAGTGTCCCCCTTAAACATTCGTTTAGACGACACAAAAAATGGCAGGAAAAGGATTTGAACATTTGACCTCTGGGGTTACTGTACCAACTGAGCTGGCATCTTCACATAACATCTTTGTATGTTGGGGTGCTAGTCGTAAATCTCGATTCTACAAATCATATAACCAGTGATGATGCCCAAACTTATTGATTCAACTATTAAAGTAAGACACAACAGGGATCACTCAATGAGGATAAGATTTTTTGAACCTATAAGATAATATCCTAGTCAATTTCCCTGTGTTGTTAAAAATCATTGCCCCAATTTCTAGTTCAATCTTCCAAACGTGCTTGGGTAAAATATGAACTCAACAGCGTCAACACAGACAAACTTACCTGAAATTCCACAAAACAACAGGGGGCACCACCTTTGTTGTGTACTCGTAGTCTATTGAAACCGGGAAGGCTGCTTGAAGGGAGGATTGGTGTCAAAGTGCGAGGTAGGAAAAAAGAAAGATGAAATCATTAAAATCCTTGCCGATGGCCTGTTTATTGCCCGGTCCTCCAGTACCTGCCACATTATTCAACAGAAGAGAATATTGTCTCTAAGAAATTCCTCCCAGGAGAGGGAAAAGAGATGTTAAGCTCTTGAATACGGATGACGACCACAGCTGTGCTTTAAAAAAAGACCACCTGGCTGGTTGTCTATACACGCATTCCTGTGCATACTCAATCCATTCATGTTTCAACTACATGTATCTTGAATGGGAGTGTAATGAATAGATGGAGATTTTTCAAACAGTGTGATGAATATGATCACTTTATTCAGTGTGGTGCCCGTTTGTATTTATGCTTGGCTGCACAGCCCGTTCTTGACAAACCAGCCCCCCCCCCCCCATCAATAGGGACCATTAGATTTAATACGCGTACGGGCTACGCACGAGGCTCGAAAAAAAATCGCTTATCAAATCACCATTTTGTGTGATAATTTTATCAGTTTTACATTATACATTTCAACATTTTTATATGAGATGTAAATTGCCGATAGTGTACCACATGGAATAACAACGCAAAATGGCGATTGAACAGGCGACTTTTTTGAGCCGCATACGTATCCCGTACGCGTATCAAATGTATTGGTCCCTAGTAACAGCCGGACACAAGGGGTTAAGAACCTTGTATGTAACAATCACGTGATCAGGTAATAAAATTACACCTTTTAAGACCACCGTATTGAAATACTGCATCGGATTTGGAAAACACTCGACAATTCTTTTTTACCAATCTTTTCGTAAAAACTGACAAAAGTTAGAAAAGCCTGACCATTTTGGTCTTAGCTGAATCTTTCTTAAAGGTTAATTATTGTTTTTCTTATTTTTACAGAATCAAAGCATTTAAAAGAAGTCTGTAGCAAGTGTGAGGGATTAATTTAGTACTTTGTGTCTGGTGTAGGCATAGTGTTTCAGTGTGTTTTATTGCAGTGCTGGTGTCCTTGTGATCAAGTCTTTAGATTGCCAATGAGTGTAAAGAATTGATTCTTGGTTAATGAAGAATTGGTGCTACATTTTAGTTAAAGTCGTGCCAACCTCAAGCGTATTTTGCAGCAAGTCATGCTAACCTTAAACATATTTCCTAGCTTCATCAGGTGAATGATTGCACAGACGTTGAGACATCTACTTGCACATCAAGTGCAGGGGGCAGACCCAACATTTGTACATTTTTTATCAAAAAAAAAAATTTAACAAGGTAGGGCTAACCCTCTGGGTCTGCCCTTGTGGTGATGTGCAATCAGTTTTTCAAAATAAATTTTTGTTTCGGCTGTCATTCACACAAAAGTACATGAAAGTACATGAACTGCAGCTTGTTTGATTTTTTGTACCTTTCAAGATTTCAAATGGGGGAACCGGACTGTCCCCCCCCCCCCCCCCGGCAAAATAATCCTCAATTTACCTCTGTGCAGATTCCCACAAGCAATGTATAAGAGGTGGCTATGCATCAATAAGCAACAAGTCAATCATATGTTCGCACAGGGCCATTTGGCAAAAAGAATTCCAAAGGGTCAAGGGTCGGCTACACAGAACTTGTAAAACTTACCTACTACACAAGTCCCTCAGTTCCTGTTCAGCATTGGCGCCCGTGCCCAGGTTAGCAATGAAGAGCGTGGAGCACGGTGCAGAGCCAGCGATTGCCGCCATAGTGGCAGCGTTGGCCACGTTCATGGGCAGTGTCTGCTGGGGCAGGGATGTGGGTGGGTGGTGGTGGGGGTGGGGGGCATGTGCAATGGCTGAGTGTGCGTGGTGGGGCTGTGAAAAGAACCAAAATAATAAATAATAACAGCAAAAAATAAATAAATAAAACAAATGCCGACTTGTTTTCTCTCAAACACTTGACTGCTTTTTGTAGTGGTTTTTCAAACCTACATTTGTGCTACCTTGTTACCAAATCTACTATATTCCATGTACTAAACACTGGTGAGAGACTTTTGAAGCAGTTTGACCATTTGGGAAAATCATTCCGATTTCTTTAAAGATGAAACTGGACCCGATGGTTGATTCACGGGGCAGGAATAAACAAAATAATACACATTTCAAATTATTCCTGAAATGTTGAGGAAGAGTACAACCCGGCCCTTGGCTTCGGAAGGTGGGGAGAGGTATACATGTAGTTCCAATTTATCCGGTAGCATTACCCATGCTCGCATTTCAAATTGAAATTCGGTACGCACCCTTACTGTATCACAAGTTCTCAAGTCTTCAACGCCACCGTGTATTCTCGATTTGCAAAAAGTATGAACAGCCCCCTCTTGTGGCCATTTTCGAACAAGGGAAAAATCAAGGTACACAGTGACCTGCACAACAAACACAGCTTCAGCATTTGGCCCCATTCCTAGCGTGTGTACATTTCTACCAAGCATGCACTGTGATAGTTTGTTGAATATCTGCATGCTGCAAGTGGAACTTTGTTGTTGCTCACGTATAGCATTTCTCAAATTCACAGTACAGTCATTTCTTGATAAAACAGCTTTCAAGCAGAATGTATCAACCACCCATACTAACTTTTGGTGGAGATTGAAAATTATAACAGAGATATTTTCTCTTTTGCCCTATCCCGACATAATTATGAAGCACTGTATACTCATACTGATTACGCGGTACCCGCTGCTGCTTTGGATTCGAATCGGCCAGCCGACCCCGGCAAGCTCGGTGGTCGAGTGGTTAAGACATCTGCACTAGTAAGCAGGAAGTCGTGGGTTCGAATCCCGCCAGAGTAAGCCTGTAAATTTTTTCACACAGGCTCTTGGAAAGCACCGAGTATACAGTGCTTCATAATTACGTCGGGATAGGGCAAAAGAAAAACAAATATCTCTGTTCTAATTTACATCATCCCCCGATGCAAACATTCCATCTTCTGACTGAGATTAAAAAACTCAATTCATTTCAGGTTTAATGCATCAAATTTAAAACTGGTGAAGTTAGGGTTTAAGTAAAACCATTTCCTAACACTAATACAATGTACTTAGAGAGAGAGAGAGAGAGAGAGAGAGAGAAACAAAAAGAACACAGAGTAGGTGAATAAACAGACAGACAGCCCAGTTTAGAAACTGGAGAAGGAACAGACACGAAGTGACAGGAAAGGAAAGGGCAGGCAAAATTAAACTGAGAAACCCAAGTGTTTGTATGAGGGACAGATACATCAGGTGCAAGTCTTGACTAAATATTTTCCTATGGACAGTGTAAAGACAGTAAAGAATACTTTGGAAATACAGTAGCAGACAGAAAAAAACACATTGATTGCAGTGCAAATTGTACACAATACTTCCTTTTACCTAACAAGAACTTCACAGGCATCCAAATCATTAACGTTGAAGATAAAGGTGCGTAATATTCACCCAAAGGCCAAAATCATCCCTCATTTCTCACCCCAGCACAGTTTCTCACAATTTACAATGATGCAGCTTTTTTTTTTTAGCATTTATTATATTTTTTTTTTGCATTTTTGGCAATCATTTGACACTACTTTCTAATTACCATCAAATCCAGCATGACAAGTTGAAATGGTTGCCAAATGTACTATAGATATTCACTCTATGCACAAAAGCTGCTTGAAACGGCAGAGTTTTCCATGGTACCAGTTACAATCAAGTGTAAATAATTTCACAGCAACCCCTTCCCCCGCCCACACACCCCTTCCCCCAAAAAAATCCCAACTGACGCAAGCATCTAATGGAGATGCATGCTTGGCCCACAAACGGGGGACTTTGGGGGTCATAAAAAGTCTTTACCAACTTAGGACAAGGCTTCAACAAAACTACTTGGGTGTATTTTTAGAAAATGGTTGCAAATTGGAATTTCTGGCTTGTGCATGCATAAGAAACCATATGTTACACAATAATTTATGGAAGGGAAGTGATTAAAATTGTGACCGTAAGTGAAGTCTACCCATAAAACATTCGTGCACAGCGTGGAAACTAAGTGTGGATTGGCCAGTGTTTTTTTGTTTTTTCTGACGAACTTACCAGTACATAGGTTACCCGGGCGCCGTCCGCCGGCACTTGTGCGTGTAAGGCAGGATGGGCGGCAAATACTGGATGGTGGTGTACTGGCGTAGCTGGGGTCAAATCAGCGTAGGCTGCTGCTAGGCTGTTGGCAAAAGATAAAAAAAATTTAAAAATATTGAAATCTTTACAGACTACGTGGAAGTGCTTTAGGTATAGAGTACCGACTTGATGAAATCATCAGGCAATATGAACCAGATTGTTAAGCGATCACATGCAAAGATGTTTGCGCGATGTTTGGTTATTAAAAGGAACAGTTTCAAAATCGTGATGCGTTAAAAGAAAATCCATTTTCACAATGCTTGGCATTGTTTAGAAGCAGTTGGCATGCCGGATGACGTCACACATTGGTACTCTTCTGGTGTTTTGTGTGCAAATTTTTTTTTAGGTCTCAAAGAAGTGGGGTAACTATGGAGGTTATGGGGAAAGGGTGATTAAGAATTTTTTTTTAAATCAATAAAGGATACAGTTTTCAAATATCTGGTTCACAAGTTAACCCTAACCCCCTAGGCATTTTTACTGGGAGCCGTCCTCAACCTGTCAAAATCCAACACTGTGCAGCATACCTACAGCACATTCTTTGGACTTGGACAAATTGGGGCATCACAGCTCCATGTAAAATAATGGTGCCAAGGCCCTGCAGTACTGAACCCATCAAAACTTGACAAAACCTGCTGTTGGAGTTTGCGATCTCAATGTGTCTCATGAATCTCTAATTGCTCTGGTTATGTTTAATACACATTACTTTGTAACCCCCAAACAATGTGGATAATGTCTAATTGTGGCAATTGTACGTGTGCATTTCTTTTCAAATTATCCAAATATGTAAGTATGCAGTGATTAATTTGAAATAAAAGTCTCCTTTACACAAACAAAGCCAACATGAAAAGGTGCGGATTATGCAAGAGTTGATTAGTATTGTTTATAACCAAACCCCACAGCTTCAATTAGCTAGACCAAACAATATTAATTGCTTTGTGAGATAATTCGACATATAAAACACCCCATGAGACTCTAAAATCTAAAATCAAAATTTGCAAAACCCATCTGGTTTGACGATGGAAACAAAAATTGCTGTATAACAAAACAAGAGTACAAAAGTAAACCTTAAAAAAACAGATATATTTAGAGATAAAGAAGAGACTGGAAAAATGCAAAATATAAAATAAACAGTGTAGTGTGTCGATAGTCAAGTTTGAATGACGTGCCCAAGCCATAAACTTACGGATGGTGCGCCCATGCTTCGGCAGCGTGTGGTAAAAACACAGCAGTGCTTAGATCATCTGAAACATGCAAGAACAAAAAAAAACAAAAAAACGATGCATTATTATCAATGCACGCACTACCGAAAAAGTGTCAGATGAAACTGTCTGGAATGTATGTGGGTGCTAGTGGGGAGCTATACTCAAGAAGGCCCCTACCTTTTTAGGCCAATGCTAATTTCTAGCTGAAAGCTTGCACGCTATTTTCAGGATTCCCGTTTTTTTCTTACATGTGTCCCTAAGTAACATTGCACTTAAATTTAGTAATAAACACAAAACTGACTCGATCATTGTCAATTCCCACATTAACCTAGGGTCATGCAGGGATCTGTGTCCAGCTGCAATTGCATATATTTCCAGCATCAATACGTTTTATAATTACTCTCCTATGAAATCCCATCCTATGTAAAAGCACTCTACACACACAAACCCACGACCCACTGAACACCAATTTAGAATTGGTTGAAATTCCCAGTCTCTAAAACTCAATAGCGCCCTCTATTGGCAGGAGCAGAAGTCAGTGCGTCTCCCACACCAAGTATGCCAATTAAGTGCTCACAGAATATCCGACTTGGAAGTTGGATGACATTTTTTTGTGACATTGAGGGTCTACAAGAAGTTGCCCATGGAGGGATTTCCGCTTGGAGCGTGACAACCGAAAAAGAGTGTTCTATATGCATGCATGAATATGCATAACCTACTTTAAATGTGCTCATGATACACTCATTCGAAAACTGAATGTCCTCTATAGCATTCATACCCCACTCCCCAAATCAGAGAACAACCCATCAATGGGTTGCGAGTATTTTGTAAACAATGTGTTGAGCTGGAGTGATAACGGACTTGATAACTGAAACATTTGGTCACAGATTCAACCAAAGCTATTTACTGGCACACTTTCAGTAACCTCCAACTATGCTGACCCAATTTTATTTTATATTATTGATTTTATTGCTCCCAGAAGTCAAATAAAAAAAACAGGCGGCAGATTCCTTGTGGCAAATATATTGAATACAAATCAAATTTGGTCATTTGGAAAAGCCTGCCATTGGGTGGACCTCAAAAGCCTGAGCCCCATTTCCGACAGCACAATGACATTACAAAATGGAGTCCGATAAACAGGAATGCGGTTGCTGAAAGCACCCACAATAGAATTGTGTGGCATTGAAGCTCATCTTTTAAAAACCAAGTAAATTTTTGTGCCCAAATCACTTTCTAAATTAAACTCGCACATCAAACCTCAGTCCAGGTGTCCTGTTAAAATACTTACAAAGTGCATGAGAATTTGTGTGTGACTTTTTAACTTCTTGTGCTTTAGAAATGTGTGATGTTAGACATGGAAAAAAAAAGTCGTTTTTTTCCCCACTGTCGTGAACTGCAAACAAAATAGTGGGGGGTGAGGAAACAAAACAGAAATGCTGGTGCTTCGAAGGGGGAGAAAATGTAATTGAGAGAGCAAAGCAATATGGTTAAGAATGAGGTGAGTGTATGAAAAGAAACACGGTTTGCATTATGAGCGAGGTGATCGGTAAAGAATCAATGCCTTGGCTGAAAGACAAAACATAAACACGAAATAAACCATACTGAAAATTGTTACATTCGTAAGCAATACCATTTCAGATCAATAAATCTCAAAGTAGAGGCCTGTCCTCAACCAACCCCAACCCCCTCCACAAAAAAAATTCAATTGCATGATACCCCCTGCAAATTGTACTCTTGTTAGGCCAATAAAAACACCCCTGTGTTGCCCTTAAATTGGAAAAATCGTCCTGTAACTCTGAAGTCGGGAGGCAAAAAGTCATAGCCGTATTTAAAGATGATGTTTTTTAAAAAAACTTGTTCATTTTGTGTAGAAATAGGGGAGTTTTGAAAATTTCTTTTAAAAAAAACCCTAAACCACCCCCCTCCCCCCCTCCACATCACCTGACTTTTGTGACTTTTAGGGTTGGTCACGGAGGGCAACACAACTATTCTTTTTGCACTGGTTCAGGCCTTGATGAGCTCAGGCCACACCCCTTCCCCCATCCTGTCAAGCCTATTCACTCATGTTCGGTGCAATCTACTAAAATGTGACTTGGAGATGTATAGCATGCCTTCAAATCGTATGGGGGGGGGGGGGGGGGGGGACAAGTATGCTTACAGTAATTCACAACACCCACTCTGAGTAAACACAAGGTTGGCGTAACCTTTGTGTCTTGCATGTAAAGTATCTCCATGTGTGAGCCAGTGTGAATGCAGTGATATGGCAAACCATGTACAAACTTGAACTCCTTAGGAACATTGACTGTGTGTGGATTGCACAGTGCATAATGTGAAGTGCCGTACAATGATTACATTGCATGGCTTATGTTCTGCAGCCGAGGCCGATGAATCAGAGTTTAAAGGTTCACAGAAATTCAAAAGAGAACAAAAAAATGCTATTAATGGTTGTGAAACAATGATAAATACATAAACATTTGTTACATACTTCTACGTTTTATAATGTACTGAGACTTGGGGGAAAAAAAATACCACAAAATACCCCACTGCTTGCCAAGTTTAAATAAAGCATCGGCATAGCCAAGGGGAACACACACACCCCTCAATAAAAAAATCATCGCCTCCCCAAGGTAAACTTTGCAAACAGAAAAAAAAAAAATAGTATTATTAAGAAAAATACTTGTTTAATCAGGGGTGAGATTGGCCAAAAATGAAAAATCCCCGAAATCCATAAAAAATCCATGAGGATATGGTGAAAGAAAAATTATGGGTAAAAACACCTTTAGGACAACACCTCAGGAATTCCAGATTGCAAAAGATTCTTTAAAAATCCTGAAATCCTGACAAAACATCCTGAAATCAGGAAAAATCCTGACAAATCTCGCCCCTGTTTAACCCCTTGCGTACGGATGACGCCAAATAGCGCAAAAAAACCAGTGCTACCAGGCCGGTGACACCATTTGCCGCTATTTGTGCAGTTTCAATCCATTGTTGGATGATCGTGTATGTTACGCTTGACTGCACAAGCACATTGTGGCCATTTCGCTTGGCTGCAAAGGCCGGCACGACACCCCGGCGCCTCCTGTAAATAACCGTACTCAAGGGGTTAATAGAAATTTGCCACACCCACTGTATATCCAGCCCCCGCTCGTCCCTTATTTAGAGAGCCCTGGATATGCCGCTGCAATAAAGTACTTAACACAAACATCAAAATCCATACTTCTTATGTTCTTATCCCCGTTTCAAAACAATTTGCAATGTTTTTCCCATTTGGATTTTTGTGATCGAGCCTTTAAACACCGACCCATGCACTTTGGTACTATCCAAGTGTATGAGCCTGCAGAATTGCCACATCTTTCAATGCCAAACGTAAGCGCATCCTTAACGGTTCGTTTATGGTGTACATCGAGGACACAAAACTAAAGAAGAACTTGAGGACAATAGGTCCTCAATTAGCAAGCTGAAGTTGGAAACTGTACAAATCAAATGAGGAATTGTAAAAAAAAAAACGGTTAACCATTTCTGGCCGGCTGTTATTAATGGGTGCTGGTCTGCCATTACGGGCTTGTTCAGCCAAGCGTAACACAAACTGCAAACAATGGATTGAGTACATGCAAGAATGCGTGTATAGACTACAACCGGCCAGGTGGTCTTTTTTTTTTAAACCCGCAGCCATAGCCATTGTCCATATTCAAGAGGTTTAGTACAAACAAATCAAGCCATTGGAATGGCAATTGGAAGTCATCGATGAACATCGTAAACAAACCTGATTAGGCCGTGTCGAGCCATCGCAACATTGGCCACTCTTTTCAAAATCACCTCAATCTGGGGGAAATGTTTCCTCCCGGATTAATACTCACAAGGATCTCTGGGTGTCAGCTGGCCCGGATGAGGCCCCACCATGGGCAGGTTGGCCGGCTGGGGGGACGTCTGCTTAGGCTTAGTCACTTTAGTGTTGGACTTGGCAAACTCTAGCCGTATTGTCTGAGGTTGGTCTGGGTCAAAACGGACTCCCTAGATAGAAAAGGAAAGCAGGCTTCAGCAATGGGTCAAGAAATCCGGTTGGCCTTGTGGTACTTTCCTCGCCTTCCACCGCTGTGACCCGGGTTCGAATCCCACCAGGGCCGACATGTGGATTGGGTTTTCAGTTCCTGCCTGATTCCGTGGGTTTCCCCACAGAATATCATCCCACTTCTAAAACTGAACTTCCTACAGGTTTTTCTTCAGGCTTTTGTGCTTTTGAGGAATCCTTGGTTTCATTACCAGAAAAATTCAAAATAAATAAAACTTTACCGACTAACAGTCATGTGAAATTTTTTTATCCCTCCCGATTTTATGATTTCAGCACATATCAAAAATGGATTTGTAAAATAATTTTTAAAGCAAAAGTGAAACGGTCTCTTGGGGGCTGGGAAGGACAAGAGAATCCCAACCTTCAAAACGCAAAATCTAATAAATAAAAATATAGATTCCGACAAGCTACCCCCCCCCCCCCAGAAATTTTAGCACCTCCAAACTTTCAGTCTAACCATACCCTTTGTCCAGTCTCGATCTCGCAACTAAATTTATACTTGGCCACATTATACAGGTGGTCTTATGTTTCACATACATGCACCTCAACAGCACAAGCATCGACCGGCCACTAAGGGCAGGTTGGCTCTCTCTTCACCAACTTGCAATGTAAAGCTTTGACTGCATAACACATTTCGTCTAAGGGGACATTTTTCCCCACTTCTTGTTTTTTCCTCACTTAACATTTAAGTAGGGTCAGGTGCCATACCGCAAATTAGGATGTGCTGACATCCAAATAAAGTCCGATTATACATTTGCGAGCCGGCCTGGGGGAATGGGTAAGGGGGAAATGGTTCGTGACGGGGAAAGGTCGCGGACATGTCATCCCTTATGCGTTCCAGCATTCAAGTACTCTTCAGTGTTGGAATAGCCCAATAGTGTTGAATTACAAAAGAACAGATGGTTAGGAACATCTGGTAATATATAGGCCAAAATGAAATATTTTGGAATGCACAGTATTTACTTAATTTCTTTTCCTGCCTTCCAAGTGCGCTGCTTTTGACGCGGTAGTCGGTTAAACTAAATCAAATAATAGGTGTGGGTGGATTAGGGGTGTCTTAGCTTTTGAATTTTTAAGGGGCATGGCTCAATGCGGCCACTGTTTGATGAAGCTAACGCCCCTAAAAACTAGTGTTTAAACCCCAACTGGAATACATGGATGTTGAAAAGATCCTTCCACTTCATATCCAAATAGGGAGGTTTTTCTGGGTCCATTTCAAAGTACAGTTGAAAGCCAACAGGCAAGGGTATGATTTTTCCATCAATGTATAACAAAACGCCAAAGCCACGTTTATTATTTTTTTTAACTAGTAAAAGACTGCACTGAGGGTATTAAAAAAATGTATGGGTTTCAATTACATGGAATCAGAAACCATTATGCACATCATTCTCTATCAGTGTTATGGTTTCAAGGGCTGAGTTCGAGCGAGTTGTTCTTGTTTGCTCAAGAACAACTCGTGTCTTGGTTCGTGTTTCGGCCGCTCGAACGCCTAAGATTGTTTGATAGCCCAGAGCGCCATCTATCGCAGGTAACCACGCAAAATGTAATGGCTGCACCCATGTACGTTATTCAAGCATTCATTTAAAAAACCTGAATTTCAGACGCAAAATAATTTAACGGAAGCACAATATTTAGACTGCATTTTCCCCCAGTTTGTTCAGAAAAAGCTGTATTTTCAAAACGTTTGGAAGGGACTAGGCAACATTACGCCGACTTTTTATGCTTCGTCAAATCATCCGCCATCTTTGGTCGTGGTCGCCGTCGCGTCAAATTGCGTCATGTTCTTTTAAATCCCCGACTAGTAGGTGGTGTGTGATCTTGTTCCGAGTGCAATGGTTCTCGGGTCGCGTTCCCGCCGTTCGGGCGCAAAAACAGGGAACTCGTGTTAAGAAATGACCGCCTGAACTCGGCCTAGATGTAAATTTGAAGCTGTACTTTTCGATACCAGGAATAATTCGGACAAAATAAAAGTGTGATCCTGGATGAACCGCCCTCTGTTGTTCGACGATGGGAACGTGACAGGCAAAACAGAACACCAACTCTACTTGTAATCAAACAACCTTATTTTTGCTGCATCAGATTTCTACTTCATTAATCAAAGGTAATTGTGCCCTCAACACAATAAAAAACACCTGCCAATCTCAAATCTGGCCGAGGTCATACGGCACAATCCTGCCTCAACCCCGCTTCACACTCTTAACCTGTGACTGTGTGATGTGCTAAAAGATTCATCTCGAGATTGTTCACAATTTGTTTTCCTTCCATTTGTGGGTTTTAGTGTGTAGTACTCACTGATAACGCTTGCTTGGCCGACTCGGCACCTGCCCTGCTATCAAATGTAACAAAGCCTACAGGCTGCATGGGAAAAAAGAAAGGGAAGGAATATGGAATTGAATTAATGACTGAGATTGAGCATTCATTTTCAGAGGTCACTGGGAATGTAGGATGAGGGTTACAATGGTGAAGCATGTGACGGGCTCTACAAAAATGGGTATTACGTCACAAAATTTGAAAAATGAATTATATACATAGTTGAATTTGTCGCATCCTAAGCTATAATTTGGTGTAGGTTTGACCCCTTTGGCATTTTGTAAAGCGCTACAACAGGGGTTGGCCACATTTTAGGTTGCCAACCCTACCACCATTACGGTTTTCCTGCATCCAGATCTATTAAATAGAGGATAAATCCTCAATAGATACCAAAGACCCAGCTGGGGTAACGTCCACCTTGATGAGACCAACCCCCAACCCCCCCCCCCCCCCTTGTGATGACGGTGTTAAGTTGGTTGTCATGAGCAAGATGGTCGGAATGACGATAGTCATGATAAAGATGGCGATGATCACGATGGTTGTGTAATGGTGATGGTGACTGTGTTGGCTACGATATCACGATATGATTTGATGATTACGAAAGTAAAATCTACTGAAGGTATTGTTGAAGATGGTGGTGATGACTTATACTGGCCGTCATGATGGCGGTCATGACAATGGTGTAGGTGATAATGAAAATTAATGCAGTGGAGGGGATCTTGACAATGATGATTGTGCTAATAGTTGTCATGATAGATATGAAGACGATTCCGATGACAAAGATAATGGGTTCTGCGTCAATGAATGGTAATATGAATAGAATTGAAGTGATGACACCAACATAGACATTAACTGTCAACTTTTCGATGAGGAAGATTACGACGATAGACCAAGGTTACAAGAAATAAAATAACACAGGTGACAAGGTTCGCAGTGATGATGGTAACGGTGACAGTGAAGTATGGTAGCGAGGATGTGAAAAGAATGGCTGACAAAAACAATATTGGTGATAATCATAATGGTGATGTGACGGTGATTATGGTGGTGATGCAGAGGATGTTGAATCTGATGACGGTAATGGTGATACACTCTGGAAATTGCCGAGGGTGACAACCAAAACATCAACGAAGAACATCAACAAAATAAGCAGAAAGCAACAATGGAATTTTGAACAACAGGCCAAAAGATCTAGAAATTTTTTCCAACTGGAAGTCAATTTTAAGATTAAAAAAAACAAAAACCTTTCTATCATATCCCAAAGCTATACAACTGAATCCAAAATACCGCTTCTGTGATGATTTTATAATCACACTGATAGTATAATGTGCACAGTTCACTGACTTTGAGCTTCACTTTCTCAAAACAAGTGGTCATGACTAACAACATCAAAAGGTTATAGTGTGGGCCAGGAATGAGCAACAGCAACACACAATACATCAAATACAGTGCAGTTACCATAGAATTGTCAGACCTTTCAAAACCTTTCAAGTTTGCTGGACTGAAGGGTTTTGAAAGGTGAGAAAACTGTCTGATAAAAGGGACCTATGAAAGGTTTCGAAAGGTGAAACAACTCTCTGAACAAACTGGTATCCATGGTATACCATAGCCCAATTGTTCTATGTTTCAATACCTTTCAACGGGTATTGAAAGGTGTGGTAGTGCAGTAGCAAGAAAGTCTGGAGTTTATTAAAAGGTCCATAATTATTTTTTAGCCAACTTAAGCAGAATTTGAAAGGCTTCGAAAAGGTCAAGCCATAGGAGGGTTATACTTCGTACCTTCAGGATATACCACAAAATCAATTTTCCAATTTTGCTACTTTCTACATTTTTTTGTGATGCCAGGTCACAAATATCAATTAATCAACATGTAAACTATGCAACATGTAAACTAAAAACAACAACAAACAAACAAACATGTCTTTTCAAAACCAACATAACAATCTCCAACATATTCCTTTCACCCCCAATCATCCATTAATATCACCTCATATCAAAGCAAAACAGTCCATAAATACATACAGAAAGGAAGTCGGAAAACAACCCTCAATATTATGAACCCAGCGTCTCCCCAGCACACAAAGCACATCAGGGCATGCACGGCGGGCCCCATTAGAAGAATAATGATTTCCAATACTGGAAGACGCTACTTCCGTCTTAATGGTGGGAAATGCCGCCGTCCCATATCCGGAGGCCAGCTGAACTGAAATGCTATCCACCACGGATCAATCACGACTTTTTTCCTCTTTTGGTTTTTTTTTTATCTGTAGCTACTTGAGTTTTTGTAATAGACGGGCACATTGCCAAAATGGCTCAGAAGAAAGTGGGCTGTGCATTCCTTCGCAGCAGTAATGGTTGCTATGAAGTACGTTCTTGACTAACAATCATATAACTTAAAAAAAAAAAAAAAAAAATCAAAGTGTGATTTTAGAGATTTGTACTAATTTTATAAATTTTCAAAATGTTTTCAGATTTGTTGATTCAAAAACATTAACCCTAACCCTCCAGGGTATTTTGGCTAGAAACCCTGCCAGACGCATCAGATTGCATACTTTGTCACATTGACTTGTGTGCAGAGTGCAGCAAGGTCAAGCTTTCACCACAGACGCACTGTGCTGGTCTGGCAGGGTTAGGGTTAAACAAAAATTGCAGATATAAGATTTGATTAACTAGAAAAATTATTTCAAACTTGGTTTTCTTTTCTTTTCCTTTTGGGGGGGGGGGGGGGGGGGGGTGCTTATCTCTATTATAGCCCCTACCCCAAAGAAGGCTGGGTTACTTTTCACATGCAAAAAAACACCCCAAGAACTAATGTCTTTAGCAGATTCAATATTAAAGTTTACCTTGTAGATCTTTTTAAACAAAGGAAAATACACAATGTAGAACCATGATTATTGCCACTGACATAATGCAAGGTCACGGTATACCAGTACTTCCCAAATTTATCTTAAACATATGCTGGAGTAAAATGAATAACCAAATCAAATCAAAACAAATCGAGCTGAAATCGCCACCCAAGGTTAATGCCATCAGGTTTGCAATACTTACAGAAGAACTCTTTCCTGGTTTACTTGTCAGCTTCAAGAGAGAGCCTTCATAACCCTGAAACAAAGAAAAGAGAAGAATTTTATGACACTGGGCCTAATTTGAAGCTGTTAATCAGAAACTTGATAGGTGCTCATTTTATAGTTTAATTTTTTTATTTATTAAAATTTTTTTTTTGGGGGGGTTATTTCTAACACCCCCCTCCCCAAAAAAGCTTAACAAAATGCTTGCCCATTGTGCCAATAGCTAGGAGGTTGCGTTTTGCGTACACATTCCAGAGCAACGAACCCTTAACTGTCATGTGATACACTCACACGGTAAAACCCATCCGACTATCAACAATGTATTGTATAATACTTTTAGAAGGATACCCGCGGAACGTGAAACTCGGGAACACAGGTATTGTGTGTTTGCAAATGCCAAGCTAGATGTTGCGAATTGGTTTGATCCAACTGGACACGAGATTGAAACATTCTAGGCAAGTGTTTTGGGGTTGAAAGGGGACAGAATAGGAGCAACAAATGTTTTAATGGTCTTAGCCAACATCGATGTAATTGCTCAAACATTTTCCAACAAGTTTTGATTTCTTCCCGACTGTGGCCTAATTAACTGGCCTTAATTCCTTGCCATGATTCTCTTTACCATGAAATAAATCAAAAGCTAAACTGAATAGCAAATTTAATAAATAGTTTAGAGTGCACAAAGACATTTAGGAAAAGGCACGTGAACCTGTGCGGGAGAGGGTTCTAATGCAACCCCCTTGGGCATTGTGTAGAATACTATCAAACATGTTACAATATACCTCATGAAATGGCACCCCCTGATAATCCAATTATTTACCAATGGAAAATTTATAGAGTCAACTATTTTGGGGCAATTTTGTATTGATTAAAAACAAAAATTGTCTGGTAAGCCCCCCTCCCTCACGAGCCAAATCTGGATCCGCCCCTGGCTATATTGTCATATTGTTGGCATTCTCCCAATTTTGTTAGTATCTTTATTAGGGCACTAGTCAGAACTCGTAAACCCATAATGGCATAGCATTTTTTGTTGTACGCAAAGATATGGGATGGTAGGACTTCAGTATTTGAACCTACCAGGAAAAATGATTGGGATCCGGGCCATTCAAAATGGCATTAATCATACAATGGGAATAGAAAATCATTCAAAAAAACATACAAATTTATATCCCACGGCCATTTCTACACCCTGGATAAAAAGGAATTTTTTCCACCTCCTGTGTCTTTGCATGCACCAAAGCACAGAACGGCAAATAATGACAGCACCAAAGTAAAACAGCAAGGTTTTAGGAAAACCGATATGATGGTAGAGTGCTTGTTTCAGATTCTTCCTTACTTTATGAGGCAATAGGGGCAATTTGTAATACGGTGCCACCACTAAAGCAGTTGCACTGGAGGAGCCATTTTCAAACCACACGGTCGACAAGTTACCCATACCACCTCACTGATCCAAGGGTATTTCTCGAGAAATTTTCAGGACATTTCAGGATAGTGTCAAACTACTTAACTGCTTATGTGTATCATAGTACCAGTTTTATTTGTTTTGTGCAAAATGACATACTGTTCAGATGGATGTGTCGACCTTTTCAAATGCGCACTGTGAAAAAGGCCTCTCCGTGACAAAACTCTTGGTGGCGCACTATTGGGAATGGACCCCATTCTCATCAAATTGCCCAACCAGCCACCGCACCGTGATTTTCCCTCCAGGTGTGGCAACTTCAGATATTTTGTATTTGACAAAGTGATGCTTAACCCCATTAGTACGGTATTTTACGGAAGACGTCGGGGTGCCGCGGCGGCTCTGGCAGCCAAGCGAATGTGTTTGTGCAGTCAAGTGTAACATATACACAATAATCCAACCATGGATTGAAACTGCACAAACAGCGGCCAATGGCGTCATCCGGCCTAGTGGCACTGTTTTTTTTGCGCCATATGGCGTCATCCGTATGCAAGGGGTTAACCCTTGTGTCCAGCTGTTATTGATGATGGGTGCTGGTATGCCAAGAACGGACTGTGCAGCCAAGCGTAAAAGCAAACAATGGGCGCCACAGTAAATAACGTGGTCCTATTCATCGCACTTGGAGCCCCCTTCCGTGTGAATGAAAGCTCTGTTTGAAAAAGCTCCATCTATTCATTACACTCCCATTCATAGAACAATACAGTTAAACCATGAATGATCGAGTATACATTGTGCAGGAATGCACGTTTAGACAACCAGCCAGGTGGTCTTTTTCAAACCGTGGCTATGGCCATTGTCTGTATTCAAGAAACTTACTGAACAGAAAACACTGATGTAATATACATGGTATCCCCAAAGATCTAAAACAAAGGATTTTTTAGAGTGAACAACTAAACTGACAAGTGTGGATCCCCGGATCACCATACAGGTGCTCTACCAACTGAGCTATCTTACCCAATGTTATCTTTCAAGATTTACTGCCATATTTCATTCCATTTATTATTTTCACTTCTGAAAAACTGGAACATATCCTGTAATCTCAGAGAGGATACATGTATGTGAAAGAAAAAAATGTGTGTACCTTAACCCCACTGTCCAAGGCATACATTTGGCATAAAGTACAATATACTACAAAGTACTACATAATTTATAATTTGCCAGTGCAGTATAAAGAGTACAGCATGCTGCAGTTTGCTACTAGTAGTATTTTGTAGCTTGGATGAGGTTAGGATTAACATTTGTGACACCCCAAGCCAAAACCAGACACTTCCATCCAAAAATCAAAATTGGGTGGTTTTTTAAAGTGAGCTTTAAAATGAGCCCTTACCAGGGTCTATAAGTGAAGTATTTCTCAAGTTATGGAATGTTTGAGATGGGGAAACAGATTACTAGTTCTGATCATTTTTTTTTTAACCAGTTCACGCCGGGATTATTTTTCATGAGCCTGGGTGCCAGACGGGTTTATCTGCGGGTAGCACACCCTGGCCGGTCGCAGACATATTTCCACTTGATCCTTGCCTCGCTGAGTGCGTCATCCGACGTGAACCGGTTAAATTAATGCCATTCGTTAAATGTGGAGATTTGGCCTGGATTTACAACAGTTGAATCAAACATTTCTGCTTGCCAGGCCTACATGCAATGGCTATGCACCATATTGTTATTTTTGTTGCCTTTGAGAGGTCACTGGACTACCCATACAAAACACTCCCTATTCATGTAGGAATGTCTAATGGTTGCAGGTGTTCAGTGTTTCACACCTGCCGAAATTCAGACAAATGCTAGATTTGAATTGCATTTGCTCCTTGTGTAGCAGCACGATGGCAACGTTAATACACAGTTCGTATACTCTTACAAATATTGCAACTCAAGGACTTGCCGCCAAAGGTGGTCAATGCCGGATATTTTTGCAGAGTAAAAAAAATTAGAAAAATAATATTTAAAATAAAATATTTTAATACATTTCTTGGACAGACTAATAATGTATGATCTGTCCTGGATTTTTAAATAACATGGAAAATGATTAATCAATTGAAAATATCTTTTAAAAACCAAGGATAGTACATGTATTTCATTGAATGAGACTTTTTTACAGAAAAGGACATTTCTAAATTTACATCAGGGTTGGATGATTTATATCAACATAATTTTGCTAAAATAACTCTTACAAAAAACGGGATTGAAATCTGAAAAAAAAATAATTGTTTCAAATCAGTGATTTAAATCAGCCAACCCGAATGCTATTTCACATCAAGGTTGACTGATTTACACCCATTAGAAAAAAAAAAGTTTAAGTTCAATTAACCCTAAATCCCTTTCAGGTTTTATCGAGGCACCTGCTGAATTGGACAGAATCCAACTGCTGGAACTAAAGATCTTATGTTCACAGCTCACATCAGAGATTCTAACAGAAAGTACCCACTGTTGGATATTGTATTTAGAATGATTAGGGTTAATGACAAAAATGAAAAACTAAAAAAATAAAAATAAAAAGCATTCAATTTTCTTCCGGAATAGATGACAATAAGTCATTACGGTGTTAACTTAAGTACAACTTATCACACGGATCATTCCTGTGCATTAGGAATACGTTGCGTGTGCTGGCTGCGCACATGTATCAAATCAACCGTATAATACGCTACTATTTCATTACGTATTTCAATTATGCCGATTTGCTTCTCATTTAAGTCCGGCCATGAAATTAAAGATGCATTTTTAGATTGTGCTGGATGTAAAGTACACCGACCCTCCACAAATAAAGTCGCCTGAATCTATTTTGGCCACCTCTGTTTGAATTGCCCCTGGAACGTCGTCATTCCAGGGAGAAACAAACTTGTAAATAATTCCACTTGAGCTTAAACCTGGGCCCAGGATGTGACGATCACTATCCAAATAGCGGTGGAGAATTTGCAGTGAAAACTGAGACTTTCCAATTAGTGAAAAGTGCCTGGGGGGGGGGGGGGGGGCTTTAGGATGAAATGAATAGTGATAAACTCGCCAAGACGCGCGGAAAATGCCAATGTCAATTTCTGCTCCGTTCAAACCAACCCTGCATGACCGGCCGGGGGGACGGAGGCTCAATGTGCGCGCATGTGTATCCTTCTGCCATTGTGAACAATGTAACTCACTTAATTCAGTCTCCAGAAAATTTCAAGTCTCGATAACAATACTGAATGCATTCTTTGCGGCAGTATAAGCAGCGCCTGCTTTGTAAGACTAAAAAACGGAGAGGAAAACCACAGGAAAATCACGTTGTCTATTCACTCAATTATTTTCTGCCTCTGCTGCAAATGGGTAGAGAGATGTCGCAGAAAGACTTAGTTGTACAGGCACTTTATTTACATGACATTTAAATAAAGGCTTTTAAGAAAATCGTTTGAAGTCACCTAATGGCACGCGTTATTTTCTCTCAGAAATTCTGACGGCAGGTTTTCTTTGGCCATTTTTCATTCTCATGGGACTTAATACTGACAATGAGAAAATGTATGAAATTGCGATTCCAATTTATTTTCCATGAGCGGTAAAGCAAAGGACCAGTGCTTGTCTTGTACATTATCTTTGTGGTGTGTGTAGTTGTGGGTCTCCGACACTTATTAGATTGTGAGACAATTTGGTGCATAGCTAACCACCACATATAAATTTAAGTTTTGCCAAATCTTTTTCCATAAAATAAGGCCAGTTCGTACTCGATGCAAATGAAAAAACGCGGCTAATTTCACTACACCATCAATTGTTTCATTGTGACGTTCGCTGTTACCCTAACGGATTCACTTTGCTCTCAAATTCGCAGAAGTATGAACCTGCATTTAGGAGTGTTTGCATGTGTGGGTCAAAGGCTACACATGTATCGCTGGTACTCTGATATTCTTTGAATGATGAAATTTATAGCGTACCAGTGATTTTCCTGCACTGTAAAAAATTATGTAAAATAACAGGTTTTTCCCCCTTAAAAACAAACAATCACCGTATTTTAGTTTTAACAGATTTTGGACGTAAAATTACGATACTGTGACCTAGAAATTATCACGCGTCCATAGTTTTCGTGTTTTAACATCAATTTATACAAAGAGGATGTAAATTTACAAGACCACTTTGTAAAAATATAACATTTGCTGTAAATATACAGCAACACCAATGAAGTGTTAATTTACAGAGAATCTGCTGTTCTACACAAATCTCACCAATCAGAACTGAAGAAATTTGTCTTTATACAAAGCCATGTTAAATTGTATAGAGCAACAGCAAACTGCGCACACAAAGCAATTTCACTGCACATTATCCTTGCGAAAATCGCATCGATACATTCACACGACCAATCTCGGTGGATGTCGCATGGATGTGTAATTTTGGAAGGGGACCCCGATCCGCGCCACGAACCGCACGGGACACGTGATTTAGTGACAGGGATACTTTCACACAGCACAGAATCTGTACATTTGTGACATCGATGCGATTTCATCGCACGGGACCCGTGTTTCTAATAGTCGTGTGAAACGGGCTTATGTAATAGACATTTGCACAGCGATTCATTATGCAAAACAACGACCCGTTGACCTCCAGATTTTCTATCATACCTTTTAAGGTCAAAATCCTTCACAGATAATAGCTTCATGGAAGCTAACATGTTAACAAATTCAATAGGGTCGGCTGACAGCTACTGACCATCGTCAGCCTGGGACGTTTGTCAAAGATTGCTTCACAATTTTTTATGTTGGCTCCGATTGGCTGGCGCGCAAGTAGCAGGGTAAAAACAACGTGTGTGCACATATACATCAGACATTTGGTTTAGAGCATGGGGGCTCCATTGAATGAATAACACTCCGACTTAACTACCCCTCCTCCTAATCAATCAATTAACAGACGACAATTTTGTAAACAGAAGTAAAGGCAATGGACTGTGCATGTACACTGTCACATTTGGTTCATCTGATACTAGCAGAGCATCCAATTTTGTTTATGTCTTTAAAACAATTCCTAGCGCCTTTATGCTGTATTATATAGCACAATCAGGCCTCAATCACAAGCCTTAATGAAGTGCACTGATGAAAGAGTAATTTCTAACAAGGATGCAAAAAAGATGGGGGGGGGGGGAGAGGACAATTCTTATGTCTGCAGTCACAGATTCATGGCCCTCATGCACCTGCCCCTGATTGGATTTTAAAAATGCATAACTGTACCCGAAATGGGATGAGTGCCGAGGTTTTCGACGTGTGGGCTCGTCTCAAACAGGTGTCAGTACTATATGATGGGCTACCTGACATATGACCACACCTCGCAGGTTTGTGGGCATGCCTTTTTATTATTATTAGAGCAAGCAGACCAAAGGTGATATCTTCATGAATAGATATGTGAGCACAGAGTTTGGAATTTTGATGATGATGTATCAGGTTGAATTTTAACGAAGAGAATGTATGCCATTAAATTCTACTTTTGAAATCGAACCGTTGTAACGGTTAGATTTCAAAAGTACTACATGTCTTTCTTTTTCAAACAAGGTTGACACCAGGAGTGAATCCAGGTTTCGGGTTAACAAAATTTGCCAAAAACATTTTTTTGGTTAAACTTTCCCCAAAGTTGACCCCACTTTTTCGGTTGGTAAAATAATTTGATGGGGGGGGGGGGGAGAGGGCTGGGACTTTTTCAAATGCTGGTAGTGCCATTTCATAGTATATTTCCATCATATATCATACTACTCTGCAAGCTGTATAGGTGGAACACAAAAATATATTAAAAAACAAATTCGCTGTCAGAATTTTTAAAACTCATCTTCCCCATCTGCCACTAGATAATTTAATGAACAATAAAAAAGGTAAACAAAAACAACAAAAATATCTTGCAAGTAAAAGAAGCATGACAAGAATCCAGAATCTTTCTGTGTTGCATTTGGCAAACCTATTACTAAGAGAGAAAACGTGCATCTTTAGGTGACCAAAATCTTTGTTTTGATCGAATGTGTAAAGACAAAATTTAAACTCTCATTCAAGACACAAATGATGCAACCCGTACATCACTGCTCAAAATGTTTATTACCAAAACACACTTAAACTGTACACCTTCCTGTACCATTTTTGGAAAAGCGGAGGCACATTCTTTTTCCCCTTCCCCTTTCCTGACCCGACTGCCTGTGCATCAAATGGACAGAATACAAACACCGAGACACGCTTCCATCTCCTTACATTCGCCGCCCGTTAGCATTCGGCAAACGCTAATCGCCAAAAATAAATGCGTCCGTGTATAATCGTCGGCACGAACAGCACCACTGCCTACAATAACACACATTCTGTCCCCGTGCTCTGGGTAAATTGAATTTTGGAATATGGGGCTGAAGCCTGCAACACGGATTTCTGTTGAGGGAGGGCAGGTACAATCATGAGCAACTCGGCTAAATTTAGCACGTCCCATATGATTTGGCAAAGGCATATCAAACAAGAAAGGGGTTTTGAAGTCACATGTAATCTTGAGGGTGGGGGGGGGGGGGGGTGGGGGTTAAGAATGGGGGCTCGGCTGAGAAATGTAAATAATGATATCCCTCATTGTTTGAAGTAGGTGATCTGAGGGGAAGGAAGAAGTCACTGTGATTGAGCTTCTGAGAAATAACGGTCAACATCCAAGACTAACACGGATGGCGCATTCACTGATGTGAATTTATTTCAGAATTTAAGCATTGCCTGAAGCAGACCTGCTTGGTCTAATTGTCCGTCTGCCAACACTAATTCGCTGTTATTATCTACACGCCTGAAACTTTATTAATCTCCCCGAACTCCTCATTTATTTAATTCTCTTCTCTTAACCCACTAAATATTAAATTCAATTAAATTAAATTCAATTCAATTCAATTCAATTCAATTCAAATCTTTAACTTTTACCAACACATACATGTACAAATACAATGATCAAACATTTAGGATTTGTGTGTGGATGGAAGTCCCCAAAAAGCATATGAATAAGTTATCTGGATTACCAGATTACCCTTTGGAACACTCTTTGCTCTTCCAAAGGGCGTTAACTGCACCGTCTTCACATCTGAAGTGTCTACCCACCTGACACGAATTTGTGTCAGGCCTCAAATTTAACGGCGGCCACGACGTGGTGTTCTTCACAAAATCGCACTCTTCACGGCCAGTCTTGCCCTGCCCTTTTCCCAACTGGCCATAGTGCCCTCGTTGTCCATGCGTACCCATCCTGAGGGCCGTCAGCACGGCAACGGTGCACGCGGACCAGAACGGTACCGGTTACCACTCGATTGAGAGCTAAATGTGGTACTATGAAGTATGTACATGTGTGTAAGGCTGCTGCAGACAAGGTTCAATGATGACAAATTTTGGGGTACGAGTTGAATCGGGTACGAGTTAACCAGGGTACGAGTTGACCCATTACCGACAAATCATATTGCCTGATGCCCGGACTCGAAAACCAAAATTAGGCATCGGGCTACCGTTTCATGTCGGTGGCCAAGTCCGACAGACAACCTCTTTTTCAAAATCGGGCTCATATGGAGTGCTGTGGCCTCGTGGCTTAGTGTACCGAACTTAAGATTTCAGAGATACTGTAGATTGTGGGTTCGAGAACTGCCGGGGTCATGGTGCGTGTGTCCTTGAGCAAGACACTTTGTAACAAGTTGCTTCTCTCTACCCAGGAGTAAATTGGGTACCTGTGAGGGCAGTGATGGTTATGTGTTTGATTAGCCCATGTGCGCTTAACTTGCAGCCTGTATATACTCCTCAGGGAGTTGAGAATGCTTCAGGAATGATTGATGGGCCCGATGAGCAGGGGTAATATTGTAAGCGCTGTGATATAGTTTACTATGTTAAGCGTTCTTAAATGGCAGTTATTATTATTATTATTATCATATTAAACGCATAATAAATTGATAATGATTATGTTTCTGATTTTGTCCAAAACGAATGCGAAAACCAAAAGTCAGTTGCATTCCGAGGCCGAGGATGCACAATACTTACCGCTATGTACATGCACACACGATTGGGCCCATGGGACTGCTGGTTTGACGGCAATGCGGCCCAGCATGCATCACGTATAAAGAATTTGTGAAGAAGTACGATTTTTACACATTGCACGGGGCACTGTAGAAGCAGCGTATTTGTTGGAGTCTACATACATGTATGCAGCGGGCCACTGGCTAACTAAATTCTCAATACGTACGTTCCGTAGACCATGTTCTAGTCCAATATTTTTGTGTGTGACTGGTGCTTGAACATGTACGTATGTAGAACGAAATATGGTAAATTAAAGACTAAATGTGAAGTCTATTGGCAACCATATGTTTACATACATATATTCGGCGAGCACGAACACATGCTAAAGTATTCCTGTCAAACTTTGGATGGAGATTTCATAAGGTAAGAAATGAACGATCAAAATTGAATGAGATCAACGATTTATTATACCACTGTTAAGACGTACTCAGTCTAGAAGATTTTTGTAGTTGAAATTTTCTCCCCAAAACCATAGGAGCTGCACGGGAACGATTTTTTCAGTAATGTTGAAAAATTATTGCTTTCGTTATTTTTTTCGAGAGCCATTTTGGAGCTTTCCCGGAGTGGAATTGCTCTCCGCTCCCATGTATTGTTTTTCCCGCTGGATTAATTTAAAGCGATCAAAAAGGTGAAGAATTCGCCAAGTCAGCAAATAAATGCCAAAGCTGGATTCATTCTTCTCAGGATGTGTATTTTTGGTTTCTGTTTCCTGTATTTATTTTGAGATTTTAACACCCCGCTCGAATTGGTAATGAAGTTGTGTAGCCCAACGTGATTTTCCACAATCAGGCCCGCCGCGCCGATGTGTGCATTGCATTGCTGTCCACGCTACACCATTCATACATGTACCTAGCTCGCGGCACAGAACTGTTTGCCGTTGCCATGACCATACATGTACATCACTTAAATTTCCCTTTACAGTTTGCTTCCGTGCCCTTAAAAAAAAAAAATGGCATTGGCCTTGGTGTCCTTTGCTTTGGGCCTTGGTGCCCGGCCAAATTTTTCATTATCGAAGGCAAAATGGCCGTGCCCTAGAAAATCGTAAATTTGAGGCCTGCATAATATCAGGTACATTGCACAGTGACATGGTCAATTTCAGCCCTTCCATGGTAACAAATGTTGTCCATTTCCCATTCTTCACAGTGATGTCCTAGCTCAATGGCGCAAAAAACTGAAAGTGTCAAAAACAGCATCTGCACCCGTCTTAGTAAAGTGTTCATTATGCATTATGCCTGATTGGATTACATCACATAAGGTGTCATATGAAAGCTGACATTGTAACCTTTCTGGTACATATATATTAGTTTTATGATCAATGCCGATTTTTTTCTCCGTTTCGTTTTTTAAAGTTCACCCTGCACAGGCTGAGGTGAGCCATGGCTAGGAAACAACTATTGGCTAGCATAGTAACTGTCACTATAAATCCTCCAAGTAATTTCAATAAGACAAACATTTTGTTGTTGATTTGTTCTACTTGAAAAAGATGTCTCACGAGTAGTGCTTTATAAAGCCCAAAGTGCCCCACACAAAGTCCCCTTTCACCCTAACAGTCCTGAATCCTTCAATTTCAATATGATTTTCCACACACCCTAGGGAGTTAGGGTTGGAAGAGTATTGCACTATAACACACACATGGATGACCTAATCCACGAATGTGAAAAGCAGTACCCTTTTAATAATTGATACGCACTTCATGAGGAATTTCACCCATAAAGAAAGGATCCATTTCACATTGATAAGCAATAAAAAAGCCTTTGCCCTTTATTTGGGAAAAAGGTTGTTGAAATTTAAGACAGTAAGCCACACTGACTTCATAGAGAGATCCCTCTGTGGTGAAAATATGCAATGAAAGGAACAATGCATGATTTTGGACATCCAGCAAATCTTTACATTATTGGAGAAAAGGTACGGTCTGAGCGGTTTTTCCGTTTTTAGGTTTGAATCCAGACCGCTGGAGGCAACTGGCGGGTCAGTTTTTCGCGTGGCTTCACAAAGCAAGGAGTTGAACGAGCCATCCCTTAATTAAATCACCAATTCTTTGCAACTATGGGGCCAACAGAAATCCTGGGAAGAATGTAACTTAACTTCTTTGCATATATTCACACCTGTACTGTAACAATTCTCTCAGAACAGCTTGTCCTCGGACTAAGAGACCTTGGAGCCGGGAATGATTTGAATTTTCAATTGAAATCAAATGACGCTGGCTCTGAAGGGCAATTACAATATTGGCATATGGTAAGTTGGATTATTGTCAACCTTGTAATTCATGCCATTTAATAGCTGCTGAAAGTTCTCAGTACGTGCGGTTCGGGTGAATCCTGGGAAAGATTCTTTCCTTTTTATTGTTAATTTAAATGACATTCTCATCTCGTGAACAACTTTCAGGGGTGTACATCAATGGCAAAAAGGCATTATCCCAAACCCTCCTCAATCCTCAAAAATCCTCTGTGCAGTTTGAGGATTCTGCAGGATTGAGGCTGAATGGTGTTTCAGAAAACGGAAGATTTTTTTGAGGAATGAGGTAAATGGCATTTGAAGAAAAAAGAATTTGAGGATTGAGGGTACATGGTCATTCGGCCCGAGATGATATTGAAGGATTGGTTTGGCTAATAGGTTACTGGAATAGATCTATTTAATTTGTTAATTTGTATTTACCAAGGTAAGTACTCAATCTGTTTGACACAGTACTGTACATTCACATATCCAGTAGTACTGCACAACGGAAACAGTCCATGTACTAGTACAATAGGTCATATACTGTGCACGAGCTGCAGGATTTTGAAGGATTGAGGCAATGGGTACCCTTCACTTTGAAGGCAAGTATACAAATTTGGGTGATTTTCGAGGACTGAGGCAGTGGGTACCCTTCGTTTTTAACACGAATAAAAAACAAATAGGATTTTGGAGGATTGAGGATGGTTTCTAGATGGTTAGGGTTATATGAATTCGGACTAGTGCCCCCCCCCCCCCCCCCCAGATACTGAAATTGGGAGACTGCCAACAGAGCTCAGTAACCCGCAGTTTCAAATCCTGCTCCATCATGTTTCTAGTATGTCCACTCTGAAAACTGATTGAAATTATCTAGTCACTGTCTCTTGTGGTTTGTTTGATGATATAAGCACCTTCAGTGGTATGATACCATTAATAAGCAATTTCAGTGACAGTATGATACCAATATCAACTTTCAAACAAGCTTTCGGCTATTTCCGTCTAGAATTGCAAAATTCCCAATGTTGTAAATTGGCACAAAAGCTTGTTCAAGAGTGATATGGTCCCTTGTAAAAAGCGTGGTGTTGATACTCCAACAAGAATGCTTCACTGATTTCTAAACGTGCGGTTAGAACCTTTCAAAATAAACCATCCGACCATCTATGCTACTTGCAACCTGCCACAAGTCTCGAAGATCTCCCGGGAACCCCCGACGTGTCGGCATAGGGGTGCAATTAAGATCCAGGCCTCAGGACAAGAGTCCATTTAAAGACGTCACTACATACCTGATATGCTCTGAACAGGAGGTACAGTTCCCGCGGTGTTGCGTCCATGGGCAATCCGCTGACGAACAACGTTCGTACCTAGGAGTAGAACGAGCAGAAGGAACGGTGGGTTAAAAAAAGAAAAAAAAGAGGTCTGGACAGGTCGTGCACTGGGGAAATGGGTCAGGGATTAGCCGGAGATGTGGTTTGGCAGAGTGGGTGAGCATTTGACATTTTATAGGGATGTTCAGGTCAGGAATGCCCTTGAACATTTCAGATTGGACTGATGGCGAGGATGTCATACACAGAGTCAACAAAAATGTTGCAGTGTATACAACACTGGATGTGGGAAAACAGAGCATTCAGGGTACGTCAGTATTACCAGAAATCCTAGAATTACCAAGATAGACAGGTGAAGCATAGAAATTAGAATTTCATTAAAAGCAAAAACTGAATTAAACTAGAACTGAACCAGAGTTTACTGTTCCAACAAAAAAACACCAAAACAACAAACAACAAAAAACACCCCCCCCCCCCAAAAAAAAATATAAAATAAATACAAACAAACAAATTAATGAAAGTGAAATAAACAAAGCAACATGACAAAGTTGCTAGATCTTACGAAATGAGTCTTTAGTATGTTTTTTCACTTGTTTTTCACATGCATTAAGCAAGAGCATGCACGTACAGTTCCTTTTCATACATTACTCAGTTTGAAGTCCCGATGAATATAAACATTATATAACCCCAACCCTGCTAAATCCAACAGGATCCAACTATTTGATATTTCCATTCGACTGTTGGATTGAGCAGCTAACTCGCAGTATGGACAGTTGCACTGTGTTACATCCTGTTGGATTCAGCAGGCAACAGAAAAATAAGACAGTTGGATTCTGTTGGATTTAGCAGGCAATTTTTTTTTATTTTTAGGTACCTAGCATGTTGGACTGTGTTGGACTGTGTTGGATTGAGCAGGATACTCATGAGTCACCGTTGGACTCTGTTGGATTTAGCAGGGTAGTCCTGGGAAACCATTAGGGGGTTAGGGTCAACTTCAGACTTATTTTGTTGGGTTGGGTCACAAATACTGCCTCCTCCAAAACCCACCCATCCATCACCCCTCCCCCACATGGAATAAAAACCCTTTAGGATCAGGTGGCTTTGCATTATTTAGGATACCTGGGTAGAAAAATGTTATGCATCCATCAATGAGAATCATGTATACAAAAGAACCATTAACCCTAACTCCTTGGGTAACTTTACTAGAAAGTATCCTGAATCCGCCAAAATCCACCTATTTTGTCATGCAGAAAAAAAGTTGGTTTTGGTGACTGCTCAATATGGAGGTATCCTGAATCCATCAAAATCCTGCAGTAACGCTAGGCTTACAATCCTCAATCCATCAAAACCCCCCAGGTTTCAATATGGAGGTATCCTGAATCCGCCGAAATCCTCCAAAACAGGAAGAGGATTTTGATGGATTTATGTACGTTAGGGTAAACAAAAAAAATGATACCAAGATGAGAAAAAGTCGATACGTAGGACATCAAGTGTAATGCATAGACTCAAAGGGTAGAGCATTACAAAGTCAGTTCCGATATCAATCTGCCCTGCACTTCTCCCAACCCCCTCCCCTCCCCCCACCCCATGATGCAATTCGTCTAATCTGCGCCTGGCCAAGCCAAGCGTTCTCACATCCCCATCGACGCACACGTTTTTATCGTTCCAATAAGGGGATCTCCCCTCAAGCACATGACCAGATCTGCTATTGTGATAGACTGACACATCGTGGTCTGATATTTATGTGGAGGATAATGGAAGTCCAACAGATCCGTGCAATAATGTGGCCAGCCGGGTAAGATGCATTCTGTTTGCACTGCTTCGGAAAGACGCAGTGTATATGTACACTTGTGTACAACTAGCACACAGCCACTTGTAATCATACAAATACGTAGAAAGAGCAAGAGATATATTCAAACTTAGCGTATGTTGGTTTCTTTCATGTTAGAATTAACTAAAAATTAACTAGAAATTTCAATTGAAATGGATTTCCAATTATGAAGAAAACTATTGAATGAACAAAGTGCTTACTACATTGGATCTTCTGTAAAAAATTGTTTTATTATGTGTCATGCGCAAAGATACATTAGCACTGTACATATTAGGAGAGTCTCACTCCTAATCCAATATTTCCAAATTTGTAACTTAAATCTGTTATAAGGGGCCGATTTCTTGTGGAATATCTGATTGCACAGCTCATCACTATAATGCTGTGAAATTTAAAATTTAATTCTAAAATTTATTTTTCAGGGCGAGACATTCCAAAAGCACAGATAAAGGAGCTCTAACATACTGCAGGTGCACAGTATATGTGACCCGCCAGCACAAAATGAGCTTAAAGTTGCACTGTGGCTTTATGAATTACAAGCAGAAACAACAATTTCTCACTGAAAAGTCCATTTGGGGATTTTAACAACTGTATATTTGAAAAATCCTATTCTATCATATCGCAGCATTTTTAAAGTGAATGTCTCTACTTGAAAATTTTTGGGGGGGATTTTTTTCTTGAACTCGGGTTAAAGTTTGCACAGATCACACTTTGAGCTTCATTTTCTCAAAACAAGGGGTCAAGACTGATAACTTTAAAAGGTTGTATGGGGGGAAAGGAACGATATACCACAACATACAACATATCAAATTAAAGCTTTTAACCTGAACGTTCAAGAAATACCATAATCTTGATTTTCAAATTTCGCCACTTTACGCCTGTCACATATGGTAGAACAATGAAATTATCAACAATACTAAGTATACACAGACCTAGACCTGACTATCTAAAGACAAAAAGAGCAGTTTTACATTTTTGAACAACCAAGATTTTCCTGTAGATGTGTCTTCACCACAATAACCTACCACTGGCAGTACTCAAAAGTCCATTAAAAAAAACCTGCAAATTGAATTCCCATCACCCACAGATTTCCAAAATTGACAGTTTTCTTTCTTCTGCCCCTTCCCTCTTCACTTAGATTCTCACCTTGGGCGAGAAGGGGAAAAAAACATCAACCTCATTCCGGACAAATGAACCCAATTCAATAGAAAATTAAGCAATTTCTAAAAGACACAGTCCCATTTATTTTCCCATTAACACCGAAAATGGCAACAGCATGCTGAACACATGGCAAATCAGCCAGCCTTTACCAGGAAGGAATAACAATATGTTCTTGTTTGGCTAACATCTCATGCAATTTCCTCAAGAAGACTCACTGCTTTTGAACTTCGGAGACTTTCCTCTCAAATGTCTTGTGAATAGTCTTGTGAATAGTCTTGTGAATAGTCTTGTGAATAGTCTTGTGAATAGTCTTGTGAATAGTCTTGTGAATAGTCTTGTGAATAGTCTTGTGAATAGTCTTGTGAATAGTCTTGTGAATAGTCTTGTGCATGGTCTCGACTACAAAACTGAGATGGCGTCCTATCTATTGTAACCGGTGCCACCTCCCGCATGCCTTTCAGTAATGCAAGCGTACAAAACCATATTTCAGCATATATTTAGACACTTCAGCCTTTGATCAAAATATATTCACATGGGATGAAACACTTGCGAATTCACTCATTCACCTAGAGGCATAGTTTAAGATGACTGTTTTGAATTGCCCTAATACAACACAAACGGATTCCATATGTCGGTAATTTTGTCCACAGAGCAGAACAAGTGAGCATGGAAGGCTTGTAAATTACTGACACCTGCAAAATATGACATTAATTATTAATGCATTATAAAAAGCGCACTGTGGTGTGCACGGCAATTTATTTTTGGTTAATATAATTAATTAATGTCATAATTAATCAAATTATGAAACATCGCAAAGACGGATCAAGGTAATTCATTACCTTTGTAAAACTCAATATGAATGAAAAACTAAATAATAAACATGAATCAATTTCCCTCCCTTGAAACAAGACAAATTTAAACGCAATCTGCACTGCTGTATGTAGAATATTTCACGGGTAACGTACATGTACATGCATCGCATTACACGATGGTATCTCGGACAGCACATGCATTTGGCACCAGCGACACGTGAAGCAATTACAAATACAATGCAGGCCCAACCTGCTCTTGGCTCATTCAATCTCCACGAAAGTCAAGGCCGGCAGGAAAGGTGCAAACATGACCGGGCTGGGACAAACGAGGAAGACGACTCCAGGGGGACAAGGCAGAAGTGAACGAGCCAGGATAAAGGGCCTTCCAGAAACAGGAAACCTTTTCCAATATCATTAACATCAAGGATAATAATATTGCACTTGCCAAAAATAGAAGGAAAAAAACACCTGCACTGGGGGGGGGGGGGGGAGGGGGAATTTTCTCCAGCGCAAATATAAAATATTTTGTTATAGAAGGAAATTACAAATCGTGGATTGCACAGCTAATACACTATTTTATGCTGGAATGAAAATTAGACAAAAATATCAAGGAATTTTCTTTTCGTGAGCTATATGTAAGAGAAAGGGAAATTAATAATTCAACAAGGATTATTCTTGTGGGTTTCAAGGGCATTCATGCTTATGTACATGTACACTCAAACGTATAATTCTATTAAATTTAGCTGATCAATACGACAATGGCAATATTTCTGAAGGTTTTCCTGATTATTTTTCTGTTTCAAAAATAATTTCCAATTTACATTAAAAATTTGGGGGGTGATTTTTATTAAAAGTAGACAAGTAAATAGAAAATTCAAGTTCGTAATTTTTTTTTTTAAGATTTAGATTTCAAGCGTGAGCACTATGATTACATGTAGTGAAAACGGGAAGAACAATCCTGCACAGACTTGCTGGGCACTAAGAAATGCCGAGCAAAAGCTAAAAATATCTACAAGTCTTTTACAGCGGAAAAACAAGCAGAATTTGCAACACACACGTAGCGCTCCAGGCTAAAATCTGACAGCCCTTTTCTAACTGACACTCGTCGCGTGCGAATGTAGGGCTCCCTCGCTTGGGACTCCTTTGCTCGGGGCTACGGCGATGTGCGAATCAATTAAACTCACTGGGAATCTCGAAATCATGCACATCTCCTCACCTGCATTTAAAACAGCATTCTTCTCTCTTCTACATGTACGTGTTTTTTTTTCCTTCTCATGCTCGAGACTTTGGGGCCTAGTGAAAGATACATAGGTTTATCTGTGTTTCCTTGGTCAGACTTTCTGAAGCCAGTGGATTTTAATCTACAATGGACTAATCACATAAATTGGAAATTTGGAGATGCGAGTGTTTGTCAGTTTCAGTTAAAGTATTCTGGCATCTGTAATGAATCTAGCTGCAAATATTTAAATGGTGAATTTGGCAATATCCGCAACTTGTCAAATTGTACATATTCAACTAGGGATATTCATTCTAAACTAAATATTGGTCCCGAGTTTACTTGTGCATTAAAAAAGCACAATCTTAAAAGTACAGAGGAAATTATCTTGCAGCGTGCAATAACTTGAACATGCCCAGTCGCGCCCGCCATTATATCAACGGCAAAAAAAATCAAACGCAGATCAATGAAATATTACAAATTATACGCAGAGCGCAATGCGGACTGCGCGACATATCACTTGCTCAACATTTCCTGGGCATGTCTAGCAAAAAACCCCAGAGAGGTCCTCAGGCAAGCCATTCTGCATATACATCAAGACAATGTCAAAGTCTAGTGGATGTGTGGGTGGTGTGTGGGAGCAAAATCCGAGGAGTCGGAGAGCATCAGAGAAATCCCGAGGTTATTGGCACTAGAGCTGTGTTCACACTGCACTATTTGTTTTGAAGAATTTTGGTAAAATGGTAAAATTTCAACAGTTAAATTTTACTGTTCACATTTGGAATTTTGACTAGTTAACGGCAATATACAACATTTGCAAACATACAAAAAATACTGAATTATTATGAAATACCTTAATTGACTGTACGTAAATAGTCGCAAGCATCCTGTGAAATCTTGGCACATGGTATATGTGTGGTCATTTTCAAGAAAAATGGCATTTTTGTATGAATTTCCAGTGATGGTCGGCAAACCATCGTTTGAAATAGTTCAGTTCCCCAATATGACAGAATCCCCACCGTCTATAAATTGCTCTATTTTGTCTGATGTAGGGTCAGGGAACCAGACTACAAGAACAGCATTTATTTCCATTTTCCCGGCATCTAATGCACACAAAAATTGATTGATGCAACCCCCAAATCCATTCATTTCTGAAAATTACATCAAAAGAAATTGTTGTAGACTACCTTTAAAAGGGAAATGCAGAATTAAAAAAAGGTTAAGTTGCAGTTGCCCTTGAAATTTTACAGGGTCCAACCGAGAGCGCCATGCACTATGAGTTACCCTTAAAAATCCTGCTGGGTGAACCTTGAGTTATTACCCCTTGTTTTAATTCTGCATTTTCTCAAGTAAATGAGCTGGCAATAACATGCATCCACTATACTTGTACTACCCTTGCTTGTCGTAACATACAACCATATGGAACGTTGTTCACTAATTAGTGAATAATCCTCCGTTATGAAAGATAATACAATTTCTAATGATATCTAAAATATCAGCCATGACCGTCGTCAAAAAATGAAAATAAAAGTACAGTGCTTGAAGAAATTACAAACTGCCATGCTGAAGATGTCGCTGCTTTTATGACTTAACACGGTTTGTACTGGGCTTATTGTACGGGTAAAATTACTTGGTTATGAGTAACCACTGGACTCTGGGGAAAAAATAACCTCAATCCATCAGATTGGTTAGTTTTGAACAAAAAATGTGAACACCAGTTCGGAGTTCCTGGGATATTCCATGCAGGACCCGACAGTAGAAAAATGGCCGTCATCACGGCGAGTTTCAGAAAAAAATTCCAATGCGAACATGGCTTATGACACCGCCAAATAAACCAGTCGCTGATGGATCCAGAATGGTGCACCGATCTTCAGGTACGACCCAAATAGAAACCTGATGTGTTATGCCCACCGAGACAGAACATGGATGCATCCATGCGTGGAAAGCAAACTGCGTAAAAAACAGAGGATATTCCTGCATGGCGGAATATAACATGAACAGCATGAAGTCAGGTGGAATACATTATAAGGTAGAGGGAAAATGGGGAATGCAGGCCGTACATGAAAGCCGAACAGGGAGCGGTGCATATGAGGCGTGTCCAAGGATTACCGTAATTTGAACAAACAGTGAATTACTACAACATGATATGGCGATACTATGGCGATAGCAGCTTTACCACTAGATGAAACAGTATATATATGCATGAATGCTCGAGTATTTTTACATAAAATGGGGGAAATTATGAGGTAGTATTTCTATGAATTCAATCTATGTAGGACAGCTTTCTTGCATGTTATGAAGAATTTCCACCTCCACTATAGCAATTCTAGGGAGAAATGTCAGCATTTGGTTTTCTTTTATGCTAGTAAAAACGTCTACATTCACGAGCAAAGCATGATATCAAAGGGCACAACAACAGTGTCTCCATAACTTTGTCTACAAATGTATCATTTTTCTCTTCAAGTTTGCCTGGAGTTGATGTTTGAATTGACTGTCGTGTTAAACAGCTTGTTTTGGGCTCCGTCCGTAGGCCGTAATTTTTTCCCCCAAACTTTGTTGGCAGGTCATTTTGAAGAACTGATTTTAGTTCTGTTTGAATTATACATATTCTAATACATTTCTTTTAAAAAGATGGATACTTTATGCCAAATACACATTGTCCGGATCTTTTCACATTCTGTGTGCCTTACAAGATTGCACTATGGTGTTCGTAATTTGCCACTGCACCGAACACCCACCAAGTTAGTCAGCCACAGCCTCTCTGACCCCTTTCCCCATCCCTTCCTCACACTCTGTCAAGTCTTGGTCTCTCGTCTCATTAACAAATCTTCATCTTTCTCCCTCATCCTCGGAGTGTGCCTATTAACCCTCATTCCACAAACGCACCAACCTTCCCCCAAAAACATGCTGGCCAAAGCACGCCAGCGTGGAACTGCCTCGCTTCTGAAAGCACACGCTGCCGGTCTCAGTGGGAATTGCATACCGAGCACCTTTATTGTCATAATACGGGACAGATAGCATGTAAGCATGAACGTGTACACACGCATGCGGAGAATCGTCAATTAGCCGGTTCTCCGTGCATGTCAACACACAGACAGGCTTTCAGACGATGTATATGGGTATTATGAATATCAATGTTGACTCTACGTGTTGATACGTGTTGACACTTTTCGAAGCTTTAGGAACCTTTATCTCTGCGTGTGAATATCAAGATTCTTTCAAGAAATGGAAACTCAACAAAAATGTAAAAAGTTGTTGCAGGATTTCAGACTGTTTGGAACTATGTATAGTTTAACAGCAAAACTGAATTCTCGGAAACTATCACATGACAAAACCACAAAACAGCACTGTAATTGGTAAAGATGTCGAACCTTTCTCAAACTTTGGTCATTTTAACAAATCAATAATTTATACATGACTGAAGGATAAAACCCAAAATAAAAAAATTAAAATTAGTATTAGCTGAGCTGCATATGGCCTTCTTTCCAGGGAAAATGTTATCAAACTGAACTAGAGGCATGAGGTTGGTGTTTGTGGACAAACACAGGGCTGTTTCGTTTTTGGTTTTTTAGTTTGGATGTGAAATGTGAATACAATAATTTAAGTTTGTCAAACAATCGCGCTGCTGCCAGTTTTCTTTGTTAATTTTGAAATTAATTAAAGTTGTTTGTAGTAGTAACATGTGATGACGTCATCATAACGTCACATAAATTTTCATCTATAAACTTGCTGACCTACCTAGATATAACTTTTCAACTTAATCGGACTTGTACTTTTGTTTATATATGGCTTCAAAAACTGCCCCTTTAAGATGACGTCACGTGACATGTGATGACGTCAACATCATGTCATGTCAATTTTCATCTATAAACCTACTGGGCTACCTAGATATTACTTTTAAACTTAATCGGACATGTACTTCTGTAGATATGCGCCTTCAAAAACTGCCCCTTTAAGATGACGTCACAAGTGATGACGTCATCATAACGTCATGTCAATTTGCATTTATAAAACTACTTGGATACCTAGATATTACATTTTAACTTAATCGAACTTGTACTTTTGTAGATATATGGCTTTGAAAAATGCCCCTTTAAGATGACGTCACGTGACATGTGATGACGTCATTATGACGTAAAAGTTCGGCACACATTGTGAGCAGTTGGGGCAAGTGTCTGCCAAGTTTAAAATTAGCCAAAGTGGCCGGTAAGAAAGAAAACGTTTACAAATGCTATGGGCAATATTCTAGCGACTTGAAAAAAAGAATTTTTTGATGACGTCATCATGACGTCACACAATTTTCGCTTTTTAGGGCATATCTTTGAGACATACCAAAGCTATAACAAAAAGAATTTTGAAAATTTCTTGTTTAGTTCGCTAGATATATTGAAAAGAATGTTACGATTTACACAATTTAAAAATTCAGCGGCTTGAACAAAGACTACAAATCAACCTTTTTATAAACAGCATGCACATTTAAGCCATGGTTATCTGCCCTTCCCAGAATTCCTTTGTGTTACATTGAATTTGGTCTAAATTTTCAAATGGCTGTTATTTCTTACTTGAGTGAGCCACGATCATGAAATTTTTGAATTAGAGAGAGGAAAATTCAATGTATACATTTTTGTAATCGGATTGACCCTTACATGCGTTAAAAAAACAAAACAATTGATGACGTCATCATGACGTCACACATTTTCTCCCTTTTAGGGGATATCTTTGAGACATACCAAAGCTATAACAAAAAGAATTTTGAAAATCTATTGTTTTGTTCGCTAGATATATTGAAAAAAATGTTACGATTTTAAAATTTTAAAAATTCATAAAAAGTCACGTAATGACGTCATCATGACCTCATTTTAGATCTTGCATTCTAGTGACAGTATCTACCTACCCACCACTTTGCATGACGATCGGACCTATCCTTATATGTGTTTAAAAAAATCACATTTTTGATGACGTCATCATGACGTCACACATTTTTTCCCTTTTAGGGCATATCTTTGAGACATACCAAAGCTATCACAAAAAGAATTTTGAAAATATCTTGTTTTGTTTGCTAGATATATTGAAAAGAATGTTACGATTTTAAAACTTCAAAAATTCAGCGACTTGAAAAAAGACTAGGAATCAACCCCTTTTATAAACAGCAAGCACATTTAAGCCATGGTTATCTGCCCTTCCCAGAATTCCTTTGTGTTATATTGAATTTGGTCCAAATTTTGAAATGGTTGTTATTTCTTGAGTGAGCCACGATCATGAAATTTTGGAATTACGTACAGCAAAATTCAATGTATACATTTTTGTAATCGGATTGACCCTTACATGCGTAAAAAAAAAAAAACATTTTTGATGACGTCATCATGACGTCACACAATTTTCGCTTTTTAGGGCATATCTTTGAGACATACCAAAGCTATATCAAAAAGAATTATGAAAATATCTTGTTTTTTTAGTTAGATATATTGAAAAGAATGTTACGATTTTCAAATTTCAAAAATTCATAAAAAATCACGTGATGACGTCATCATTACGTAAAAGTGCGGCAGTCATTCTCAGCAGTTGGTCTAAGTGTCTTAAGTTTAAAGGCAATCGGTTGCTCAAAAGTGGCCAAAGTGCCGGTTAGAAAGAAAACGTGTACAAATGCTATGGGGAAAAGTCTGAAAAAGAAAAAAAAAAAAAAAAAAAAATCTTAACGAAAACAAGGGCTGTTTCGGAAAAGTTTCCGAAACAGCCAAAAAAGAAAAAAAAAAAAAATCTTAACGAAAACAAGGGCTGTTTCGGAAAAGTTTCCGAAACAGCCAAATATCCAGATTGTGATCTTTGTCTCATTCTACACTGGCAATGACATTAAGAATTTCATAATTCAAGCCATTCCAATAACATACAGGCCTCAAATGTAAGATTTTCTAGGGCACGGCCATTTTGCCTTCGATAATGAAAAATTTGGCAGGGCACCAAGGTCAATGGCATGGCACGGAGGCCAGTCATTATTTCTTCTATTGGAAATATTCTGTGAAGCCCTGTAAAACTCCACAGATACATGAATGTTTGTCGCTTTAATCGATCTTTTCCTGGCATTTTTACAAACTTGATAGTTCTGAATTCAGGTTATTATAAACAACACACAATACATCGGTCATACAATGAATGTACCCCTAGAAATATGGGGCTCCTACCGGAACCCCATAGAAAGAAGCCCATTTTTCCCATAGGCTAGTACAGCAAGAATAAGAAAGTCATTTTCATATGTTACATATGTTAGAAGGTTTTAAAAAAAAATAGCAGGACTGTTTTAATACTATAAAAAAAATGATTAAGCAGCCAAGGAAAATGAGTTTCTATTTATGGCTTAGTTTTTTTATGGCCGCTGGATCAGCGACACGAGGTTTTCACCTCGGCACTATTACAGGCAAATACCACTGCGTTTATGAAACAAGTGTTGCTACAGCTGTCGCAAATAGGGTTGTTAGTTGGAGAATGTTTTCGTCATTACGGCGAAAATCAACTTGTCACTGTGACAGCTAGTGTGGCAATCCGACCGGGCAAAAATGGCGGGCTGCCCCTGCGGCAGCTTACCCTGGTACTTTCATCAGCGCTAGATCAATTTCCGCCAACTTTTTTGTACGTTTTCCCGGCACGTGCCGAGGGGATGAACTGTAAAAATTCCTGGAGGGAGGCCGTTCAAACAATCTCATGTTGTGATTCCTTTCCAGGTGCGGGAGGCTGGAAAAAGTGCTCATGACTCCAGACAAAGTGCAAGAGACAAGAACATGGACGGACAGCCTTGTATTTACACTGGATGATGAACAAGAGGAAATCGTCTACATCTGCTAACGGTTTCATGTGCTGAAATTATGAAATACACAGTGGTCCATGTCACTGTTAAACCAGTATGTCGATCAGTTCTCTCTTTTTCATAGTTGGCCCCATGTGATAGTTCTGTGACCCCGGGCAATAATTCCATGACCCAAGAGGATGGCTTGTTGGCATGATATTATTCCTCCTGCATATGACATCACCATAAATATCCAACTGGTATGTACAATTGTAATCCAGCTCTCAAATATGAATGAGGCACTGTACTATTATTGCTTTGCTGAGCCAAGAACAGGCAGTTTATTTATATGAGGTAAACCACGGCATTCACACATTCCAATGGCACTATTCTTCCGATTGTCATAATCCCCAACTGCATGAACTGTCTTCCTTTCATCGCTGTGTTTTCAGCTTACATCGTCAAGACAATCAGGAGGAAGATAAATTCACCAAAAGTTTTAAGCTAGGACAAGAGCATTAAAAGGTAGTATACATCATTTGCTTTTGCTGTAATTTTCAGAAATAAATGGATTTGGGGGTTAGTATTTTATAGTGGGCTAGCAAATACTGTAACACTGACCTGTTTAAAGTTGTGTGTGCATAGATAGTGGGAAAACAGATTTTAAAATTTTTTTCTAGTAGTCTGGTTCCCTGACCATACTTTAGACAAAACGGAACAATTTATAGCGAGGGAATTATCAGGTGGGGGAACTTTAACAAGGTGGCCATAGTAACAGGTTTGATGACTGGACTGACTTTCTAGAAAGTCTTGACAATTTAACAACAAAAATTGAATGTCAACACAGTAGACCTATAGAGTACTGAAGTCTGACGTCAGTTGGCATAACAACTGGCTCCAAACAAATGTAGATTTCGACTTTTCCTTTGTTAACGGCCAGTCATGCAAACACATTGACACAAAATAACAAAAGTATTCTGGTTCCAAACATTGCATTGACGTCATCACTTCGTTACTCTATTCTCTCAACACAATCTCTCTACATTGAAACAAAGAATCTATGTGATTTATCTTACGGCCGACACCTAAGCATCTAACAACTGATCAACAATTCATTGTGTATAACCTCGCCCCTTCTCTAACTGGATTTTTGTGTTGTGTTTTTTCATTTTATAGTCTTATTAGAATTTCCTGTGTTCCACCTCAAAGTATCCTTGAAGTAATTGAACACCGTTTCATGAACTGCATTCGCTAGATTCTGCTGCGACAGAAAGCCTACAAGAATACTGTTCAGATTTCACAAGGCACGTATACCTGCAACGATCCATTGGGCACTGTGCTCGTGTCATGGCATACGATTTATTAATGATAAAGATATCACAGCCACAACGTCATGAGTAGTTGCCCAGCAAAATGCTTGACAAGGGACGTTGTCTTAATTCGTGTCGCTGATAAATCATTGGTAAATTTCGGTATACCTTCAGGCCAGTGGAGTATGTTAAAAACCTACATGCCATGTTTGCTTTTTCCAATAGGGAAATATACTGTGTGGGTTTAACTGCATGCTCAGTTGTGTATCCAGCTTTTTGTGCCAGGGAGGGCAAACAATGTCTGAATCGTCTTAAAATCGTCTTAAAAACACAATTTCTTTTTGGTTTTTTTATGACGTCTCAAATGCTGCCGGGGGGGGGGGGGGGGGGGGGGGGGGGGCAGGCAAGTTGCCCCCCCCCCCCTGCTTTTTGTAAAGCGTGTGAACAATGCGCGCTTCAAACAATTCTGAAGATTTTAGGTCATTATGGTCATTTTGTTTTGTCTAATGAGTATACACCAATACAATTAGGAATTCACATGAACTTTGAAAACAATTCTTTTGAGCGTGCAATATTCAATCGACCAACAATAACTGCATCTGAAGTTAATATTCTTTCCTCCCTGCCTATTTTTTGGTATAAAACAAATTTTGAAGTCAATTTGTCCGACGGTGTACAGATTTTTTGCTGGTAGCAATTTCGTCTGGTTCCGACTGACTAAGCAGGGTGGGACGAGCTATACAGACATGAATTGCTGGTACATCATTCGTATACAATTCGTATAAAAAAAAATAAATGAAAAAGTGCTTTTCAATTGTATTCCGTTTTTGATGAAAAGCTTCAAGAATAACTGGAAAATTAAGGGTGACATTAGACAATCTGCCATGGCACAGCTACAATGCACAAACCATAGCCACAACAAACCATATTTTAAATTATTTTTCAAAGGGTCAGAAAATGTCTCATGTCCAACCTTAATTTCACCCTCTGCCACTCAAACAAATCCCACCAAAAAGAAAAAACCTAAAACCTGAAGGAAAAAAACTTCTAAAATAAAAATACCATTAAAATAATTTCTGAAACATTTCACTCACCAAGCCGATGCTACATGTGTACGATCACTTTATTTTTCCCACAGTGTCTAGTCTTAACTTAATTGGTATATCAAGAGATACCCAGAATCCCAGATCAGTTTTCAGTAGAAAAAAAAATGCCATAGAGCTCCATAAATATATTCAACAACAATCCCTTTTTATAATACAACATTCAGCCCGAATGAATGCCAGCAATTGGAACAAAAATTTCTGGGAATCTTTCTACATGTAGCATGAAATGGATCTTGTGTCATGTGATGACTTGCATGGGTGAATACAAAGTGACATACAATAGGTCGCCCAGGCCTTTGAGTGACATGACACAGTATGCCATGACAGTGGGGGAGGGGGGTGGGGTGGGAGAGGGGGAAGAGGAGGGAGAGTTTACCCTTAATCACCAAATATACCATTTATCACAAAGCCGATGATGTGAAGCTCATCAGAAAATGCACGGGCAGTTCTCTGAAGAAAACTGGGTACATAACCAGGATTATCAATAACTAGGGGCTTGCATTTACGGGTAGTACGGGAATCGGGTAGCGATTCTAAAAAATAAAAAAAATAAATTAAAGAAAGCCAAACCCAAAAATTAAATATCAGAAATTGCTGTTCATATTGTTCATTAAATGTCCGTGTGTGTACTATATAGCTCTGTAGCTTTATCGTGTAAATTGCATTTTTGCAAGCGTCATGAACATAAATCTGTTTTGTAGCCTGGTTTTCATTTTGATAATTCCCCACCAATGACATTCAAAAACTTATTTTTTATTGTCTGAGAAATTACTAAGTAATATGTTAATTCGGTTACGGGTACTCAATTCCATAATCTGGAACCGGTTCCCGACATTTGCGGTCGGGTACTCGGGTAAGATTTTCTTCAAGGCACAAGATTTTCTTCAGAATTCCCCTAATCGCTATGATTTTGTTATCCTTTGTTATCATAATGGTACAAATGGGCAGTGAATATCTGTGCTTATCCGAAAATTCAAAAAAATTAATTGGGCTGCAGCTTTTTCAGCTTCCTAACAATCTTCACCACAACCACTATAGCCAAAGAAACAAACCCCTCAATTTAGGAAGCCGTGGTTGCCCCCTGTTTTTTACCCTCAACTTTTTCAGACTTACATGTACTGCCAGTACATGCAGTAAGTCAAGTTCAATTATGCTCTATTTAACAACATCCCCCTCAGCTCTTCTTCGAATTGAGATCGAATAGCACATTACTAAAAGTAATAAAAGAAGGCATCAAGGACACAGTTTTCTTCAAGTCAGACAGCTGACTGCTCATTCACCCTCGAGCAGCATCAAATTGTGAACTAAAGAAGAGGAAAAGGAAAAAACTCACAGGGAGCTTTGGATTGAACCGGCCTCAAGGTCGATTCGATCAGAACCCCAGCTGGGAGGTGCATCTCCCAATCTGAGGCAATTTGGAAAATTGAACAGTTCCTGGGCTATAAAATGCTTCCATGCAAGGAGAACAAAATAGATCAATAATCCAAAAGCTTCTAAACCCCCAGGAAGAGAGCAGTTAAAGCTTTGACTGGTAGCTGCATTTGGAATGGGGCGATTAGCAAACATGAACAAGTATTTCTTTTAAAACTGAGCATATTTTACACTTTTTCAAATCAAGTCCGACAAGTGAACACTGGCAACTGCTTTTGTTGCCCCTACAACAGCTGAAGATGGAAGGGGCTTGAACTACAAGACAACAGGGGGGAACTCTTCGGTCCATAATGTGTTTTTGTATCAAATGTAACTTTCAAAAAGTAAAACAAAAACACCTTAATTCATAATGAAAGAGAAACTTCATGTAAATGCACATGTACATGTATCTGTGGAGTTTTACAGAGCTTGTAGAGTTTTACAGGGCTTCACAGAATATTTCTAATAGAAGTAATAATGACTGGCCTCCGAACCCTTTTAAAAAAAATGCCATTGGCCTTGGTGCCCTGCCAAATTGTTCATTATCGAAGGCAAAATGGCCGTGCCCTAGAAAAATCATAAATTTGAGGCCTGGACCTATTGTACAATAAAGATGGACACGAATAGCCCCAAGACTCCTATAAACAAATAGCTAGTTAATAGGCTAGCCTTTTAACAATAGGAAGCTGCATATATAATAATTAGAAAACCTTCAACTGACGGTTTGAAAACACCACAAAATGGATGTAAATTCCAGGGTGACTGGGGGGGGGGGGGGAGATCCATAATATATCCCAAAAATTTCCACTATGAAATCTGTTTGCAAAAGGTATTACAAAATAAAGCGTAAAACCTATAACTATCATTATAGTCGTCTGAACTCTTCCATTTCACAATTACACACATTCACATATGGTATAACAAGCTCATTAAAATTCTGCCCACTTAATTTTTATATATTTTGTCAGTCAAAATTTTAGGTGGGGGAGTGGGCACTTCTGGGAATGATTTTCCACAAGAAATTCTTGATCCCCTAAAAAAAATCCCCTACCACTTTAATTTATGCCACCATACTGTATACATGCTTTGCTATATACTTGCTTGTATCTGTACTGTATGGTGAAAACACTAGCAGGTAGAACCCTCTGTTCCCTGCACTCACTCTCATGGGGTTGTTATTAGATTGGCAAATCTAAAGGCAAATCTGAAGCCACCCCAGCTCTGGGCTGCCCACCTGATCTTCTAGACCTAATCACTTGACTGTTTTGTGGCGCCCACAATGAGCTGTTCACTGTGCCTACGCAGAGCCTAGTTCAATCAACTCTACTCGGCCATCTTTCCACATGCCTCCCTACGTACATTATCGATGCACCATAATCAAGATGGGAAACCAATTTGACGACATCATCAGCCCTAAGCCATGCCCCTCCCTCTTCGACCAGTTCTTATAAACTTAATTCCCGGATAATTCCTGAACTTTGGATTGTGATTAACAATTGGTCGGGGTATATATTCTGTATGCTCGCTGCCCCAACAACCTGCTGAAAAATGATCTGCTCCATGTCAAAGAGGAGTTAATCAACAAAGACTGATGAATTGGTGTGTTGCATCAATCACGGGTTGATAGTGGAGAAGTGCCACAAGAAACGGGATTACATGCCCGCAAACCGGATTACCGACCTGCATAAACTGGATTAGGCAACAGTCTAATGCTAGCTTAACTGGATTACCAAGGCAAACTTTCCTGGTTTAATGTGTGCATTGATTGGATTATGGTTACTGAGCTTCAGGTAATAACAGATCACAGATGAAATGATAACACCGATACAAAAGCCGTGCCCCACTTAAAAAAGGGCTCCAATAAGTTGGGAGAGTAGCCTTCAAGTGAAGTATGTAGTCCTCAGGAGTAATCAGTTCAAAACATGAGTGTTTCTGTGTATGTTCTTGGGTCCGTTAATGACATGCTTGGGTTGCTAGGATACAACTCGGCCCCGGCAACCATTAGGCACTTAGGAGTGAGCTTTCTTTATTCTCAGTTGCTCGGGAAGGATATTTTCTCAGCAAATGGAGGTCTAGAGGCAATTCTGCACAAGATTTTGAATCAACTTCTTTTTGAAATGGAGATACAATGAAGCTAATCCAATCACAGAAACAAAAATACTGGAAAATTAATATGGCCGAGTGGAATTGCAGTCTTTCTTCTCCATACTATTATTTGCAAATTTAAATCAAAACTACGAACTGAAAATAATGTGGATTCATACTTTACAGTTTAATCAGAAGGCCTTTTGTGAACAGGAGGCCCTTTTGCACATCTTATGGATGGCAACCAACATTTCAATGACGACCAGACCGGTTCCCGCCCCAATTTGTGTGACCAGTACATGTAGCTAGTATGGATATGGTGCATTTGATTGGCCTCATGAGTGTATGAGCTGTAATAATTTCCCTTTTTTTTTTACGAGTTAGATGACATTTTCATTCTCAGAAACGGGTTCCAATCATGCAGAAATTTATTTTATTGAATGCACGGGTGATTTACCAATGGTTTTTGCAATGGTTAAGAACACCTAATGCTTTACAGACAGGCCTATATCAATATATATATATACAAAAAACTAATTATCATAAACCTATAGAGAAATTCTTCTGGGTTTACGCTAAATAGCAGTCTTGTTGACTTGCTGACTTACTCGAGTTGGACTGGAGTCGCAATTTTTTTTTACTTGAGGCTTGACTTGACAACATTTGACTTGTGACTTTAAAAAATTGAAAAATGACTTGATAGCAATGCTAAATAGTACTTATCTACTATAAAGCAGAGCTTCCAATTCTCCCTGATTTTGCGGACTTGTATTAATATTCAGGCAATACAGGTAAATTAAAAAGTATGAAAAATTGACAATCCGGGAGATTTTTAAGTTGTGTCGGGAGTCGGGAGATCGACCAATTTTCCGGGAGTCTTCTATAAAAATCAGGGAGAGTTGGCAGCTCTGCTTTATGGGTCCCAATATTTAAGGTCTGGATTGTAAGGGAGTCTACCAACATTTTCCAGGACCACTTCAACTTGGGAAGAACCAAGCACAGGATTACTTTAATTGGATTCAGTCTTCCTTAACCTTTCCCATTTAAACTGTCAATCCAGCTGGGTTACAGGTGCTTATCTTTTTACGGATTCTTAACTCAAAATAAACGGACGTATCCGGAAAACCTGAGGGGGTCCTCTGATTCACTGAGAATGTGAAACCAAATATAATTTGATAATGGCTTGGCAACGACAGGACTGCCAGGGTAATTTATGTATCCTAGTTGAAGATTTATTGCTTTGTATTTTATGGAGGAATGGGGAAAGCCTGAACTTGGGATGTTAACCTTTCATTCTGGGGGTGAGCCAATGACATTTTGTAAATATTTGTATTCACTGTGTTACCCGGAAGTTACATCCAGTCATGTTCTGGGATTAAGCCTACACTGAATACTGGGTAAAAAAAAGAGGATTAAAATGGTCCAGTAATTCCACTCGACCCACATACCCCCTCCCCCAAAAAAGTTCTTACACCATGGAGGAATAAGTTCTTATTAGTCCATGACCATGATCAAACCAAGAATAAAGTCAACGGGCTTGGCATAAAAATGAATAAAGCGATTTAAAAACACCCAAAAACTATACTCAATTTTGATTTCTTTTTATATGGCCGATTTTCCAACCTGCTCTACAAACCACCATGTACAAGTTTCCTTTCCGTGGTCGAACCAATGGTGCTAGCATAAATGGGGTGTGGGTGCAATTTCAACTTCTTTTTAAACAAAATGTGGTAAAACAGCAAAATCTGGTTGGGGTTCAACTTGGAAGCAAAAGGTCAATCCAGGGTCACAATCGGGGATAGATGAAGGACAGTACCTATTGCATGTATTGAGTTTGACCAACTTAAGTTTCAGCTTTACTGTATTGACACACCCTGGCCTCAGCATGTAATGAGTCTCCTGAAACAAAATCTACATTTTGCCCAACCCCATGAGACGTATCATCGAATTTCTCAGTCTAGAGACAGGAAAGCCCGACAGAGTGCAAACAAACTACCCAGTGAGCTGATCATTCCCACAAACATAGCAGTTACCAGGTATTATTGTTAAACTGGCCAGGCAGTGTTTGTGCTTCACCAGTGCACAGCACTAGGATAGGGTGATAAAAGATCAGTCAATATACATTTGGTTATTCATAGCATCATATAATGCAAGGAGAATGGGGAGCTCATAATTGCAGAGATTTTTTTGCATTGAGTTGATGCTAGAGATATGCAGAATTACCACAACAGGTTCTAATACAGAGCAGTGAATAAAAGGATAGGAAATGAAACGGATCTGTGATGAAAGCTGGCTGGTTGGTAGGAACATTACCACATGTACTGATCCTTGTGGCATTTTAAACAGACATGGGGGCATTATGCTCGTCCGTCATTCTGGATTAGAAGAATGAATGGAACGATGACCTCTAGAAATATGTAGAAGCACATGTGGGGGCATGAAATAAATATCAGACATGTGCGTCCAGAAATGATAGGTGTATAATCAAGGGATTTTATTCCACCTATGGATTTTCTGATGTACATGTTCAATCAACGAACCTTGCAATATTATCCACTTTTTGGTTAACCCCTTGCGTACGGTTGACACAAATACATGCAGATTGAAAATTGTCACCAGGCCGGTTGACTTCTATTTGTGTCAATCTCTGCACTTTCAATCCATTATTGGGGTATTGTGTACATTATGCTTGGCTGCACAAGCCTCTTGTTTCCGTTTTGCTTGGCTGCATAACCCGACCTGGTGCCCCGGCGCCTCCCATCTAAAACCCGGGGTCAAGGGGTTAATGATATTCTACAAATACGCATGTTCATATCCACTTAGTCACTTTTGTAATGCTAATTGTCAACTTAAAGGAATAATGTACTGTAGCTTTGGTAATGATCACAAAATAAATTGATTAGTTTCTACCAGAATCCTTAATTTTTATAAAGATATTATCAGTACCAATCCTTCCGACATATTGTCTGCAATTCGCTTTTAATCACTAAAATAAATTTAATCGTTAAAATGAATCGTAAATAAATTAGCATACATTTTTCACAGCCGTGTTAAACAAGTTTATTCTGCACAAAACAAATCTAATTTTCACTGCCATTTTTTGTTTATATTTATAAAATATATACAGAACAGCCCTGTACAAATATATCTTTCATTTTGATAGTTCATTTACAACTCGGTATATGAAAATCTGTCCGAGCCTGCCTGCTTCCCCGACAGCAGAAATGCATTCCCTGATCCCGTTGGAATTTTAGTTGGTACTCCTGGGACTGGTTTTGCCGGAGGCAACATTGCTAAAAACAGCAGCTCAAGAGGACTGGGAATTGCTTTGTTTTTTGCATTCACATCAAATTTTTAGTTTTTCAATGGCTTGAGATGTACGAGCACGTTTCTATGGATATTTCATGCTATGTAACGATGCACAGGCAGCTGCACACAAATGTGCTTACATTTAAAATACAAGATGCTTGGTAGTTGGGCAATTTGAATTTATGAGCATTCACACCTTAAAAGCGAAATGATATAAAGATAAAAATGCAACTCTTAGACAAATAGTTTAACTTTCCCCCTTTAAAGTTGAGTGGCTGTACATGACATGATCATGTAATTTTTAGGATGGTGACTGCATCCAACAGTAACACGATATATTGCGAAGAGACCCGAAATTAAATAAGTAGGAAAAATTTTCAATCAAATGGCAAGTTTCATATTCCATTTGAAATTCCAATTTCTGTTTTGTTTTACTAGCTCAGTGTACACGCTAATTGAAACTGCTGCAGGCTAGGAAAAGTTCCCCCTGAAGCTGAAAGGCAGGATAGTGGAAAACAAAAGAAAAGCAACTTCCCTGCATGAAACCGATTTCTCTTGGGAAAAACATGTAAAATACTGCACATGAGGTAGTAAAACTTCTAAGTCAAATGTACTGTGAACTATGCCAGACAATGAGTAGGGAAAATAGGCAGAGCTGCCAACCTTTTCAAACTCATTTCAGTATTCAGAAAGCAAATAAATCAGTATTTTGCTCAGAAAATACATATTTTTCATGATTATTTTAAACTTTACCTGAAAATCAGATATTTTTTCGTGAAACATAGTCCGCACCACTGAATTATGAATCTGCAATGGTTCTTAATGGTGAGATTGAAATTCGGCAAACATGGATTTCCTCAAAAAATGGGAAAAGGTTATTTTTTCTGCTACAGCTACAATGCCAACCGTTCGGTTGGGATTGCAATAATGAGCTAGAACACTCGAAGTATAATTAAATAGCATAATATGCATGACGTCACAAAACAGTCGGATTTCACAAAATCTATTTATAAACAAAAATTCATACTTCCGTATTTTTCGTGAATTTCCATACGAAATACAAAAAAATCCATACTGGTTTGCACCTCTGAATATAAAGGCTAGTGAAGCGCAAGGCCAGAGTTCACAATTGCCCAGAATATAGCAGATTCTGGTACACAATATGGCACAAACAATTGTTGGCGACCACTGTTTCATCTTATTTGCATCCATTCTATTTATTCAGTGCTACAAAGTTCGGGTACAAGAAGATACAATGTATGTACTACAGTACTAAAAAAGCAAGCCATCAATTGCCACTGAAATCACTCAGATTTCCCAAGGTGGCTTACAATTTGTTTTTCATGGGTTTCTGGTTGCATCAGCTGATATTTTACACCAACAGATGTCCACAATTCCCTTTAATTTGGCACATAACCTTTCAGCTCTATCTCAGGCTCGTATTTCACCTGAAGATCCCTTCAAACACCAAGGGGGGTGGGGTGGGGGTGACAACACAGCCACAGCTGACTAGCAATGACAGGTAGGTCTCCGTCACCTGTGCAAGACTACCCCCACATTACCCAGCTATCAGTGACAACTCGACCAGAGAGCTGAACTTGACAGCCAAAATGCATGTCAAGTAGACCGAGTCAGTAAACGAACCATTACACAAAATAAGTTTTTTTTAATGGGCCCTGGCGAGTGTGAAATGTGTGCAAATTGTACTTCAGAAATGCTTTGTGCAGTTGACGGATAGGGAAAATGAATTACCCATTGATATGACAAGTTCCGAGTTCTTTATAAATAACTGTTAGTATATAATTGACAGAGCTTTGAATCCTGCTGCCCCCCCCCCCCCCCCCCCATTATAAATTTGGATTTGCTGTGATGTCTATGTGCTGACACCATAACAATGAACACAAGTGGAACAACTGTAACACTTTGGCTGCAAATGGTGCGGTCACCAACTTTTCTTTTCAGTACCGTTACGTAGTGGTTTTACCCCAATCGCTGGGTGTCCTCCAGATTCTGGTTATTTTGGGCTTTTTTTCTGAGAACCGGCAAAACCTCAGAAAATGGGAAGGCACTCGAGTCAAGGTTGGACAGAAATCTGCTCCCATATAATTTTATACACTGGTTTTAGGAGCATACATGTACATAATGTCATGCAATTCAATTTGTCAAGTTATGTGCAAGTAGTACAACTTCAAGACAGTTATGAAGTGACAAGAACTACATGTGCACAAAACTGTTGATGCATGTATGCAGCAGATACATGTATACTGTAACAAATAGTTCTTTTCAGTTGATAACGACTCGCATAAATTCTGACGGTTTATTTTGTCTTAATGACCAATGCCAAGCTGTGAGTATCTGTACAGTCACTGGCAACATGGACACTAATAACAGGTATACATGTACATGTCTATACAACCTCTTATTGCCTTTATTGGTCCCTGTTGGTCTGTACCATGTAAAGGTACATTGTGTACTGTCAATCACACAAGTATCATCTGAGAATGTGGAGTCATTACAAGGCAAATTTATTCTACTTCAGTGCACATGTACTGGGTTGGTTTAGAGATAACTAAAAATGCTTTGTCCAGAATCCCTAATCCTTTTCCCCAAAACAGCTAATCCCCTCTAGGCACCCATTTGTCCCATTCATGTGCCCCCTCATGTTAACACTTATTCCCTTCATCATGGATTATGCCACCAAGTGTACATGCATGCACAGCAACCCTGATGCCAGCGAACAATAGCGTTGTCCATATTCAAAAGTTGATCACAGGTTGGTATTTTTCCCATGATTCTGGCCAGATAGGATTTGAAGGTTTGCGGTAACAATGTGGTTTTGGAAAGAACTGGGGGGGGGGGGGGGGGGGGGGCAGGTTAATACTCTGCTGGTCGTCATGAGACCAACAACAACAAGGCCCTGCCACAAGTTCGAGGAACCGGGGCCTCTCAATTGGTGTTGATTATACTCCGGAAGGTGGCCTGCGCAAGCAGGTGTATTCAGAGGGATCTTATAGAAGCAAACAAACCTGTCTAAGCCGTGATGATTGACTACAGTATTTAGGAGGTGGTGGAAAGCACAGTACAAGCGCCAAGAACATAACAATAGTCCCAGATCAATTTAACCCCTGACGTACGGATGACGCCATATGGCGTCAAAAAAAGAAGTGCCACCAGGCCGGATGACACCATTTGCTGCCGTTTGCGCAGTTTCAATCCATTGTTGGATTATTGTTTGTTACGCTTGACTGCATAAACACATTGTAGCGGTTCGCTTGGCTGCCAAAACCGCTGCGACACCCCGACGTCTCCCGTAAAAAAAACGTACTCAAGGGATTAATGGACACCTCCATGCGTATCTGTACCTGTGTAGAGCGATCCACCTGCATCGCTTTGTATCACCACTCATCAAAACTTCTCAACCAAATTAAGGATTTCAAAAATAGTTCTTGCTGATCAAGTTTCCAGGACTTATAGGACTGTGGTCCTGGATAATGTTGACTGCATATAATTAATTGCACGCTGGAAATCAATATTGTTTTAATTGAAGTTGCCCAAGACAACACTAAATGCTACTCTAGGTAAAGGGCTGCAGCAGAGATGGTTGGGTTGGCCACATTTTAAGTTGCTATTACATTTTTCCTGGGTCCAGATCTAAATAGAGGATAAATCTTCAATAGATACAGAAGAAATTATACAAATTTTTCGACCTATGGATCCAGGCGGGGGGTGGGGTGAGGGAGGGGGGATGGATAACTCCCATTGGTGAGTGCTACTCACCTACCCCAAATTAGGCCTGTTCCGGGTATCCGGGTACCCGGATACCCGAATGCCGGCGTCAATATCCGGTTCCATTTTTCCGGTTCGGGTACCCGAAACTTACGGTGAAAAATTCAATGTAAGGTTTCATACCAAAAATAAATAAATAAATACAGAGAATTCGATCTATTTCAAACTCTGTTCCGACTCGAAAGACCCGTACCGTCCGGCGGTGTTTTGAAAACAATGCGTCAACAAAAATGCAGTGAATGGAAAGTATCAATAATGTGGTCGGCCAACGCTGTTTGTATCTTATCTATAGCTATCTTGTTGCTTATTATAGTCTGTCAATGGAAGTGAACTGCGGTTTACGCTGGGGCTAAACTAGCTCCGCGGTATGATCAAAGAGCGGGCGGGAGTAATATTGATCTTGAGAGAGTGAACGTTGCTCAGACACTGGGGCAGCGGGAATGGGAAGCGCTCTCCGTATTAGGCCTGCGGGTATACGTTAAAACAAAAACAATAAAAGGCTTTGCTTGGAGGAGGCTTTGCTTGGAGTATTAAATTTGTTTTATGGTGTGTGATTATTTTGGTGTCCGACTACATGTACACATGTGCCCTGTCAACTCGTACCCGAGTCAACTCGTACCCGGGTTAACTCGTACCCAGGCATGCCAGGTTAACTCGTACTCTGTGGATGATTTAATATTTAACCCCTTGCGTACGGAAGACGCCAAAATGGCGCAAAAAACAAAAAACAGTACCACCAGGCCGGATGACGCCATTTGCCGCTATTTGTGCAATTTCAATCCATTGTTGGATTATTGTGTATGTTACGCTTGACTGCACAAGCAAAGGCCGGCGCGACACCCCGGCGCCTCCTGTAATTAACCGTACTCGAGGTCTTTTTAAATATCTGAACCTTCTAAACGATATTTTTATAGAGACTGGACGACAGGTAATGACTGCAGATGTGAAAACGTCTTCAATGGAGAATGTCTTATATAATAGGTCAAATTTAACATAATTAATGTTCAACTTCAAAGGTCCTGGTGTCCCTGAAATAATTGAAATCAGTAATAAACACAAAGCCAAGATCGTAACTTTGCCTTAATAAGGCGGTTACACTACATGACCCCCCATTTTTGTTCTTGTGCTGGATATTTTTCGCCGTCCCTGCGACAGAAGAACCGCCCCAGTATAAAATCGCTTTGGACAAGGCTTTACCTCTTTTTTTACCAAGAAGATAGTGGCACGCTCCGTGCAGTCGCCCAATCGCAGGCTATTACGAACGTTGTGATATCTGGCCGGCGCCGAACAACCAATAAGTCCATATGAAGAGCCATAGTAGACCAATCACGCAGTTCAGTGAGTCCACCTCGCACACATGCAGTGCATGCATAGACTGGTTGCCGCATTTCCATCATGCCTTCTTTGGCACTTAGTGGGCGGCGCGGCGGGAACCAGTACAGCATTGCTGCATTGAGCATGACACGCGTGTTTTCATCACGGTGATAGGAAATCACGCACCGAAAGGAACTTGTAATCGCGAAGGGAACTTGTAAAAACAACGGAGGTTTCTTTAAAAAAAATAGCGAATGTAAGTAGGCAAACAAATTACAAGCGTTTTTGACGGAAATATGTTATTGAGTGGCGTTTTGTGAAGACGGAAAATACAACAGGATTATTTTTTTTATTGATTTTTTAATGTTTTTTGTTTACTTGCCGATACAAATTTTAGGGTCGCAGCCGTAAAATTAGAACGGGTAACCGGAAGCAAAACTATTTTTGCGGGGGCCTTTTAGCGGCTGCACGGTGCACACAAGGACATTACAAACCTTGCTCTATGATTAGACAGTGTTTGTTTTGTTTTGTTTTGTTTTGTTTTGTTTTGTTTTGTTTTGTTTTGTTTTGTTTTGTTTTGTTTTGTTTTGTTTTGTTTTGTTTTGTTTTGTTTTGTTTTGTTTTGTTTTGTTTTGTTTTGTTTTGTTTTGTTTTGTTTTGTTTTGTTTTTTTTAACGGTCCACTTCCGGGTACCCGAGAACCGAACCAGTGTGGCGTTCGGGTACCCGGATCCAAAATTACCCGTGAACGCACAGCCCTACCCCAAATATACAATAAGTTGTGCATAACATGGGTAAACTTAAACCAAACTAGTTCCGTCGGCTTGTTCCCACCTACAGAATATCAATGCCAGCACATTTCAATGCCCATATTGGTTTGATGTGCAACTTCACAATACAATTTTAGGAGAAATGCCAGGCATTTTCTCAGTATCTTCAGCTTTTTTTTAGTTTCACCCCCCCAAAAATTGTTTTCTAAATTGCTATTTTTCTAGCAATGTAAAAGTCATTCACTTTTGATTAAAAAATCCAACAAAAAAAATCACCCCAGATTTAGTTATCGAGTGACGTTTTACAAGATGTGAAATTATTTGCAGCCAGTTCCTATAGGGCATATTCTGTGCATTATAGGTGTGAAAGCAACCAAATATCCATGTAAAAGCTTTTTTTTCAAAGGGGAGCCGACACCAAGAATACAAAAAATATCTAATTTGTTGAAAAGCACGGACAATACAAAATCTGACACTCAAAGCGGTCTCCGTCTACCAGATAATGAAAAACAATACTGCAATTCAATCTCTTGCATAAAGAATGTTTCCATTTTTACAAGTTTCACCATACAACTTAAAAAAGAAAAAAAAAAAAAAAAAGACAAACAAAGCTAACAGCGACATACTGTCTACATTTGTACATCCCCTGCCCTTAGTGTTTTTTCTCCTTCAAATTACTCACAATATTTGGCATAATAAATTTTAATCGGGCCAGTAAATTTCCCAGATAAAGAAAAACAAACTTGTGAAATATTACGCAGTCTCTCCGAGATGAGATATATAGGCCGCACTCATCCAGGCTGCAGACATAAATAAGCCTGGCAGGGAGAAATGAAGGGTCTATTCATAACTGAACTACAGGCAATTGCATGTACTATGCCTCATATTATAAATAAACACAGGCCAACTGGGGTTGATTGACAAACTGGCGCTGGGAGCGAGATGCATGCTTCAGATACACTGGGAGTTCCAGTATTTGCATTGGCTGATCCGGAACACTACGTGCTATCAAACACCAACAATTTTCTGAAGTTAAACTTGAGCAGGGTTGGGAGTAGGCCAAGTATTTTTTTCCATTATCAGCTAAACCGATTGACTCTTTGGGAGTACTGAAATAAATTGTCATTTGAAAGACCTTGACAAAATGTAAATCACAAGTACATGTATATTACAAGTCCTCTGTGTTTTGATTTTTGTTTATTCACTTGTATTTCCACTCAATTATTGGCGCACAGGTGAAATGATTTTTCAGTTTCATAATTTTATTTTTCACAATTTGTTTGACGAAAGATTGCACAGCCATTTGCAAGTCACACAAGGAGATAAACCACAGTAGTCACAGGTGGACAAAATGCCACACGACAAGTGACAAACCGCTCAAGTACATGTACCTCATTTAAAATAAGCCCTTCATAAAGAAAGTCATCAAACAGCCCAACATCACCTCAATCAAAGTCATTGCAATGTGCCTACATGCGCACCATTGAACAATTACAGTGCAAGTCTGCGACATTATTTAGAAGTCTTCATGATCGTAGAAATCAAGTTTCATATTCTCATCTGTGTTAGTTCATGGATCAGGCTACCAGTTCCTTAGCAGAGATGTCCCCGATCTGGCAAAGCCAAAAACATGTCCCTCGGTGATTTATTACGGGAAAAAAATTGAGATGATCGTTCGTGCTTTCACATCAAATATTTGTCCTGGGCTGTTACTTGGGACATAGTTCCCTACGTGGCCAATTCAATCAGGTACTTTGTTCAATGTGGGTAGGAGCACAAACAGATTGAGGTTAGGGCCGGGTTAATTGTGTTAGTTCATTTGCTGGGTTTTCAAGACGAGCTCTACAAACACATGTAAGTCTACATTGGGAATGGGGGTGGGGGGGGGGGGGAATCTGCATTGTCATGCTGGAAAATTAATCAAATCAGTGTCTCTGTAAATCTTGCTTGAAAATGTCCAAAGCTCTTGTGGGAACACTATATGGATATCTTTTTATGAAAACAGATGGTGCAGGGTGTGGATGAACACATACAGCTACACATTTGATAGAAATTATGTTAAATGATCATTATGTTAAAGAGAATGTTGATTGCCGAGTGAAGTCTGCGTCATTTTCTAGTTTTATGTAGATTGCTTATTGTAAAATAAAACAGCCAATTATTTCTGCCATGAAATAACAAAAAAGTGACTTTTGAGAACTATATATGTCTCCTTAAGCCCGCTGGTGCCATTTGTCTAAAAGTCGTCACTGCGGGCAACAAACAAGTCTAAATTCATAACACAAACTCCTCTTTTGTGCCTAGTGCTAGACACAAAAATGTGCAAACTGCAAGGTGTTACATGTACGTCAGATTTGTTTTTTGCCCGCAGCAATGTCTTTTAGACAAATGGCACCAGCGGGCTATGCTGTGCTAGAGGGGACTTGATAAAAATAGCTATCAAAAGTAACTTTTTTTGGTTATTTCATGACAAAAGTAATTAGCCGTTTTATTTTACAATACGCAATCTACATAAAACTAGAAAATGACGCAGACTTCACTCGGCAATCAACATCCTCTTTAAATAATCGCTGTGAAGCCCATGAAATTATCTTTGTCAGAAGATGAGTTCCTGTAGCCCCCTACAAGTTTGCATATGTACATGTACAAGTACCTCGTAATATATTCACACTGGAAAGCTTCCCAACTTTTTATTTTTTTAAATTTTGTTTGTGGGGTTTTTTGTTTCATTTTCTTTTTAATTGTTTAGAGGGTTTTTAAGGGTTTTGGGGAGTTTTTTGGTTGCTGCCGTTGTTTGCAAGCCAGCAAGTTTTCTCTGATGCGATATGTTCATTCTCCCTTTTAGCCATTGTATGCAATAACGGGCAGTTGAGGGCAGCAGACATAGCGGTCACTTGAAAATGCCATGGGGTGATGGGTATTCTTACGGTACGTGAACAGGTTATGCAAGTGTTTATTCAGAATTTATTTTTTTAATCCACTGCATGGAAAAATACAAAAGGTTGATACAGACAGTTGATTTTTATCCAAGAGGGCTTCAAAAAGCCAATCACACACATTTATTTTCATTGGGATCCCATATGTGTAGATTCGTATCTTGTCAGGGCATTTTAATAAACACACACCGGTTAACATACATGTATATCTACAAGAACATCTACCTTCTACAATTCCCATTCAGATTTTACATTTAATTACCCCCACACAGAGTCAAATGTATCAAAGCACCGAGTACATGCATAACCTAGCCCCAGCCACCATCATGACAACTGCCTGCAGCAAAGGACAACTACTCAACCAAAACACACGCCAACTTTTTTCCCCCTGGAAGCATTTATTGCACTGCAGGCATGATGGCGAGGACAGACAGCGTTCCACAGTCCTGATCACATTCGTCTCAACCATGCATTTTATACAGGATCCAGTTTTTCTTAAGCGGGGCTAATTATCCATTGGAGACAGATGGATGATTGGGCTCGGGGAAGGGGTTGGCTGGTAGCGACAAACCAAAGACTGTATAACAAGGTATTATTATCCAGTAGTAGCGTTTCTTTTTCATAGACAGGTGCGCATAAATAAAGCAATAATTGCAAAGTAAACAAAATACAGGCCAGTGTTTCTTTTGCCAATGCTTCTCCTTCCAAAGATTTCCTCTAATTATTTTGATGAAGGAGTCGACTTTACTCGACTAACATTAGAACTGGAATAGGGATTCCATTTTGTTGATTCTCCGAGTTGATTCCTGCTGGAAGTAGCCAATTTCTGCTTCCTTGGAGTCGATTGCAAGCACCGGCGGATGATTCTGAAACTCACCAACTTCAAAAACGAATTGAAAGTTTGCAGATTCCCTGAAAAGACTATGTGGTTACTTCACAGAGCCAGCCGTTTGGTTAATGAAATCAATCACGACACTGCGCGGATTCAAGGGATGCGATATTCACCCTTGTATTCACTAGATGTTTGCCCTTCTTTTTTTCTTGCAAAAAATACTATTTTTGACAACCTCTCCTTCCAATTTGTCAGTATTATACCGAAGCAAAGGGCATGAAAGCCAGAATGACTTGCCCAAGAATTAGTAGCAATTGCGAGGTCCCGCTGGTACACGGCCCCTTTTGCTGATTGACAAGCCAAATACAGTCTCAAATCCTCTGCAAGAATCTCCCTGCGATTGGGGGATTGCGCTTTGCTCAACAAAGAAAACAGCGCACTACCGCAACTTGCGGTAGTAATGCTCCCCTCCACCACATAATGCATGACAGACCGTTCCGGTGCATGACAACTCGCCTCTTCAATTCTCTTCCCGTGGATGCACAATTTATGAGATGACCTTGTCTCTCCATCCATTACTGCTTTCTCTTTCATCGTAAAAAAAAAGGAAGATTGGTATTATTCTTGAGTCGTGCATTATCTCTCTTTTCATCAATTTTTTCCGGAGAAAAAAAAAACCAAGGCTTGCCACAGTTGAGCTTGACTTTTTTTTCTGCAGAGACAAACGATTCGGACATCCATTTCTTTAAAAGGTTTCCAAAATTGTTCAAATGGGTTGTGAGCTGTCAGGCGCAGCAGGAAGGTAGTATTTCAACAATGCACTCAAATTCCAGAAGTAAGGAATATCATTCAAGGTAAAACCGTCTAGTCTTCTAGAAAAAAAAAAATTGTTACATTTGGTGCGGATAACACAACATGCATTTTACAGCAAACTTGTTCCAAAATGTTAACTGGTTTGTGCTTTTTACTGTTCACATTTTAATCAGTTTTCAAACAAGTGTTTTTTCATATTTACAAAGACTCTTCTTTAATCCCCTTGAGCACGATTTTTTACAAGAGACATCGGGGTGTCGCGGCGGATCCGACAGCAAAGCGAAACGGCCACAATGTGTTTGTGCAGTCAAGCGTAACATACACAATAATCCAACAATGGATTGAAACTGCACAAACAGCGGCCAATGGCGTCATCCGGCCTGGTGCCACTGTTTTTTGCGCCATATGGCATCTTCCGCACGCAAAGGGTTAAAAACTTATGTTTTGAATTTCTGCTAAATTAACATATCTTTGGAAATTTGATAGAGATTTTCTGCTACATATTCTCAGTAAAAAGTGTTTCAATTTTTACTAACCCTCAATTTTTTTTCTTGCTGTCAACTTGAAATGCCTAAATCCAACAAAATCCAAGCTCTGTCTAAAGTAATGGTGCCAAGGTTCTACAGTCCCAATTCCATTAAAATCCATTTGACCCATTTGGGATGGTCACGATTAATGATTAACTTAGAATATTAGCTTAGCATTAATAATGCCATATAATGTGGGCCCTGTGTGTACATATAATCGTTCTCTTTACATGCCACTCAATCATAGCATAGGTAAGATCATAAGATGCCAGGTTGGGATGGGGGGGGGGGACAGAAGAAGAAGGAATCGCTCCATGAAGGTCTTTGGCGAGTGATGCCTTCCATCAATAAGCCTTTTGCGCGTTGATTTGCATAGATCCTTGTACCCCGTCTTCGCTCAATCTAAGATGTACAGCGTGCGCCGGTCGTTGCCAGACTGATCATTATTATGCACGTCAGTACCGTTGTTGCTAGACCACGTGATTCGGGGCAAGCCGCAACATGGCGACGCACGGCCAGTGGTGGTTTCCCTGTCTGGTATCTGGAACTACCGCTGGGTGAAACAGCGCACGATAGAGATTGTCACCACTCTAAAACACAAGAACTGCTCGAATTGTTACAGTACATGTTGTATGTTCTTCTCGAAACGCGGCCTATTTTTAGCAATTATAGTTTCTTTAATGGATAACAACTTCGAAGGTTGGAACGTGAAGAAACTGCAGACATTTCTTCAAGAGAGAGGGGTTTCAATAACGGGTTACCTGAAGAAAGAACTGGTTGAACTGTGCAAGTGCGTGGCCAATCTGAAATTGACAACCGACCCGAATCGTTCAAGCCCCAACTTGACAAAAGATTGAAAGACGCTGGCTGCACATTTTCCGACCCATTTAATCTTCCTGGATTCACGAAGGATTTCTCGAATATACCAGATTTCGGACTATACGATGTCTTCAATTATTTGATTTGTTTTCGAGCGGATTACGACCGGCGAAAACTTATTCGTAAATATACAAAAACAATTTCTGCAAGACCAGTCACTTACGTAAAAACCGATAATGAGACCTTGCTCTACAGAATCTTTCTTCATCCAACCTTTCACACAAATACATAAGGAATGGAAAGAGAGATTTTGTTGATGCCTTTACAAATCCCCCCCCCCCCCTCCCTCAGATAAGTTCGGACTCGCTGCGGCTACTTGTTGGAATGATCCATCAAAGAATCCACTGATTATTCTTCTAACGTAGCCAGCACATACCAGGACTGTCATCTTGCAGAAATGGTGGCTAAAACTGACTCCCTCGAAGCGTATTCCACTTTTTAAAAAAGAAAGAAATTACGCTTTGGGTGGGTCAGTCACACACCCACACGGCTGGCATACCCACCAACCTATTCGTCTGCAAGACCAGTCACTTACGTAAAAACTGATAATGAGACCTTGCTCAACAGAATCTTTCTTCCTCCAACCTTTCCCACAAATAGAAAAAGAATGGAAAGAGAGATTTTGTTGATGTCTTTAACAACCCCCACCCTCCCTACCCCCTAAACGAACTTTGACTCACTGCGGCTATTTCCTGAGATGATCAACAAAATAAGATAATCTGATCATTCCTTGAATTTTGCCTGCACACACAGGTTCTTTCTTGCTATTTTCAAAATTTAAAAAGCACTTCATCTTGTAAAGAACAAGAAGTTCAACCAAAATTAACAATCGGTTAACCAAGGCCCTGAAACAAAAAGTTCCATCACATTGACTCAACATCGTAACACAGTCTGCATGTATGATTACGCCCCCTCCCAATAAAAACAAAAACAAAATTGTTTATCTCCACCGCGCTAGATGTCGAAGCTGGTATTGGGTCGGTGTAGTCATCTGTTGGCCCATTGCCACCGACGAAATGTTTGGAGCAAATGTAAGTATTGTAAGTTACATTCTCCGCCGAAAAGTCTTTTCTGGAGCAGTTTTTTATCCAACGGAGACACTTCTCACGGTTTGACTTCGGCTTCGGAAAGGGTAGCCACAAACGCCATTCATGTGGAGACGGTCCGAAAAGCGCGAGTCGCTCTTGCATGTTCCGTAAGAACAGTGCTTCTTCGCAGGCATTCTCAAGCACTAAATCCCACAAACTTCATATTTTATGTTAATGTCTAGATTCTAACAATAACCAGTACTAGAGTCTGACAAAATCTGCGTGGAAATTTATCGTTTTAAAGTGACAAGAAACGTATGAATCGCGTACATGTACTTCGATCACGGCAAGTGGACACGTATGCGATATATGCATTGACATTGTGTCGGCACGCGCGTATGCGAGAAAGCTTGCCCCGAATCACGTGTCGTGGCAACAATCACTACGCAGCGGGGTCAAAGTACGGGTCACTCGCAAAAGGCTTATTGACTTATTACTTTTTGGCTTTGACTAGCATGATATGACCCATGCCTGTCACAAGAACAGGCCCTAAATCTCACCAGATGTGCAACATTAAACCCGATATGAAAACCAAGCAATATAAAAATAAGCCCCAAGGGACGAAACCAGTTTTGACTTTTGAGGGATTCCATCCATACCCACAGCACCGACAGAAACAAAATATTCCCAGAAAAAAGTTAAGGGAATCCCCCTCCAACCACCCCCTCTCCCCCCAAAAAAATGTTTGAAAGGAATTAAAAAGTAAATGAGGTTTTTCATTTGTGTTTTCAAAATTAAACGGGAAATTTATCCTTTAAATCAATGTATTTGCTTATTATAATATATGCACATTAAGTAAAGAGAGAGGTCACCAAAAATGACAATTATGCATAACATATGACTTTCAAGAGCATTATCATAAAAGAGCTTATGTTCTGTTTGCATATGGTAGGCCTGCAACAAAAATGACATTCAGGAAATTCATCCAAATCCATACTGGGGATAACGGAGGTAATTCTCATTGAGCCGACGAATATGCAAATACTCACAGAATGGTCGTTCCAATTGCATAATTAATGGCAAACCACACCCAATTAGTCATAAGGGATACAGGTACAAAAGAATGACAAGTTGTATAAAAAATCCCCATAGACAAAGATAGCCAATGCATACATGTGTGCAATTGTGCTTGGTAGAAGAAAGAAAAAAGCACAAACATACAAGTATGACTGCACACGAGTACACGCATAATAAATATGCGCTCCCAGTGTAACCCAGAATTACCAAATGTACCCATTGCAAAGATTTGAAAACACAAATTTTAACAGCATTTAAAATGATAAATTAGCAGGTTGCCTCGTATCTTGTCAATGGTTAAGGGATAAAAACCCTGGCTTCGTCAACTGTAGTGGTGGGATATAAATCCGGATTTTTTAACATTCGGTTTTAATTTTGGAAACCGGATATTCGGCTAAAGAAAACTGGAACATCCTCCAATTTGCTCCATGGTCCGATTGTAACTGCATTCACTCATTACAGCTCTGGAGTGTTTTTGTAAAGGCCCAGTGGTCACTGAATCCTGCAAACTAGATCCCGTCATTGGGGAGGGATTTTCATGCGGCACCTCACTCGTCACTTTTTGTTGGCATGACTATGAAGCTAGATGGGAACTTCCAGTGAAATCAGATAACCGTTATTCGGTTGGAATGAAATTAGGATAACCGGATTTTGAAATCTCTGATTTCTCCCACCGCCATTGTCAAGCAATTTACTCCAATTCTTGTGACAACAGCTACGTGTACATTGAATGGTATGAATCTTTTCTTTCCCTATGTTTGTTCATTCCTAAATGGTTTGTTCAAACACCTGTTATTGAGGAGTATTTCTAATCCAACAAATTCATGAGTGGCTTGAGAACCATTCATATAATTAACCCTAACAGTCCCGAATCCTCAATTTTCTTGATTTCCCACACACCCTAGGGAGCTAAGGTTTTTTATTTTATAACATATGCAGTTTTTTTTTTATCCCTGCTGTAAATCAAGGTTTTAACCTAGAGGGTGAAATTAGAAACAAAACGTGCTTGGCCATTTATCAGTTTTAGATCTGCAATGGCGTAGGCATAACACACAGATCATAGCCATAACAAGCCATATTTTGTTCAGATGAATACAGCAACTGGTTGGAAAATGTCCAATGTCTGACTATCATCCCCCAACCCACTGTTGAATTGCTGAAAAACATTCATGGCTTTGTATATGAACAATTTATAAACCTCCATGAGATCACAAACTACAATTCATCTTTATCTTGCCCAGCTTCAGAGAGGCAGGATATACAATACCTGCAAACGAGTCTTGGAAATCCCAAAAATTTCACAAACAACCACAGGCAGGCAACCAAGCACCTCATTAAAATGTAACAGCAAAACTACGAAGAGTTTTCTGTCTGTGCTGCCGAGAGAGTGCACTGTACACCAAAAGAATATTTCTGCTAATTACTCCTGAAAAGCCCGGCTGACATAACACGATTCCGGAGCTCAGAGATCAGGATTCATCACTGGATACTCCACAGATGTCCCAATTGCACCGGGGAATTCATTAATGGTTTTGTGTAAAATTCTTAACGAGCAGAGGTCTTGTTGACGTCGCGCCCTGCGAGGACCGTCTGTGGTTTCCCCATTGGGGAGGAGTTTCTTGTGGGCTCTTGTTTCCTCATCAGACATTCCTTGTGTTCAGTAGATATCTCAATGTGATTTGCTTCAGATCACTGGCAGCATTGATTTATAATCAACCTGTACTGGTCTCTCCTTATCCCCAACCCCCCAGCCTTGGGCAACTATTTAGTATCAGCGGGTCTGGCACCTTGGAGTTCAAAAGGTTCACTAATCTACAATGAAATCTCCACCATTCGTTGCATACATGAGATAACTGCCATTCATTATGGGCAAAATATATGGACACGTACACTTTACGGAGGATACACGGCATGCACCATTTCCCTACATCCGCACATACCGGTCAACCCATTTTCCTAAATTCATTAACCATAACCAGCCAAGATCCTTAGAAATTTACTCAGAGGGTTTTGGAGGATTTTTATAGAATTGAGAACTGTACAGCCCAACCACTAATTGCTCCATGACCCTTAATAGTAAAGTTCAAAGAATGTACCATTTGGTTACTGCACAATGTTGCATTTTGAAGGATTCCGTACGGTTCATAGAAAAAATGTGGTGTGGGTTAGTAAAACAATTTAAATACTTTACTCAAGTACACTTTTAAATGATGACTTGAATATAATAAGTTTAAAGCATTTCGGATAAATCAAGATTTTTTGGGGGGAAAGTAACAAGAACAGTCAACCCCAGACGCTGGATTATACATCCACCCTCATCCCCTGGCATGCAGGTTCTATATTTTCATTTTACCATCTGTCACCATGGGATCCCGTCTAGTCTTGTCTCCCTGTTATGTCTTCGTCTCATCTGGGTCCACATCTCAACCCATCTTTCTCCCAGGAGGTTAAGATTTCATTTCACACCAGCATGGAGAGGAGGACCCCCCTACGTGCTCCTTGGGATAGCCCAGATGATGTGACAAAACAGGAGCAGGGTTAGACAAACAATGTGGCTGGGGCTCTTGGGGCATGAAGCGAGGGTTGAGAAGGTAACTGAGACAGTAGTGAACATACAAACGAGCACAGGAAGCATTGAACTTTTCAAATGTTGGTATTTGCAGTGGTGATAATTATGACGGTTAAAGATAATTACCAGAAAAATAGAGAACTTTGTGAAGTATACCTTGAAAAAGAAAAGTGCGGTTCTCAGAACAGAAATTGTAAGACTTTTTGAGTTGCTTCAAGTGGTGTATCTGCAAAATTACTTTCTTGTACATGTCTGCTCTATCATGCAAAGCCTCATTTTTATGAGACAAATGTTTCACTCCACTTGGCTTACCCCCTTTGCGCCTGGCTGTTATTGATGGGGTGCTATTACAGGCTGTGGAGCCAAGGGTAAATGCAAACAATAGGGACCAAATTGAATATAGGTCCTATTCATTATACTTGGAGCCCCTTTTGTATAAATTTGTTTGAAAAAAAACCATTCATCTATTCATTACACTCCTGATCAAGAACAATATAGTTTTAAAAAATGAATGGATTGAGTAAGCGCAGGAATGCGCCTACAGACATTAACCAGCCAGGTGGTCTTTTTCAAACCACATACATTGTATGGTTGTGTGTATTCAAGAGGTTAGGGCCTTTACACACCCAAGTGTTTATATACCAGCCATCGCGGACTCCGTATTGCCCCTCTTTTGTTTGTACTTTAACTTTTTTATAAGGCCTCCCATATGTTTTGTACATGAATTTCAATCGTGGACGTTCAGTTAATCGTGGACGTTCGGTCAATCGTGGACGTTCGGTCAATCGTGGACGTTCGGTCAATCGTGGACGTTCGGTCAATCGTGGACGTTCGGTCAATCGTGGACGTTCGGTCAATCGTGGACGTTCGGTCAATCGTGGACGTTCGGTCAATCGTGGACGTTCGGTCAATCGTGGACGTTCGGTCAATCGTGGACGTTCGGTCAATCGTGGACCCTTTGTCCACGCCCTAACCCTTTTGTCCCTAGTCCATGATTGCCGGTATTTACTCTCACATACACACACCTGGGACCAAATTCATCGAGTTGCTTAGTGCAAAATAGTCCTATAGTGTTCAGAAAATCACAACCAACACACCAATTTCTTGGTTTTAGTCCAACTTAGCAGACCTCCATGATATTGGCCATCTCTTTGGTTTAACGATTCCTAGATACATGATTCACTGTCATCCTAAATGGATGCATACACTGCCTTCAACCCAACAACTCTGCTAATGAAATGATCTACAGGTCACATCCCTGCACACCATCAAAAACAGCAATTTGGTCTAATGAGAATCGTGGTATATGCTTTTTTTCTCCGAATGGTGGTGGGTAGAAAACTTTTAGGTCATGATGACGTCATCACATGTCACGTGACGTCATCTTAAAGGGGCATTTTTGGAAACCATATATCTACAAAAGTACAAGTCACATTAAGTTAAAACGTGGTATTTAGTTATGCCAGCATGTGTTAGATGAAAATGTATGTGACGTCATGGTGACGTCATGATGACGTCATCGGCTAATTTTCTATGATTTTTTTCATTTTTGAAATTTCATTTAAATCACATAATTTTACACAAAAAAACAAAACAGCCCTGTGTTTGTCCACAAACACTGCACCAGATGTCTAGTTACTACATGTAGTTGTTGCTTAATCTGCCATGCTTGATGGCAACAGCAATATCATGAATAATGCAACTTGAACACTAGTTGATACAGCCAAGTATAAATAAATTCTAGTTTTTTTTACCATTTAGCCATGAACTGAAGGAAATTCACCCAAGTCCATCAATTTTTGGATAAGTGCCCCTTCACAGTCGGCAATGAACACCCAACTGTTACAATATCATGAGTGGTTGGTAGCATATGGTGACGGCCACACTGATGTGATTAACCTGCTGGAAATGTGCAAACTATTTTTGCTCTTCGAGTCTATTCTATTGATAAAGCAGGCCAAGTATGTATTGGCTGTGTATACCTTTGGGAAATGTGGCGGTCGCTGCAGTGTCGATTATAGCCCATGGTACGGTGCTGGTACGACTTGCCCACACATCCCTTATATGCATGAACTGTAGGCCTTGCGTGTGCAATACATAATCGTTCATGGACTAAATATTACTGGAGGCATTTTTCATGCAATCATATCACAAATTTCTTGCGACTTTCCCAAGTAGGAAAACAAATCTTTTAATAAGTAAACTGCAACTTCAAAGATTTCCATATACATGTACATTGAATGTAGCCTATATTGATGTAAAAAGGTCTAATGCTTGCAAATGCATATGCCGTTTTTTCCCAATGAAAAAATACAAGTAAATTGTGAAAGGAAGAAAATGAATCTCCTACAATGTAGTTAATGTATCTTGAATCGATTTGGTAGATCAATTTTCACATGTGTTCAAAGTCAATGGGCTACGCTTAAGCTTATAATATTACCATGTAATCCAAGATGGCAGCCACCCAGGTCTCGCAAAAACGTTGACTTGGGCCGAAATAAAAAGCTGTCTAGATCAGTAATGGCTTAATTCCTTTCAAGCATGCTATCAGTAAAGTTCAAACAATGTTCTTGTTTATCCGTTTGGAAGTTAAAAATGATTAAAAATTGGAATTGAAAATGAGGAACAATCAGCAACAATTTTCTCCAAGTCCGGACACTGCGCTGTGTGATGCAGGACGCACTGTGTGACAAACCTGCTCGCAATCGCAGTAATTTTCAACCCTTTTATTGACATACTTGGTGGTACAATGTAGTTTGGCTTTCAACATATAAATTCATTATCCAACATTTTAGCAGTGTTTGTTCCATCACCTGCCACATGCCCCCAATTCCTCTTTTCTTAAGCTTTGGGGTGATTTCCAGGGCATATCGCTGACCTCTAGGTCAACAGGGAAGTATCCATATATATTTCCTTATAAGGACTGAAACATCTCATTCCCATAGCAACCTGGGGTGCATTCCACTCACGCGAACGTTGCCAACGTTAGCATTGTTCACGCGAGTGGAACGCAATGTGCGCCAATTATGTTGGCGAACGTTAGCAAAAACGGTGAACGACATCCGGAGCTGATGTGTGATATCACGCTTGGAGTGTACCAGTCGTTTCTATAGACCCGACACATGATCGTTCTAGGCCAATCAAAATACAGTTTCCAAGACAGAGATATAACAACAATATTTGTGGTTGAAAAGCCAACAGCTGGTGCATAAATACTTGCATGTTATGTACGCCAATATACTTGCAGTACATGTACATTTACAATTGTACCATCACTCTACAACAGCATGGCAAAGGCCTGTACAATATGCATGTACGCACATCACAAACCCACGTGTTAAAAGCCACTGATGCTTACGTTCGGCCATTCACGACCGTTTCTTCCTGTAGTTGTGGAGAGAAAAGGCCAAGGCTCAAGGTCATTGACGATGCCGTTAATGAGCATCGATGAAACAATTACTTGGGGAACGGCAGCACAATTGCCGATCAATTTCTCCAAACAATGGTAGTGATGAGAAAGTAAGCGCAATTGGTGTGGACGCTCGGCCAAAAAAGGTTTGAAGGGGCTATAATATAAGCCCCAGGATTAGCACTGCAAACGAAACTCATTAATTTCATATCAGAGTGCAGTTGTTATTTCTATGTAAAATTACCTTTGCTCCTAATGTGTTTCGGCAGTGTGCTAAAAACTTTCTGCTGGACATCTATTAACCCTAACCCCTTGGGTAACTTTACTAAAAAGTATCCTGAATCCGCCCAAATCCACCTATTTTGTCATGCACAAAAAGTTGGTTTTGGTGACTGCTCAATATGGAGGTATCCTGAATCCATCAAAATCCTGCAGTACCGCTATAGGCTTACAATCCTCAATCCATCAAAATCCCCCAGTTTTCAATATGGAGGTATCCTGAATCCGCCAAAATCTTTCAAAACAGGGGTATGGATTCAGATAGGTTAGGGTTAAAGGCCACTTGCTGATAAAAATGAACTTCTGCAATATCACTACACTTAAAAGGTGCGATACAACATAAACAGAGGTGAAAACACAATGGCAGACAGTGTGTTTATGCTTTGCATGGTTCAACATATGCAGAAAATAAACCAGAGAAAGGTTTGAGCTCATCAGTCCATCAACCGAATCAGGAGAAACAAAAAATCATTGTTTTAACAGTCATTTTGTGCTTGTTCATATGGGCTTATTTTGATTGTGAAAATCGAACTAAGCCTAGTTATAATCAAAATAAACCTATAAGCATGTATTGAGGTCTTCCAATACATTTTATTTTATCAAAGATGACCGCATTTGAGGATTGATACTGGTACCATCTTTATAGACGGCTTTCAGATTTACACTACCAATTTGATTTTTGATTATTACCAAAAGATATACTTTTAATCCCAAATTCCCTAAAAGGTGTGAAAATCGTATTGAAATTGGAGGATTCAGGACCGTTAGGGTTAAGGTTAACATTCTCGCATTACAGGCCCTAAAATGACATTTGTACATAATACATGTAAACACACTTGTGTCTGGCAGTTAGTCATTCTAATGCAAGTATATGTGTGTAGCTCATAAACGATGACATTTTTGTGCATTTCTGATTTATGAGTAATCAGATTAATGTCTGTATGCAAAGTGTACATCCACGAGTACAGATCATTAAATGTACAAATGCACACACACACACTGCTACTAGACATTTAAATGACTATCAGTCATGTGGCCTAATTTTTACTTCAAGTCTTGGATGATTCCATCTGCATACCAATGGCATAATTACAACTGCAAAATCTGAACCATGTGCACTTTTGTCATTCAAATTTGTCAGCCCACTCAAATATTCTGGGGGAGAGCATTTCTAAAATAACTGCTCCATTCCAAACAGATGAAATCCTTTCTTTGAATAATTTCTTTTTTAAATGAATGCTTTCAGCAGCATGACAGATTCAACCTCGTGGCTATAAGTTCCGGGGGAACAAGAGTTCCAGAAAAATCTGTAAAAAGAGAGCATTAGGGATATGTGAAGAGGGAGCGGTGGTTGGAACAAGGCAATTTGGCAACATCCCAAGCCAAAAAGAAACAGTGGGCTGCTGAGAGTGGGACTGTCAGCCCCCAGGTACAGCCCACACCCTGGGGAAGCACATTCATTAGGACGGGTACAATCTAGTGTACTGGGGGGCGGGGGGCTTGGATGGGAACTTAAAGCTGCAATGTCCATTGCTCTGGCTGAGTATTTCAATTTCATAGATTTTCTCCTTGAAACAAACAAATAATGGAGGAAAACTATTTTGGAATGAAAAACACTCACTGCACTCTGCGATCTATTTGGTCAACTTTCCGCACGATGATTGCTCTATGCATTATCACTGTAAGAGTAGAAGCGCCCGGCAAAAATTGAAACTTGCAAAAAATGAAACTGAATACTTATCTTGTCAACTTTTTGTGCTATTTCTCATTGGAAAGCCCATAACTTATCTAATGCTAACAAAAAATAGCTATTCAATCTGAACAAAAATCACGGAAACAGCATCTTTAAAGTAAGGTTCCCACTCTTCTTACATAAACAAAATCTATTCAAGGGATACTGCAGGAATTGGACGGCAGAGCTGTGCTCGAAATCGTGCTGGTTGCTGGCTGGCTACGAGAGGGTGCATTTAATTACAGACACCTTCTGTATGAGTGAACTGTACGTCAACAGAAAATACTTTTTTTGAATAATGGTACCACTCAATTACATGCTATTTTGTGTCCTTTATAAAATGGGAAGAACCACAAAACAACTTCTGACAACCTTTAAATCAACTTTCTTTAAAACCCCAAGAACCATGCTGCGGATATTTTGCAAGGACATTGCTGAATCCAATATGTGGAGATCAACAAACTTAACAGTGCTTGTCGGCCAATGTGCTAAAGCTGAAAAAGAATATTTTAGCAAGCATTGAGAGCGGACATAGGATCGCAACGTGTATCACTCGTGTACCCCATAATCCCACCCCAATCATTCAACCCCAACAGTCCCAAATCCTCCCAATTTTAATACGATTCTGCATATACCATTCGGGGGGGGGGGGGGGGGGGGATGGTGTTGGTTAGGGTTTATAAATCTGAAAAAAAGATTCTCAAAAATTACACTTTACATGTAGATACCCATTTAGGAACACCAATGAAAGATGTCACCACAAACACAGAATTTCTAAGAGCTCATCCTCTAATAGAGTACCGAAGTCTGACGTCAGTTGGCATGACAACTGGTTCCAAACAAATGTAAATTTCGACTGTTCCTTTGTTAACAGCCAGTCATGCAAACACATAACAAAAGTATTCTGGTTCTAAACATTGCATTGACGTCATCACTTCGGTGCTCTATAATCTCAAAACCTCGGAGCAGTGACATAAAAAACAAGCCACATTGTACATAAAGTGACACTCTTAGTTATCCCATGAGCGCGAGTGAAACACAGAATAATGTAGCGCATCCGTGTCCCATATGCCCAGAGGCCGAGTGGCACATGGGACACAGACGCACTACATTTTCCATGTTCCACGAGCGCGAGTGGGATAACGAATTTATCTTCAAGCAAACTTGACGTACAATATAGATGGAACACGCAAGCTGTACACAAAACCCGAATGTACAACACACGCGCGCGTATCAACAGTTTCTGTGTTTTGCATATTGTGCAATACGCAGAGTGCGATATAAACGGTGCAATATGGGATATTATACAACGCCTGAATAAATCCCCGCCATCCGATTGGTGGATCGTCGATCACGTGCATTGAATTATTCGTCCCATTGCACGACGCGAACCCGCACCGCCAACAAAAGTTCTATCACATGGTTCTATCAAACGGAAACGCGTTTGATAGAACTTCCCCGCCGCTACAACACGGCTGTCATTGGACTGGTTCCCGGTCCCTCCATTGTCCTTCGGACATATCGGGACCGGAAACCAGTCTAGGCTGTCATTTCACACAAAATGGCGGACGGTGTTCCCGAACCGTGGTTTATGGTTCTCCTAAACAGACGATGCAATATCGGAACTCGTAAAGAGTCGTATAGATTATGCCGACACTGCTATCACCAAGAAACAAATTGAATACGCTGTCAAACAATTAAATAAATTTGCAAGACTCAGTAACAATTGAGCTTTAACCGATTCCGAACTGGACAACTTTTTGACTTTGTCGCGGTTTTATGCCGGACTGAGATGGTAAACGGCATGTTGTACACAAAGAAATCCATGCATGCAATCTGTAGAGGATTCATTCAGGCGTTGTATAAAACAAATAATGAACGTTTCACATTCGTGCAATGGAAAGAATAAATTCATTCGGTGACAGATGGAATGTTCCATTCCACTCGGCTTCGCCTCGTTCAATTTGTCACCTCATGAAATTATTCTTACCATTGCACTCATAAACATTCATTATTTGTATAATATCACACTGTCAGTTGCCATGGATCGACCAATCAGAACTGAGGATTCAAGTTTGCTTGAAGATAATTTTGTATACTGCATAGCTACACTCTTCCTTGGGACTGAGCTGTCAGTTGCTTCAGATAAAAACTGACGCACAGCAAAACTGCATCGATCAATAACTGCATTCTCCCCCCCCCCCCCCCCCTTTGGGTTGTGAGGGCTTGTATCCAATCGAAACCAGTCAGAAATATAAGAAAATTGTAGTGTGATTGCCGGTGAGATAATGTATTTCTGACATGATGGAGGGTCAGTTTGACTTGTACACGGCTGTTTTGGTAAAAAAAAAAAATAGTCAAGGGCTTGCAATCACCGACCATTCGAGACGTGGTTTTTCATAAGATTGTGGATTTGTAGTGGTTAGATACAAAAGGTACACTCGGAGAATGAATCATGAAAATTGACAATAGAAACAATATTTAATTTTCAGAATAAAAGAAAACTGACAGGAGTGGGACTTGAACCTTCGATCTCTGGATTATTGTACCAGTGCCCAACCAACTGAGCCATCTTGCCCACTTACTAGTCTGAACCGGCCAATGAAACTGCTTTGCTGAATATTTTCCAATTAATTTTGGTTTTTGCCGAGAGCTTTGTAAAGAAGCCAGTGTGGTAACATCGCAAGCAGATGTAGTAATGTGGAAATAATTATGCACAAGTTGTACATATCAGCACATGAGCGTTATATACTAGTTGAAATCAAACTGTTTGTGGGAACATAAGTGTGCTCATGACTACATTATGTACATGGCTAGATTTTCTAACAGCCCGAGCACACACACACACACACAGCTTGGACTTACAATGTGCAGTAAAAACTCTGCGGGGTCGTTCATTTCCCCGAAGATTTTATGGGAAAGTGACCGAGCAGTTTAGTTCAATCATGGCATTTCAATAGCTCGGTCTTGAATTACATCGCCGACATAATGTAATGGTGTCTGAAATTTAAGACGTTTTAAAAACCCTGAAGTGAAGAAAGCACAGACTAATTAATGGTCGTGCCAGCTGTCATGGCACCCAGTGTGTGTTTTGCTGCATATTATCATTTCCAGAGAAAAATTACAATGTATTGCCAATTACATTGTAAAGAATATTCTGTACATGATGTATGAGCATGAATAACATTCAGTAAACTCTACTTCATGGGAAACGCAGACTGCAGTTCACTTCACATTTCAACTGTTTCTAAAAATAATTATCCGATGCATAGTGCAATACCCCTTTTTAAAGTGCATTGTTAATAAATGACTGCATTATTTATAATTGTCGTGCATATCGTGATGGTACTTTTTAAATACAAATTATATTTTTTTTTACATTTTTTAATCACTATAATTGGCAGGCACCTACTGTTGGTGACAGAATTAAATAAAGTAAATTTCAAATGTAGAACTTTAGATCAACAATACAAAAAAGTACAAAAATGTAAAAAACAACAAACAACTTGCCCAGCTTACAAGTGGAGCTCTTCGCAGTTTGCCTTTTCAATCTTTGCAATGTAACATTTTGCAAAGAGTCAATATGTCTTTTTGGAGACAGGGATTTTAAGGAAACAAAATATGATCTTTAATAGTAGCATGCTATGCATGAACATTTTTTGTGTACTGCGCAGGATCAAGAAGATGCAATGATGTTGCAACCCATGTGGAAAATGTCACTTGGCCTATAGAGCAAACGACTCGGACCAACTGAGATCTGATGCCCACAGTTCATGCTGGGTACTCAGGGTTGGTATCAGTAGGAAGCATGTAAATGCCTGAATTTCTTACAGTGAGGTGAACGAGAAAGGGAATTGACACAATGCAACTGAATGCAACTGAATGCATGCATGCGGTGCTTTCCAAGGCCGAGTCCTTTCAAGCAAACAAACCTATGTATGTACATGTGTAGGGCTATGGACATGTCTGGGAAATCTACAATATTCTTAATTAAATCTCAGTTTGGAACACAGAGGGGTTAAGAGGTCAAACAAATATTTCTTTTGTGAACCGTGCTTCAGGTTTTTCCTATGGCAAAATCATTTTTACATGTATGCTTTCCACTAATTACTTCCCTGAAACCTTTGGTTAGATTCTTTTTTCTTTCCAGCCTAAAACAAGAATGACTTTCACAATTAATTTAAATGTCCAGAATTGTGATAAATGATTCAGTTTATCCTTGTAGTTCTTCAGCATTTCTTAAAAGGCCAATTTCTAAAACTGTCGCTGTAATCTACTGATTACGAAAACAGTGACACTTAAGTGTGTATAAAAAAAAAACTTACAAGTAATATGACAAACATAACGCTTAGATAATTTCAGACCGTCAAACTGCCGCAATGGTGCCCATTTCTCCGTGACTAAAACACCGTAATTGCTGCCATGGTTACAAGCTATTCTCTGAAGACAATGTTTGACTCCGGGTTCTTGTGGACATAATATTAGGAGGGGGGGGGGGGGGGGGGGGGGTGAAAGGAGAGGGTATTGCTCTTCGCCCACGCAGTAGCATTACTCCAACATCTATGAAAACCATTCCTAAAGGGGGCTCCGTGCTGCCCGATTAGGCCTCCTATCAAGTCAGCCATGGCTCCCGGATTGTGTATTAAGTACATGTACACTGTATGCCAAACTGTACAACTGTTTCATATTTGGTATTCACGGCAGGTGGGTCAAACTGCAAAAATACATCTATTTTTACGGGGGATGGGGAGGGAATTAAAAAGGTAATTGTAAACCACACTTTAATGCTCGGAACTTATCAATCGCTGTCCTACTGATCAATTTTTCTGAAGAATGGGTGCAAAACAATCACCGAGTCAACAACAATGAGTCAATCAATTCAATTTAATCAATTAATTAATTATTCAATCAATCAATCAATATGTTCCTAATGGCCATTCAAGGAGGCAGCATGAAAGCCTTTATCAACAGCTCATAAACTTCCACTGCAATGAACAACATCCCGCTCAATCTTTTTTCCTACTAGCAATGCAACAGCAATCCAATGGTGTTAAAGGTCTGTGACTTCAGCAAGTCAATTTTAACCCCAAACCTGCCTCGATCCTCTAAACTCCACCGGCCAGTGTTGGAGGATTCTGCAGGATTGAGGCTGTATGCATTTCGAAATGGTGGTTGCTTTTGGAGTATTGAGGCCACATCCCGATTCACTGCCTTTTGATTTGGGAGGATTCAGTTTGAATGGCTATTTAAAATGGTGGTTGATTGGAGGATCGAAGTATGATTGCCACATGTACAGTGAACGTAGCATACTGTACACTTCTCCGTTACCAGGTTTCATGCACAGTAAATTTTTGTGGGAGGTAGTCAGAGGATTTTTGAAGGATTGAGGATGCGTCCCAGCCAAAAGTGTCTGGGGTATGGGTTAATGTAGCTCTAATGTTTCCACAATTTCCCGAGAACCTGCATTACCAATGCATTATAACTACACGATGCAAGTGCGGACTCACTTTAATCCATCAATTACATGGCCTAACTGACTGGATTTTTGATAAAATTGGAACCTTTAGATGTACATGTACCGCGCATAAAAACCAATGCACATGTGCTATCAAATTAGCATTCCTAAATTTGTATATATTTCAAAAGCAAGCATGCTACATTATATACAAGGGCAATGTATTGTCAACTTTTGACAGCATCCATAAACGAATAAACGAATCGAGTAAACGAGCCTAAACCTTCTGGGAAATTATCAATTAAAGGAAGCTCATTGTTGCAAGATAGGTTTACATCTCTTGAACGCCATTTAATTTAAGTTTGTATAGAAAAAAAATAGCAGCTTTCTTTTAGATTGTACAGAAAATATGAGCATCCCTTTATACAGAAATATGCACAAAAACCTTGGGTCTAATACAGTGTGCATGTGTTTCTTTACAAGCGTGGAAAACTGCACGGTCCAGTAGTAATCTGCTGCGATGCATACGTGAAGGACATTCGAAAGGCAATTTACTGGGCTGCACCGAGCGAGCACTTGTTGCTATATGCATTCAGTCAGTGGAGCACGGCAACAGAACAACAAAACAGCCGGTTAGCGGTTTTCAATCATAATCAACACATGGCGGACCTTCACACGTGTGCACACAAACAATACCAGGGATTCCATTTGTTTTCATATATTCACTTGTAGTGCTCATCACTGAGGGATGATAAAAAAAAAGATGCCCTGCATCTGTACATCTCATCAGCAACGTCAGATTCTACTTGATATACATTGTACACACCCCTGTGCAACCTCAACAGTCTGTTATATATGCATGAGGTTGTGCTGCGGGAAATTGTCTCGGCCGTCATATTTGGGGTCAATGTTACAATAATGCAACGATGATGATATCAGACGATGGAAACGGTTCAAGCTGTAGAGATACATGGATCTGCAACATGTACACTTACTCATAATAGAATTGTTGCCACAATCCAGCATATAAATTACGGGAAAAAACTGACAGCTGTATGTATCTTGTATATAAATTACATCAACTTGCAATACATTTTAATCTCCCCTAAAATTAAATATGGAGGGTGCTTTGTTAAAAGACAACGGCTCAAGAAAGGTATGATATAGCTTTGGCAATGATAAAAAAAATAAAAAATTGTTTCAATCTGAACACTTACTGTTTATAAAGATGGTACCAGTACTGGTCAGCCAGAGAAATGTTCCAAATAAAATACTGTCATCTTCGAGAAAATTTTATCTAAAGACCTCTAAAAATGCTGTGGTTTATTTCAACAACTGAAATAATCTGATACAAAAGTACTGTTACAACAGTTTTGTTTTTTTGTACTATTTTCCTGTGTCTTGGATGATGGGATGAGCTAAACAGGTTTGTCATCTCATGTAGGCCTACACTGTACATTTTGAAACACATGAAGTGTGAGCACTGCCTGCAACTGTGTTGTCAACTCAACCAATAATATACATGTATCATAATCAAGCCAACTGCTTGAAATACCAACCAGCCCACAAATCAATGATATTATCCCTTGCAACAGGTAATCAATATAACCCGACTGGAGATTATAATCTACAACACACCGAGTCAACATCGTTCGGACTGATTTGTCAGATCTTTAATCCGATTACACGCCACCTTAAAATTAAAAAGGTATGATATAGCACTGGCAAAGCTCATAACGTAGTTGCAGGCAATGTTTATACTTTTAGATATTCAATATATACATGAAATAACCCCATCAAATTTTAAGCTCAAGCCGTCAACCGAATCATGAGGGAAAACAAGAAAGTAAAAGGCTGTATAGCAGCAATTCTGTATACATTCATGTGGGTTAATTTCAATTGTTGAAATTGAAACGAGCCACAACATGACATTTTAGATGGAAATATTCCTCAGAAGAATTGGTAATGGTACCATCTACAGAAACATTATTAAGCTTTCAGGTTGAAACTAATTCAATTTGGTGTTTGGTCGTTACCAAAGCTATTCCTACTTCAAGCAGTTTGGTTCTAACCTCAGCCTGCTTTTCAAGATCCAAGAAAAACATGTTGAAAATTTGTCAGAAAAAATGTAAACTGCAGTTGTTTTTCTTCAATATTTCAAAAGTTTTTTTTTAAACCCTTACATCAACCTATTACTACAAAATACTACTTGTAGTAAACTGTAGTATGCAGTACTCTTACTACACTGGTATGCGAAATTGTGTAGTATTTTGTTTGGGTATAGTGTACATGAACTTTACCCCAAAAGACTGCCCTAAGGATGTCATCAGGGTTAAATAACTAACTGACAAGAATAACAGGTTGATTTCAATTGTTTTGTTTATTTTTGAGTGGATTTCTTTTTAATCATTTTAATTGCACTATTATAATAATTACATGGGAGAGTTTTGCTAATATTGGGAAATACTTGTTCAGTGCTTTATGTTTTATGTTGGGTGGGTATGCTCCATATAGTTCATGTAATCACCGTTTTTTGTACAAATAGTTTGAAGGCTTAAATGGAACAAAATGTAGGATCATACACGCAGTTCACTTCCGAGTCCCATCAATATATTTTTTGTTGCAAAGCATAGTGGTTTTTATAGGGATCACTGTTGCCAGCAATCTACAGTGTGAAACTGAGGACAGGGTCTAGCAGAGAAAACCAACGAGATACGACTAGCATGATTTATACCCAGTGGCTGCATGAAGATATCATATGCCAACATTAAAGCCACTTTCTTCTAATTGAACGAGTATAAATTAAGGGGCAAAAACATCACAAATATGTCACGGTGGCAGTGGCCACATCCACAGCCGATACCTTAAAATTTGACAGGCATCCTATCACTGCGGATTTGGCATGTCCCTGAGAAATTGCCACATCTTTCCCCGTCTCTGGTTTCTTTACAGATTGTGATGCATAGTCCTAACTGTGCAAAACACACTGCCTCGCTCTTGTCATCTTATCTGTGGTGAACTCCGCACACCATAGCAGATGAGGGCAAAAAAAAAAAAAAAAAAAAAACGCACGAGGAGAGAAAGACATCACATGTCAGAAGGAGTTTCTGTAGCTAAAAATGGCCGCTGATACTGAAAGAGAGAATAATGAATGGCGTTGGCGGAGATTGAAACGACCGAGAGCCTCGGTGAATAGAGTGGGTTTTTACTTGACATGCATATACTCTATTCTGGCTGTACCTCAGAGGGGGCAGCATTAGGGTCTTAAGAATTCGCGGATTATCATTTTTATTTATGAGGTTTCAATATTCATTGAAGTCGGGGAAAATGCCCATATTGGGTTACGGGATTAAAGCGCTTGGAACATTCATTATACACAGAAGTATCATTTCTGAATTTCAGAATTTCAATATGGAATTATCAGAAAACCGGTTTAAACTTGATTATGTTCAGATTCAGAATGAAGTATACATATTTTCAGTAATTGTCTATGATATGGATAACATTTTATTTCTCTCCACAAAAAATAGAAATGGGTACAGTATAATTATGATATTATTTGAACAAATAAATATATAAGTTGGCAATAAAATGAATGAGATGTGGAGAAGGCAAGACCGTGGAGGATAAAAAGTTCAACTGAAGGTTTAGGCTGCCGATTTAAAACAAAGAAAAGTTTACAATAAAAAACAATAGCATTTAGCACAAAAATAACACATCCACACTCTGGTTAAAAAGCTTTACTATGGGTAAAAACCTTTACCTACATGTACCCTCAATGACTGTCCCAAGAACAAGGTGATCCGCAGATCACATGTGTCGCTTTTTTGGTCACTGCTTGTAAGCTTCAACTTCTCAAATGAGAGCAATTTTACATTTGCAACCTATTTTACCACTTGATCTGAAATGACCTTTGACATTGATCTGAAATGACCTTTGACATTGATATGTGACCTTTAACACCAACATTACATGTACATAAATGTTTGCATGTTGCATGTTTGGCTCAAGTTTGATTGCAATTGCATTTTTTCAACTGTTCAAATGAGACTAATTTTACATTTAAAGCCTATTTGCAACTTGACCTCAAATGACCTTTTGCCCAGTATGTGACCTTTCACATCACCATCTTGTGACGGTTAATCGTTAACATAATGCACCTATGACCCAAGTGTTATTAAACTTTTCCTCTGAGACCCAAATTTGTCCCTAAAACTAACCAAAAATGACATACATACCGACATACTAATGACCCCTATATGACCTTTGACCTCGGCATTCCGAAGAATTTAGTCTTCCACTCAAGGGTCACTGCATATAAGTTTCATCAAAATCCATAAACTTTCTCCCAAAAACTTAACCTGAAACATACATATACAGAGCTACAGTCACACAGAATTTAGGACCGTTAAGTCTTCCAAAACATTTAGGTGACAAAATAAACGAAATGGAGAATATTTTCATGATGGAATATTAATGGAGTGCCTTCAGGGAATGGAAATTTATCCGAGAACAATTCTGCTAGGATTAAAATGTCAGGCCACCTAAACACTTATTTATATATTTCAGGTTTTTTTCAGTTTGCAGCAGTGTGCTATTATTTAACTTGCTTTATTAAATTAGAAACAAAATCAATGTTTGAAAATCAAAACATTAGAAGCAAACATGATACATTGAAAGCATACAGGACTAAAAAAACAACTTAATCACATATGTAAATATTGGATAAAACGATCTTTTTTCATCCAGCATTTATATCAGAAATTATTGTTCCCGTGAGAACAATATAGCTGTCCCTTAGACATGTTTAATTTAGCGTTACTCAAACAATTCCCGCATCCCACTGATACAGTTCTCAGACAGATTATACTACACTAATGATATTGACTAAGTCAACAGCAACGAACGATCGGATGCTGCCAATAAAGCCTCACAATCACATTTGCTTGTTACTTGGCCATTTTGAGGGAGGCTACTCAAACCAATGGCTAAACAAACAAGTCATTACGTGTGTAGCAGGGGGATAATGTGGCACTGATTGACACTGGACAAAAATTAGCTTGTGTTCACAGTTGACAGTTTTGTGACATTAATATTTGGCTAATTATAAAGTATTGCTAATAAACAATCGCACTCCGCAAATATACTTGACAATTATATTTTGAATTTACTATCAAAATAAATCTTTTTCTTTAATTAACCGATAAATATAGCTATTTGTATGACCTGGTTAAAAGAGTAAGCTGGCCAGCATTCCTGAGGAAATGCATTGTGTTGCTTCACACTTTTCCTTATTTGCAGTGCTAGTTTCCTCCGTCCATTAAACATTTTTAAAAATTGGTTTAACACCAACTTTAAGTTCGTGTTCAGATTAATACATCTTAAAATTGTGATTAAAGATTCAGTACCGTACTCGATCATAAATACTATTAAAACCCCTTGCCACCGGGGCACCAGGCCGGGTTATGCAGCCAAGCGAAACGGAAACAAGAGGCTTGTGCAGCCAAGCATAATGTACACAATAACCCATAGTGGATTGAAAATGCAAAAATTGGCGTGTATTTGTGTCAACCGGCCAGGTGGCAATTTCAATCTGCACGTATTTGTGTCAACCGGTGGCAAGGGGTTAACCCTATCCCTTGAAAATCCACCAAAAACCCAATGTCTGTTTTAGCTCGATTCTGATAGACTGTGGAGCCTCAACACAAATACATGCAGGTTGATGTTCCAAGTTTGTTCCTAGAAATTTTCAGGTTTCCTAGAAAATTTTTTTGGGGTAGTTGGGGGTTAATTCACAAAGGAATTGACATGCTATCAATCCTTAAAATATCCACAAAATTGGTGTATGCATGCTCGATTCCAAAAATAATCAGTAATGGTTTATTAATAAATTCAATACATGGCAATCTAATCACAGACTTGCACACGGAGCTCCATTTCCCGTTTATGTTGCTATGGATCCAACAGACAAAACAAAAAGCGACAAATTATTCCAACCAACCAAACAAACCCACTCTTGAGTAAGTGTCCCGTAAAGCATGCACACACGCTTAAACAAACCAGGACCTAGATATCTGTTCTCCGTACAATTCAAACTCCCGGTGACACTAGACAAAAAACCTGGAGAGAGATTTGTATGGTACACCCGTGGGGACTCTGGGATTGAACCAAGAAGGTGTGAGAATGCCCAAGCTCTCGACATATTCACATATTAACAGTGGACCGTTGCTGCGTTACCCATGAGCCTCGAGGGTTGTTCCTCCCAGGTCGTGCGTGAAGGAGTTTATATAGCATTGTTGACAAACGGATATATAGGTCATCAAAATGATTGGAGGTAAATATGACAAGAATGTACAACCGATGGGTCAAATGGCCTACAGGTTACAGATTTAAGGCCTTTTGGATTCAAGCTGAAACTTGTCTTTTACACAATGTCATTATCTGCAATTTGTCCCCAGTAATTCACGCCAGGTAGAACTACAACCAAAAAAACCAAAAATTCCCTCCAGCACATAGGCCTATGGGCTTTCCCCTGTTCCCACCAATATATGCTAGCTGTAGTACCTACATGTAGATGCAGGACAAACAAACTGCCAATAGCTTTTTCCCCTCATTCAGCATCTACGGAATCTTTTGCCTGGTCAGGTGCATGTTACCCTTCATCTTACGATCTTTCCTGCTTCAAGAGGAATATTAATTCCAACCTCTTCTATCTGTAATTCTTTTTTTAGCTCCATACCTTGAGTGGCTTTTAGCCTTGTTCAGGGGCAAACTTGCATGTAAAAAAGCAAGGCCAGCCATTATAGCAATTATTGCTTCAATTGGGGGGGGGGGGGGGGGGGGGGGGGCAACTTCATGAAGTTGGCCGAAACCTGCCAAGTAAAGCTTTGAAGCTTTAAGTTAACCCACAAGTTTTCATGCTTAGCAAAATTGTGCCTCGCACCCCATGAAATTCCCCTGGAGCCATGCAACAAGCCATGGCTTGATAATTTAAAGTGACTCAGTGGATTTTTGCAGCTGACTTGGTCATTGAATGCTATCCCAGACCGTTATGTAACCCATGGCCATCCATTTCTAGTGGACACCCACTGTATGCCAACCCAAGGAACTGTATTAAGGAAGGTCCAGTGTTGAACCACTACATTAGAATGACAATATGCTATTCAATCCATACCACACAAGGACGACTAGGGTTGGCCTACAAATCCATGTTTTACTGACAAATGACTAAAATATTATTTCTTCGTGCAAATAAACACAAAAAGATGAATGAATTGTTGAATGGGTGCATTTTTACAAATGTACATTTCTAATTCCTAGTGTCATAATTTTAACACACTGGAATGATTTCAAGTTTTTCTTTTTTTAAAGTGGTGCTATCTATAACTTATGAGGTGCATGTGAGGAAAAACTAATGGGCCTGAACTACATCTTTAATATTGAAAACATTTAGGTTTATCACAAGAAATGTATATTTTTAAATGTTCTGTTAATACTGAAGTCTTACGGAGAGTCGAGACATGCCTCGTCTGTCAAATTGGTCTCATTACTTGGAGAATATGAGGAGCTTTATCCTGGCTTACATTCTTAATTCTACACTTCCCCACAAGGATGTTCAAATGCTAAAAGTGATGCTTGCATGAATGTCAGTGGTTCCTCAACGTCACAATGTGACAGAAACTTGCCAACAGGCAGTCCCTTTTTAGCTCAGACATGTAGGCTGTATGTGTACCTACAAGCTGTCAGAGAAACTTAGGTAAATCTTATAATTGAAAAAAAAACACCTACATGCATGACTACTGCAGGAAAGCTTTCAGCTTGAAAATGATTGGTTGCCGTGGCAACACATGAGGCAGATAGACAATAGCTACTTAAAATAGGATTTCTGTGAAAGCGTCTGAAGTGTCAAGTCATTACTGGAAGCAGGCAGGTGCACAGAACGTGAAAAGCAGAATCTCTTGCAGAAAAGATATCCATTTTCACGAACTTGAAAGTAAACGCACCTTTATCTACTGACCAGTGACAGTCTCAATTGTGGTCCGACATGGGTGTTCAACACGTCCAACATGCATGGGCGTACGTTACAGATGGCATTTCACATTTAATTTGGTAAACATTTAGACAAACTTTCACGCACCGATTTTAAAGGTTTATCAAATCCATGCTCTGCTGGGTTTCTCCATAGTGGGGAAAAAAGAAAGAAAAATACATTGCCAATTTCTCAAAGGCCTTAATTTATGGTAATTTCTTCAAGGGTTCAATTTCTGGCTGATCACAACATTTTTAATATGAGAAAAAATAAAATAAAATAAAAATATCAGCCGTTAGAGTTCCATACTCAACTCACCTGTGCACATGACGAGGTAACATCGATGGAAATCAAGATGCTGGTTTCATTTTCTCAATTGAAATGGTTCATATAATGTATTTTTTTATGTCATAAAATGACTAATAAACCAAAGATATTAATGTGGTAAGTAAAATAAAATATTTAAACTCCCTCCACCATTTTTTCTCCAAGTAACCTGAATCCTCCAAAATCCTCTTATGGGGACCATTGCATGAATCCTCCAAAATCCTCCAGGGGTTTTCGTAAACACCCTAGTAACCTCAATCCTCCCAAATCAACCAGCATCAGATTGGGCCTGATGGTCGATCTCCCGACTCCTAACAACATAAAAATCTTAAAAATCTCCCGGATTTTCAATTGTTCATACTTTTTTAATTTACCTGTATATTGTAACTGCTATTGCCTGAATATTAATACAAGTCCGCAAAATCAGGGAGAGTTGGCAGCTCTGCACAATGCTTGAGAATTACTGTTTGACGTTATAATCCCAAAAATACAAGGTCTAAATTCTAAAATACTGCTTCTGTTTAAACCTTTGGGAAAATTTAGGATTTTTATATTTTTTCCCCGCTTATGTCACATCCTTAACGTAGACCTGTGTATATGTCACTGTGATTAGTCAAGAGGCGGAGCTTAATGAATTGGTCCATTGACCCATCACTCTCTTGCCAACCCCCCCCCCATTCATCCCCTACCCCTTAGAACATCATATGGAATTTCATATTATAATTGTCTGTCTGAAATTACATGACTTCCACATTGAATAATAGTTGATGTAATTGGACAAAATTTAAGCATTCTGGCATATTAATCTTTATGTCTCATACTTTCCAGCTTTTATGCATATTGCTGTATATCAATTTTTTCTGCATTGGTGCCCATGTGTGGTTCGCTTATTTTCTCTTTTCTACAGCATGTATCATGAATGGGCCATTTAGCACTGACTATTAAATTAATTAAAGACAACAGGTGCAGCAGAAACATCTTTACAGCAGCCCTGCATACACATTCTGTTTCACACTAGACCAAAGAAAGAAACTCAAAATGAGGATCCTTGTGAATAAATACCATAGAAATTAAATCTACTTTATGGCAAAATTGCATATATAGTTTTATTTTATTTTATTTTATTTATTTATTTATTAAAATGTATTTATATATTTATTTTGGAGGGGGTTAATAACAGAGCTATGTTTAATATTATGCGAGAACAATTACCCATAATTCACTTGTTGCCTGTTGGTCAGTCCAAATAATTATAATCATTGTTATAACACTTAAGACCAGAAATTTGTGACCTGAGATGTTAGCATGGTTGTGATCTGTGCTGTGTGGAACCTTGCTATAGAGTCAGATGACCAAGGCGACAAATTCCAAATAGCCATAACTGAGGACCTCAAATTTTAGCTGCAATGTGAAGCGGCATTCTGTCAAGCATCCTCTGTGAAGTGTCCTCAAATTAAAAACAAAACACGAGGAACATGCCATATGGCTGGGTCAGCATGCACAGTTAACTTCCCGGGCGTAACGTGAACATGAATTTGTCGCCAAGGCATGTAGCACGCTTCGCTGGCCACAATTTGTCCTGCGTATCCAACGGGGCTTATTACTGTCAGTTCTTATATCTTTCCCTATTCTCTTTGCCAGCCTCCCCCCCCCCCCCCCCCCCTAGGGGAGAAGGACGTGTGCGATAGCGGAGGCACCCAGGCGCTTAATTTACACAGAGGAAAAATGGCCAAGTGAGACGGGCTGGAAAAACCTTCAACGGGAGGAAACAAACCAATTTCTGCAATCAAGGAAAGAAAGGAGCGGGCAGAGTGAGTCAGACACTTTGGGTGTTTTTCAAAGAAGCTGATGTGATCCCAGTTGAATGTGATTCAGCTTTGCTCGCCCACTCGACAGGGGATAATTTACGTACCCTTCTCCCAGCCAAACAAGTGAAGGAGACAAGGAAAGATAAAGAAAAATTAAAGCTGAATTTGTGAGGACATTACTCGTAAACAAGCTGATAAATAAACTTCAGTCAATACAGTGGATAACTTAAATAAATCTAAAAAAAAATCCAGTCAGTACGGTGGATTTATAACAAATCATAAAAAAACAAAAATAACAAAGGTTAATAAACAAATTTCAAAAATCATTTAGCGGCTATAAATTTCATGGCTACTTTACAATTAGTGAAGACACTAGGGCTTTGGGTCAAATGTAATGAAGAAAAAGAAATTTATGTTTTTGAAACCAAAAGTGTAAAATCTAGCTCAAGATGATTGATACATTGTACCAAGGCGTGTACTTTTGCAAGAAACTTGCAACTATCATCGGGAACTTTATGGGAAGAAAAGATTAAAATAAATGGGACCTGGCACAAGAGAATTAGCAGAAAGTTGCACTATGGCATTCTGTGCTCCAAGGAGAAACAACACTTTTTTTTCACTGAGAAGTCGATTTTGGGAGTTTAAAAATTTTACATTTGAAAAGCTCTATTTTATCCTATCCCAAAGTTTTAAAACTGAACCCTGCCTTGAAATATTTTTTGGGGGGATATCTTTTTCGAACTCGCGTTAAAATGTACAGTTTCATTAACCGAGCTTCATTTTCTCAAAACAAGCGGTCAAGACTAACAGCTTTAAACGGTTACAACAGGGTCTACGTATGAGCTACAGGGCTCCCAGGGAAAACAGTTCTTTGATAACTAAAAGGACTACCTTGGTTAAATAAAACGAAATAAATAAAAATAAATAAATAAATAAATAAGTACATGACATTCTCAGGAAATACCACGATATTGGTGATTTGCCTTTGAGAAAGAACTTGCTTAAGTTCGAAACGTCAGGACAGCTAATTTTGTTGAAATACCATTTATCTCAATTATCAACTTTTGCTGCTTTCCACCCATTTTGTGGGACCAGGGCTCTACATTGTATTTCATAAAAGTTAGGAATATTCCTTAATGTTGGAAAAAGTTAGATCAGCATGAAAAACCTGCTTTTAATGAGTAAATGGGCATGGAAATGTTAAGAACAGAAAACATCACCAAAACAACATTCAACGGATGGGCAATGTATCAAAGATGACATTTTTAATGGACACCCCTATTCTCTCCCACATCAAAGCTTTCATTTGATGGGAGATGGAGGACCTTGCCTCCAGGAAGGAAATGAAAACCATGTACATTCACTTTAAACATGGACCACCTCTAACAAGCACGGGATACTGTTAATTATTGCTTAATTCAGGTTAAACAATCATTTTTTTAGATGACAGCGTGGCACTTGACAAAGGTCTGTTTCTTAGGCATGATGTAGGTCAAAAGCACCGTGCCTGGTGGTGTTTAGTGTTGGAAGGTTGCAATTCAATGGCTGTCGAGATCACTTTGCGATAATATTAATACGTCTTGAATTTGTTTCTTTTTTGTGATGGGTGGGGTAGTGCCGAGTGGCTGACTAGAAGTAAATTGATGAGGATTGGTTGAAAGTTAAACAGTACAATTTGATATAATTGAACACTGCTGAGCCTTTCCAGGGCTTGAATTTCATAAATATTCAGTTGACCACGGGGCTAGTGAGTACAAGTGACCCAACTACAGGGGGGGGGGGGGGGGGGGGGTTAATTATTTCAAGACCAGTGTACCTAAAAAATTCAATAAGGACATTTTGTGCAGCTTTGCTACGTTAGCCATTTTGTAAAAGTTGGAGTCCCATCTTATTAACTAAAAACTTGACAAGTAAATAGAAAGAAAAAAGAAAAGAAAAAAAAAAAAAAACAAGAGCAACTTCATTCATTTACATTGTGAACTCTGAAATTCATTTAAAACGAGACTATTTCAAAGAAAATCCCCAGCCCATTGTCTTGTTTGGCTTGGAGTCTTCTAGACCAATGCCTAACTGGACTCATCACTAGTCCAGTGTAAAGTTTGAGCCCTGCTCTACTTAAACATAGTATACACCATTTGCAAACATCAAAAAACAAAAACAAAAATTATTACATAATACCGCACTAGACTAAGTAAACAGCAATCTCGAGCATCTTGTGAAATCATAGCACCTGGTATGCTGTCGTTTTCAAGAAAAGTGGAAAATTTATATCGTTTTACAGGCTGACAATCATTGGAAATAGTCTAGTTCCCCGACCAGATAATTCCCCGACGTCCATAAATTACCCCGTTTTGTCTACGGTATGGTCAGGGAACCAGACTATTAGAATTTGTTCTCTGTTTTTCCAGCATTTATGCACACAAAACTTTAAACAGGTCAGTGTTAAGGTATTTGTTAGCACGCTAAAAATACCAACCCAAATCCATTTATTTCTGAAAATTACAGCAAAAGCAAAATCGTGTATACTATCTAACATTTTGCTGATGAAAATCCTTTTTGATCCCAAGTTCATATAATCAACACACAACATTATACTGAATGACCACTACACATACATATGTACTAAACATACCCCGAAGTACTATTTTACTGTAAAGCAGAAGCTGAATTTCATTGATAACCGCAAAGATTTGTGCAAATGCAAATAGAACCTACTCATGTTTTTTTTTTTAATACAGACATGGGAATAACACTCGATATTTGGACTGGCTGAAATCCACTAGTTCCTTAGATTAAAATGCACTGGCATTCGCGTAAAGCATGCAAATGTGCCCTCCTTGGATTTTCAAAATAATTTTGATGGCTTTAAATTAATACTTCCTGAACAGGCTGGCCCACATGTACATGCATAATGGTAGCCGATTTACTACATTACTTGCTATTCATTAACCAGATCTCAACTCTGTAAGAAGGCTCATCAAATACTGCCCTCCATCTCAAAATAGGGGATGTGATTTAAATGTACATGTAAGTTCCATGTTTAAGACGCAATTGTGGCAGACCAAAGTCCAACCAAAATACACAGCTGTGATTTTACGGTGCCATTAAAACTTTCCCTGCCTCCGACAGATATTTATTCAATTTTGCTAAATACGTGTCGGCGGGGTTGAGTTACTTTCATAGGACAGGCCATTATTATGTCTTAACCCTTACTCCCTAGGGTGTGTGCAAAATTATTAAAATTGGAGGATTCAGGAGGTTAGGGTTAAGGGTTACAACTCTGCAGATCTCCATAATTTGCCAAATGTGCTGCATGGAAATATTTTTCCATTTGCTACAAACAAACATCTTTTCAAATAACCACAAATCAAGTTCTTAAAAAAGGAAAACCTTTAATAACATTGTATATCTCTTTCAAAAAAACATCAATTCAATTTTTCATTGGCATGATTTAATTCCACGCTATTCTTTATTATCAGATACTTCACCTGCAAAATGTACAAACTCCGAACAACCAACGTAGGCATCAACATTTTCCTAAATAATATTTTGATAACCATGATTTCTTTGAAGTGACAATATCAAATTCAGACATTTCTATTCCTGAAGAATAACCATGGAGTTATATTTCCCGTAGTAGCCCCCCCCCCCCAAGTGTTTTCTTTCTAAAAGCAACGCAAGCCCCCCCCCCCCCCCCCCCCCCCTTAAGAAAGGTAGTGCCTGCTTGAGTGTATTCAGTGTAGCACAGTGGCCATCTCGGGTTGCAGCTGGTCTAATAAACCATTCAGTCCTACTATACCCCACTCCATCCTGCATTGCATCTGAGTTGAGTGTTTGGTTTCCTGCTTAGGATCAGGGCCAAGGCATTCTGGGGCTGTACTGCTCCGATTTTTGATCTTTTTTATGCAAGTGCAGAAATATAACGGGTTTAAGTACATATGCAAAATTAATTGACAAACAATGTTTTTTTGGGTGATAAATGCGAGTTCAGTTGGCAAACCCACCATCCTGGACAAACTCATGGGACAGGGTCAGTTTTAAGCGGCCAATGTTTTATTGTTTGGCATGTCTGCTGCTCTGAACATACCACATGGAAAATTAGGCAATAAATTAGTAGAGGTTGGTCTCAAACAAAGCTTCCAATCAAGGGGGCAAGGGGCTAGTATTGTTTTATAACAATCCACCTGCACCATACAGTAAACAGATGCAGCACTGTGTTTTTCTTCCATCAAACAATGGGGCTGATTAAGACAGAATATGTAAATGTCTCAGTTTCACTGAAGGAGTCTGGTGTCTATGTCACTGCTCTCAAGTAGATTTTTGTTCCATGTTAAGAGAAAATTACTTTGCAAAGGCCTGCACTGCATAGCAGACAAATTTATTTCATGCTTCTAAGCCTTATTCCAACCAATTTAACCCTTTGCGTATGGAAGACGGCCACTAGGCCGGATGACGCCATTGGCCGCTGTTTGTGCAGTTTCAATCCATTGTTTGATTATTGTGTATGTTTCACTTGGCTGCCAGAGCCGCCGCGACACCCCGACGTCTCCCGTAAAAAAAACCTACTCAAGGGGTTAAAGCCCATTCGGCAAAGGTTTAATCAGTAGAATTCCTTGGGATTCACTGGGTCCACAAGCTCAGTGGGAATTCTGCAAATGGAGGTACGGCTTCCAACAGCTGAACTATACATTGCCGTTATTCAAGCTATCCTCCAGTGTTTTCTCCCCGGTCCAACAGGAGATTGTCCAAACACTACACTTGCTCAGACGAGACTTACAGAGACGGTCTCCTAGCATACCCCTTAAAGATGCATTCTTGCAAGTTCGGGAGATGACGCTGTCCACCCAGACAGCTAAAATATTGCCTTTTTGTATTGTTTGTGTAGTGTAAACAGTATGCACAACGTAATAAAAAACCAGACATTTCAGTTTCAGGGGAGTGAGTCTATGGTTATATCAATAAAAAAAAGGTTATTTCTACAGTGTACATCCAACCATGTTTTAATTAATCAGCCATATCAATTTCTTAGCGCCCCTTAGCCTCCTTTTCAAGCGTTCATGCAGTCAATGATTTTTCCGCTATGGGAAATGCCATCAAAAACTGCACAACGTACATTTTTGTACACCATTGAAAAGTAGAACACTGATTTCTTAAAAGAATATCAGGAAGAAAACAATTCTACATCAAACTGTTATAAAATATTGAATTTTGAGTGAAAAGAAGGCCCATACTTTTAAGGTTAAAAATCGTTTTAGCACAATTTATCATCATTTTGTGTGTAAAATCACAATTTTCAGTAGACCAATGTCTCAATTCACCATAAATAGACAGCGCCACCACATGACATTCTTTAAAAAAAAAAGTGTTAAGGAAGATTCTAAGACTAAGTAAATAGCAGTCTCAAGCATCTTGTGAAATCATGGCACCTGGGTGTGCTGTCATTTTGTAGAAAAGAGGAAATTTCATTTTCTAAAGATTGTCGGCCGACAATCGTTGGAAATAGTCTAGTTCCCCGACCTGATAATTCGCTGACTATATATATTGCTCTGTGTTGTCTAAAGTATGGTCAGGGAACCAGACTACTAAAACAGACTTTTTTTGTTTTCCCAGAATCTATGCACACAAACCTTTAAACAGGTCAGTGTTACAGTACTTGCTAGCACGCTATAAAATACTAACCCCCAAATCCATTTATTTCTGAAAATTACGCGAGCATTCAAGCTATTGTTTTTGCATGCGGCTAGTTGAGTCAAGTAGGCCGCATACAACTGTACAAAAAGTGTACACATGTACATACTGCACGATGTTTTTCTCCAGACATGATGCTATCCTTTCCACACACAGTCTGCATGTGCATACATGTATGCGCAACTGTATTGCATTTTGTTACAATCGTGATACGCGCAAAATCAAGTGAAAAAATAGAAGCTGTTTTGGCCCAAAACAAATTGATATGATTACTATAACTCAACTGAATGTACCCTGCATTTAGCCCTACCTACATGTACTAAAAAGAAAACAAATCATTCTTGAGGCAGAAAAAGAAAAGACTTCCAAATAAAACAGATCGTTAAATCACACACTGATTGGAATTTCTAAATCACCACCTAGTGTGTATCACACAGATAGGTAAATCTAGAACATGGTATTAAAATTTGCACTGGTGAGGAAATGTCAGCGGGTGTCAACATGCTCCAATTTGGGAAGATGACGAAGACATCTTTGGAATGAGGAACAGGATTCCATGTCCTTATCATTCTAAGCTGTGCATAGAATTGGCTATGAAGGCATCGTTAAGCCACCTTGTTTTTGTTTGTCTTGTCAAGGAGGAAGAACTTTTAAATGGTGGCTGTTAAGAGGAAATGTGCACCCATTTAAGATGAGCTTTGAAAAGTCGTGCCAACTGCATCCAATATGTGACGCGGTACATGTATGTCAAAACCAGGCACAATTGGGCAAGTGGTCAATTTAGAGTTATTGGTATATTAGTAAAATATAGACCTTGCACTTTACAATGTCGCTTACAAAATCGGATATTCCAAAGCGAAGTTATTAAGATTTGAAATCGGACTGTTCCAAACATCATTTCCAAACAAAATCTCGAACAAGTTATCATTTTGTGATATATGCCTCTATAGAAGTGTAAAAAATATTTTTTTGATGAAATTTCAGTTAGAAACTTACAGCACATTTTAAACATCTGTAGCATCATTAATTTCCAAAAATCTCAAAATCGCTAACAATCATCCCCAAGGCATTCTGCAGCTGTTCCTCTGTTAGTAGCTCTGCCCAATTCTGCCTGGTTTTGACTTCCATAGACCCCATTGATAATTATGCCAACTTCAAAAATTCACGAAAAATACTTGGGACTCTCCAATGTGTTTGAGACACAAATCAAATTAAAGCTTATTTTATCATTTTTCATTTTCAGTTCAATTTTATGGGATTAACCAATGACTTTTGGGAGAAATTTCCATCCAAAGATAATCCCCCCTAAAAGTAGTCCCGTAGCCCATCGCCAGCTTAAAAGATGATGCCTACACTATTGCAAAATGGAGCACTTTTAGGGCCCAATTTCATCCGAATTTCACAGTAATACCAGCTGGCAGTCCTGTGCACCGCTTCCAACATTCTCTTTTGCAAACCCTCAAGTTCATGGCCCATAAAATGTGGTTACAGCAGAGAATTTGAGGGCTCACAAATCGTGATTTAGCCGGCGTAGGCAATTTTCGGCCCATCTACTGATCTGCACCCTTAAGGTTTATACAATGTACCTAGTCGGTTTCCTTTGCGGTTTGTTTGATAATATAATTCATTGCAGTGATCCTATACTGCCGTTTCCCAGGTTGTATTGTAACTCGGTCAAATTTAAGGGTAATCCCTGGCTACATCGTATGTTTTTTTTCACTTCTGACCAGTACTCAATAAACAAAGATACAGACAAGGCTCAGAGCAATTTTAGAACATAGAACAGTTTTGATTTTTGGGGGTGAACAAAGAATATTTACTAGAGCAGGATTCGAACCTGCGCCCTCCGGATTACCATACCAGTGTTCTACCAACTGAGCTACATGTACCTTGCCCTGTGCCATATCAACCCACAATGTCATATAGCCAGGGATCACACCTCAACTTTAATGTTGGCAACTGATATTCTATTAGAGTTTTGTGATCAGACCAAAAACAGTTATTAAAAGGCTGACATACTAAAATAAAGTTTTGCTGAGTTACATTCCCAGAGGGCAAATTATATGGACCCATCTGTGAAATGCCAATTGATGAAGACATCTGAGAACTTGATGGAAATATTAACCCCTACTTTGCACTTTTCCAATCTGGAAATTTCACCAATTACCTCGCTAAAAATAACATACTGCAGGTAATTGCTCATCAGGGGAAATCTATTTAGCATATTTTCTAAAGTTGTATTGTGTAAATGCTTTGTTCCTGATGACAGAACCGTCCCAAGGATGGTGAAATGCCAGGATTGTGTGACTGTTAACAACTGGACCTCGACATCGCTGCAAAAGTATCTGACCAACTAACGCCATCATCTTCTTTCTACATCCTTGGACATGATTATCTTCTAGCAATTATCCTTGAACACGAGCTATCTCCCTAAATCCTTAAGCCCGATCTAAGGCGCCCCAATGATGGGAAATGCATCCTCATGTTACTGGTGGGGATTTCAGAACGAGGAGTGACTAGTGCATATCGGCACTCACTGGCAAGTACGATAAACCTTTCGACAGACAAGGTGGAAAAGATACTATATGCACCGACACATCCTGTTCCATCTCCCAGCATATTGCACATGTACCTCTTGATATGCTTTGTTGCGTTGGCATGCTCTTTCGAATTCAGTGCCTCAGATCATCCAAAGGAGAGCAAATAAAAGTTAAGGAAAACCGTCACTTCATACATTAAAAAAGTAGGCTATGGGTACTTTCATGATCTAATTACGTCTTAAAGACCTACTATAACCAAAGTTTAATTCTCTAAAAAAAAATTAGTATCTTGATTATGAATTACAAGAAACCAAATTCGTGCTAAATATTGTCATTTTCTATCTATCATTAATTAACGGATGAGAGAAAGATGCTAATTAAATATTCAAATTTCGCGCTTACTCCAAGTTCTCCCCCTGCTGCCGTCGGCGGCGCGCTGTGAGCCTTGACGTCATCGCGTGTAGTCATCCATACTAAACTCAGATTTGGAATTGAAATAGTAGGCTTACATGAAGGGATACAGAGACGAAGTTAATTCAACATGTATTCTGTGTAAATACCGCGTACTCATGTATGAACTTGTACCAAGTGCAACGATCGGACTACACACCATGACGTCACGTGCAATAAATGCATAACGCATGACATGCAAATAGGGGACGTGACGTACGCTTTTTCAGACGATAGGATTTTCAAAAGTGACCCAATTTGAATTTTTTTTCCAAATAAAAAGGACATTACAACATTTTTTGTGTATTGCTCTCTACATGTATATTGACATATCTGTAGACCGAGACAATAATTTCACATTTTTTCAAAGCGTTCTACTAGGTCTTAATATCAAGTCTAGAGGCAAGGACAAAAGTGCACCGTTTTCATCTCACGATCCAAACATTTGTACTTATTGCACATGATTACATCCTACACAAGTCTATTTCACTAAGCATGATTATGTATTTTAAACTTCCAACTTAAAAGAATTCAATAAAAGTTCACTGTCTACATATGTATGAAATGATCTATAAAAACCAATAACATAAAAAAACAGTCTGTAACTGGTCATTAACTTATCAAAACCTGTGCGAGGTGTTTGAAAGTTACAACCATGGCCTGAGCTTGACTTTGTCCATGTTTGGTTCTCACGGTTTCATCATAGTGACAATTGAATTATAACAACAACCACTGCAAACAAGAGCGCTTTTCTTCAATACCTGAAAAATGAGCACGCATGTTATGCATATTTGACTCATTGCTGATGTAGGACACCTAGAGCAATGGCATGAACCCCAGACCTTCGATATTTGCCACAAATATTGAAGCAATGCGACTTGATGATTTTCCTGTGAATTCATTAACGAGTTGGTCCTCCGGACGTGTTGTTCCAGTTGGAAGTGTCAACATCCAATGGCGCGAGACAACCCCAAGGGGACAGTGGGACTGAGGTGAGTAGCTTTTTCTTTGGCCGGTTGCTGTTTGTTCTACTGGTATCTACTGGGACCCTCATACCCGCAACTCTGTTGTTACAAAAGAAACTCACTGCAGAGAGAATGCTAACAGACCAACCAGTGTCTTTCCTTTATAGAAGAGCGTCTTGTTTTCTTTCAGAGTATTTGGACAAAACATGTTTTTCATTTAATCTACATTCCCCCCAGGAGAAAGACTGCCAGTATGTAAATATTTAAGTTTAGTCATTTTAGGCACCCGTGTCCTTCGTGGGAAAAACTTCAAATGGCAACAAATTCCAACGATATCCCATCACTGATTTGCCATGACAAAATATGAAACCCTCGCCAGGATATTTTCTGGATATCAAATTATTTTGCTAAGACAAACCTCACTAATAGTCATCCAACAATCTCAAGTCAAATGTGAAACCATGTATACTTTGATTCAACAGTTCTTTCTCAATATCAGAGTTGTCACATGGCAACATTGACATGAGCAGCACGTACAGCCTAGCACTTTTAAAGGAAGATTAGTGGGGACTTGGGATGGGAGGATCAGACACCAGCTATGCAGGAACATGCGGTGGGATTAATATTTCAGTGAAACACAGGGTGGTGGAGGCATGGAGCATCAATCAAATTGTCCGGAACTCCCTGGGCCCATCATTATGGCAGGGTTGAGTGTGGTGCAGCCAAGGCATCCATGGGATAAATAATAGATCGCTGCGACACTTTTTCCTGCACACAATCAGCAGTTTAATGTTGCCCTGTACCATGTACACCAATACTCAACAAGAACCAGCCTGCAAAGATGCATGAATGGGTCTTAAACATCCCGCTGCTTTATGTAATTCTTCTGTGTTGTGTTAACTTTATTCATCAGGGGATATTTGTGAAGTACTATGTGGGGGGGAAACAAGCCCATATAGGGCCTACCACAATAACATACAAGGCTTTGTACAATGGCAACTTGTATACAGTTGTAATTTGTAAACCACATGGACAAGTGGTTGTCTACTGGCCATTTCTGAAATGCTCTATAAAATGGGCATGTCAATAATAGTGATGCCATAAGGTATAAACTACTATTTACTACATGTACAAACATTTGAAATTACAACCTGTTCAAGGCATACATTGTTCCTTTGATAGGAATTGTCAACCTGAACTATTTATGATGCACAGACTAGAGCACACTTTCCAAAAGAAGCTGAACATCCAAGGAAGATATGTGATAACTTGGATGAGGAAAGAAAATAGTGGTCTTTCTTTCCCAAGAGGAAACAGTTAAGTAGTAAAAGCACTGTATTCATCCCGACTGGTGAAATAATATTACATTTGTAATCTTCAACTTTAATCTGAAAGGTTACTGTTTATAAAGATGATACCAGTGCCAATCCACCTGCGAGATGTTTATTTCCAAAAAAAAAAAAAAGCCCATATGAATGTGCACAAAATCACCTGTTAAACCAGTTTGTTTTTTTCTGTTTTTTCCTCACACATCAGAATATCAGATGCATTCCACTGAATCCTTGGCAAATTGGAAGTACAGTGTAATACTCAATTCATAAATACTTAAGACAGTTTACCCGTTCCTGCTTGTCGAGAGCCCGTCACGTGGGTGATTTAAACTGGCATAACATATATTTACTGTTACAGCACAACTTTAATAATTCCCGGCCTTTCTCTGCGATTTATACAGACATTTAAGCGCACACAATCAGTGTCGCTCCCAACAGTACTTCAAAGTGCCAATCACTAGACCTTTTGACCCGGCAAGTAAATAATGACCTCTCCGCATACATTTATCTATTTGTGCTGGAAGAATGGAGCGATAAAGAGGTGTATTTTGGTGTGACTTCAGTTATGCCGTTTGATTTTGGTCCCTTTTCCTACTTCCTTTGGGCATATTTTCAACAACTTTTTTTGTTTGCGCTGACGCAGTGTTGGAAACTCCCAGACACAATGTGTTTCAAAAGCTTTTTCGAGACCATTCATTGGTTTTTGTATTGCTTACCCCAAGTTAGTGGAGAGTTCCAGATTGTGCATGTTCATTTTTGTACACGACCAAGTGAAGTCCATGAATTCCAAATTGTTCTAGATTTTATTATGAGCTATTTTCTTAAATATTTAAAGTCAAGTTCGGTTTTAACACTAAATATGACTAAATAATTCATTCTACGACATACAACCTGCCCGACTTTAATAAATATCACCCAGTAGCACAAAAAATGCAAACTCAAATTTCAGAAAGATTTTACTTTAATACCCCCCCCCCCCAAAATCGGTCAAGAACAGCAAAATCTTGGAAAATAACCAACCCTCCTTGATAACTGTCTAAACATGTGGCACAACCTGTTAATTCAAGATTTATGTCGGCAAAATCTGTAAAAATTTAGGAAGAAATAAACATGTATGTGAACACTTTGAGTGCCTTTACATGGTGCCAAGAACTTCTAACACAGAAAACACAAACTTTCTTCCCCTATATTGCACTAAAATGTCCCAACAAATTCTCAAAATTAAAGGTTGTGCCAATTGTTTATACAATTATGAACACAAATGGATGGTTATTTTTCAAGATTTTGCTGTTCTTGACCGATTTTGGTGGGGGGTACTAAAGTAAAATCTTTCCCAAATTTCAATCAATACCCTTACAAACTTCTTTTGCCTACAGTGGTTCTTTTTTTTTTGCATAAATTTATTCCCAGCCATCAGAAATAGGAATGTGAGGGTACCTCAGCAACTCATCCACGGAGACAGGGCCAACCAAATTTCAATAGCGGAATCTCACTGGTACCCATCAGCCAATGCCATCACTTGTTCAACTAAGTGGCAATTACAACCAGTACAAGCGGTTTGAAAGACTTATTCACAACAAAATATATGGCAACAGACATTGCAGGTACATTGTACACTGGGGAAAAAAACATTTAAAAAACATCAGTTCCAAGGACAAATGGACGTTTAATTTTTTTGTCATACAGTGGTGGTCTGCCATCAAGGTTTGGTTGAGTGAAGTGGATGCTTCAAGGCATGTCCTCTTTTGGGACTTGGATATTCCATCAATATGAAGAACAAAACTACATAAAGAAAACTAAATACAGTGGCCCTGGTATGATCTTTCTTGAATGTTTTTTTTGGGGGGAAGGGGGGGGGGCAGCTAAAAAAATTTAAACCAATTTGTGAGAATCAACATTGCAAAACTTGAAAATATTTTCGCAAAGTTTAAAAATATTTTAAAGAACTTTTTTCCAATAATAAAAGTATTTACAAATTTTCCTTTATTTTTTTGTTACTGAATTATTACAAAATACCTTACTAGACTAAGTTAATAGTAGTCTCAATCATCCTGTGAAATTATGGCACCAGGTGTGCTGTCGTTGTCAAGAAAAGTGGAAATATATATCGTTTTCCAACGATTTCTAGCTGGAAATTGTTGGAAATCTGCCCTGTAGCCTTTAGTCAAGGCGCGCGTGGCTACCCGCATGAGTGGCGCGCCGCGGACATGTTGGCATTCGGGGTGCGTCACGCGCCCATATAGAATTTACCAAAAATCTAAAAAAGAAAAAAGAGAAAGAAGGGGTGCCCCTTAAAACCTGTTATTCTTGTTCTTGGCCTTCTTGTGTCTTGCCACTTTTCAGGAAACAGGTTAGTCTTGGTTCAAGACGTTACGTATATATGCGATAACCGGCCGCCGCGAGAGGGTGTTATTACGACAAACTTAATAGCCACGAACTGCCAGTAACAACGTTTTGGGAATCTTGTAGAAGCTGTGTTGTGCGCACGCACCTGCTTAGCCTAATGATTGCAGCGCGCATTGTGAATACATAAATAAATGCATTATGCATAGATCTAACCCCCCGACTACTACCGCCCGAGTGTTAGTATGAAGATCCGTAGCAGCAGGTCCGTAGGGCCATGGAGGGGAATGAACTAAAAAGTTCCGGAATGATGGAAATATAATATACCAAAAATCTTAACGGGGCTGAATATGATATATTATAATGGTGCTGAGGAGACCTTGTTAGGTGATTTGATTAAGATATAGAATTAAAAAGGCCGTGATGATGATGATAATAATAAAACAAATAGCTCACGAGGCCCTAGTCTTTACAGCCGGGGAAACTTGGCGGAGATTGTCGTACTCTGGTGATTCGATTGTCACACAGTTCACAAAGATACTGAGACGCACTCTAGATCTCCTGCGGGTTTTCTCCACTGGTGAAACTCGACAAAAATTCAGGCTCATGTTTGCTTGAGGCTGGACGCGAATCCCCGCCGAGATCTTAGCGATTCCCTACCTCCGAGTCAACTTCAATTCAACGGACGACTTGTCTCAACTGAAGACTTGTCTTCCCATTTGACGCAAAGACGGTCGAGTTGTCTTAAGTCGAGTCAGCCAACGGTCGAGTTGTCCGAGCCCCGATGGTTTAATATAATGGAGAGGTATTTCTTGCATGTAACAAGTAATTTCCCGCAGATCACACACCATCACCCAGGTTGCCTGCCCGGTCCCGCCCGGCACCTTGCTCGTCGTATCTCCCTCGCTTCGATCGTCACAGTTGCAAGACGTCGCATGCGAACACGAGCGGTGAACACTGCAGCCGCTAGCGCATAGCTGGCCGCCTGCAATTAATGCAAAGCAGAGCTAGCAGCTTCGATCGCGAACTTACCAGCGCCCCTTCGGCCAGTATAGTATAGATAGCTACCAGACTATTGTGCAACTTCATGGCAGCTCTTTTTCGTATGTGCGCGTGAGTGAAGAGAAAATGTTCCTCATTTTCATACAGAATTGACGCATGCGCACTAGTTTCCCCCATTTTTCGGGGGGAGATTTTACAAGATTCTCAAGACGTTGGTACTGGCGGTTCGTGGCTATTAATAGTTTGTCGTGATAACGCCTTCTCGCGGCGGCCGGTTATCGCGTATATATACGTAACAACGTCTTGAACCAAGACTAGAAACAGGTGGGTGTAAAGATGAAATGGTGAAACAGTAGGCCTACTTGTGAGACCAGGCAAAAATGTAAATGTTTGATTTTTAGAAGATAACCAAAGTCAACTGCATTTCAATTGGAGGTTGGAATAGTTTACATCCTTGGAAGTGATAAAAAAGGTTAATTGTTCCTTGGTATTTCGTTTCAGTTTTCAGAAACCGGATTTTCTTTTTATTCCCACATCAAAATTACCCTCTGAAATGTAATACTGATCAATGGCGTATTTGACCTGATAGCCTCCAGTCAACCACTGGTTATTCCATTACTAGGATCAAGTTTTCTTTCATCGGTCAACCCGAATAAATTAACATCCGAGCCTTTACAATACTTGACAAGCTAGGCACTGGGAATCAGCAAAAAGCACCGTGGGCTGTTCACTTTACTACCAGCAACATCTACACAGTAACCAAACTATGCCGCCACAGACATGCAGTGCACTGACAAGGCTCTGGGGCATAGGACTAGCTCATTCCGACATTATATGGGCAGTTAACGGAGGGTTTAAAATCCTGAATAAGAAGAACAAATAACTGCAGGTTAGCCACAGCACAATGCCGACGCGCTGGCAGCGTATGGTCTTTGGCCATTGCCTTAAGTGCTCTATACATATCATGCACGACTAGTTTACATACATCAGCACTGATAGGCACTTACAGTCTTTGTATGCCCTCAAACAATAACTTATGGGTAAAATATTGATGAAGTCAACACCTCACTCAATAATTTGCTGCAAATTATGATCTTTTAACCGTACGTGTAAATGAAAATAGTGCACCCCTGTGTTTTTTTTCCCAAGGCAAACTGGACATTGAGAAGCAGTATTCTGCAATGCCACAATTTATCTAGTTAAAATTCTGTAATGAATTAAATAACACAGAAACCTGTGATCACAGCAAGAGCACGAGATTTGGAAACAAACCGACAAAACATCCGAGTATATATCAATTTTTTTATAACTTTCAGAGAGCAATGAAATTTGACTATCATGAAAGGATCATGGCCCCAAACGGCATCAAAGAAAGTGTTTTACAAGTGATTCACTGACTACATTTGGAAATGAGTTTCTAGTGAGGACACTTGTGTCCAGGAAACTTTTACAGTATCAATTCTTGGAAACTCTATACAGAGTGTCTCAAAGTTACATTTCAAAGCAGGACACAGTGACCAACACTGGCCTGTTTTTATAGCCCCAGCAGTAATCCCTCAAAATGACAATGGAGCTAGCCTCAGGACAGGCCAAGAAGCTTTGGAGATCAGCAGTATTCTCACCGAGAAGATCAGTTTCGGATTCTCACATGATCCAGCATCACCAAGGGAAACGATAGGTCAGTTTTTGTTTGCATAGAGGGCCTACGAGCTCACTTTCCACTAGGGCTAAATCAGCTAAAGCCACCCCATTGAATACCAAGTAGGAGGTGGACAGCAGACATAAGCTGGAAACTGATGACGAACTTGAGGAAAAGCCGTAGAAGGGAGCAGACAGAAATGGTGTGCATGTCCAACTGATCAGTTTTAGCTTCTGTTTACTCTACACGATGTACTCTTGATTATAAACCCTCCCTCTCTCTGCCAAATTGGAGCCAACTACCCTATCTATCAAAACCTATCGAGTGACAGGTTGAGACACACAAGCTGTGGGAGAGAAGAGGATTTTGTTCTTTGATAGGTTGTGATAGTTATAATAGAAGGAGGGTTAAGGATTTGGAAAGAGTTCCATATCCGGCCATCAGTTAGACCTTGTGCACAAAGTCTACGGGCCATGACAGAAAAAGTCAAAGTATTTTCAAAGAATAGGTTGAAATTTTTTCACTCCTAAATTCGGGTTTCTTCATCAGATTTACACTTTTGGGTAGTCTTTTTAAAGTCATATTAAGGGAAAATAAGTGATGGCTGGATATGGAACTCTTTCCACAGTCTGCCCATTAAAATGGATTGTGTGGGAAGATAGGGCCTTTCAAGGTTCTCAGTTCCCTAAATTTCATTAGTGTCCATTGAAAGTGAAATGAATGGTCCTGCAGTCCTGTATGTGTGGTTACGTAATCAACCCAGTTGAATCACCATTATGGTGGGAATGGGATCAAGTCGGATAACACAATGGTGCGAGACGAGGGTTACTAGGCTAGGGCCAGCAATCCATACTGCCCACAGCCACGAATGCATGGAATGGGTATGGCACTGTTGCAACTTTCAATGCCACGACTTTCTTTTTTCAAGCTCCGGCATCACATCAAAACTCCTCATGAAATTAATGCCTCAAGATTCCACTAATCCATACGATCATATTTGCACGGAGGCAACGTGTGAAATCGGACACTACCGAGCCCACCGGGTAAAGGGGTTGCTCTATGCTATCAGGCAAACTAACAACGGCCGGCCCGGGCAAGACGCATGGAGAGGGATATTCAATGTCACTATCTGAGCTGGCCAACGGCGTCAGAGCAGCTCAATGGAAGTCAACACTAACAGAACGTCTGCAGGCAAGCAGGCAAACAGATCATGAGAGAATATCTCTCAGACCGCTGTCTACTTTTCATTTCACCGAGTCATTACATCCATAAGGATTTTAAAATCACCTGTTTGATGAGCCCCAAAGTGAGTCATGATGTCAATTTTCTGATGAGACCTCTGAAACAGTCTAAATATATTAGCGATGGCTTTTCAAAGCTGATCACGTAAAACCATGTGGGTAACTAATACAAGGTTCATGGATGTGCAGTCGGCCGACGATGAAGATACAACAAATGTGTTGGCTGAAGGTGTTCTATCACCACAGTGGCATGCATATTCTAGTAGCATATTCTCCGCCACTTATATGAAACACTAGATTGCAAGTTCGGGGGATTGGAACTGATATGCCAGACATATTCAGCTATCGACAAAAAATTTCATTTGTCCAACATTTAGAGAATTTTCACAACTGTAAAGTGGCTAAATAAAGATGCTAGTATTATAAAGATATGTACAGATTGCAAATTGATTGACAAAACTACATATACATAGCACATTTTAAGGCAATTGTTAATTGCACTGTTGTCCGTTTGGCTTAAAAGGTTTCTAATGATCTAGGAAAAGCGGCAAACAAATCTTTAAATGAAAAACAAAACAAATTTAAGTAAGTAGAGTAATGAAAGCGGTGATATGCTAACTATTCTCTCCATCTTGAAATTAATTCATCAGACATGACAAATAAAGCTTACTCGGATCGAAAATCAAAGCTGAAAATGTTAAGTCTTAACTTAAATCGGAGCATGTGAAACTACACGCATGTGTATTCGATCATCTGCAGTCATTAACACTGCACTTCCGGATCCAAAGTGATGTCACATTAAGAAGACGATGAAAGAAAAAGGGACGTGGTTAGATTTTAAAAAAATAAAGAAACTTGGAAAGAATTGGAACTTACCTCATCCTCGCCTGCTGTGCTAGCCGATGAGTCCATGCTGACAGTCGACATTTTCAGGCGTTTCCGGACAGGCTCCGACTCGTCCGAACACTGGTCCACGTAGCTCCCCACTTTAGTAGCGGGTGAGACGAGGTTCTCTGTGCCGGAGCCGACCAGGGGCCGAACGGCGGCGGGCGACTGGGCGAGCTGGTCGGCTGCTAGGCCGGCCGAGGTTGGCGGTGGTCCCTGGCGCTGCTGCAAATAACAGCTCACCGTGGGCCCGACCGGGTGGCTTAGGGAATTCGTGTTGACGGCTAGGCGAGATTAGGGGTTAAAACCTGTCGGCTTGCAAGACTTGGTGAGCCTGTGGTGATATAGGAGAGGATATTTACACTCGAGAGAAATGCAGACGCATTTTCTTTCCTTTACAAAACTAAGCAGGGATACAATTTGACGTATACAAAAATGTGCACGCGCGCACGCGGGCACGAAAAATTAACGAAGTGAGAGGGAAAAACCTACTAGAAAACACGGGTGCTGTAGTGCCGGTGCATGTGGACAGGGTGTTACGGCTTGCTAGTCGGTGACTAAAGTGATTGTCAAGCTCCAGCAGCGGCTTGCTAGCTACTCTTTTCCTAAAAAAAACTGGCCAAAAAGATCCCAATCAATGATATTACACGACAAATGGTGACATGCAATGCGGTTGGAACGTGCGAAGCGGGCGAGCGAGCAACAGTGCAGTGTATACGCGTTCCGTTCCTGACCATTTCTCTAATGCGTGTATGCACGTTCGCTCGATCGACGAGCCAGAAAGTCAACCTGCTGTAAATACAACGACTGATGCACTCGCATGTATATCATACATAATTAAACAGCCGTTGACAAGCAACACCGAAGCGCCACCCTCTCATTATTATTCAGATTTTGAGGTTTACGTTGGCCAATGAGAGCTTGGGACATATAAATAATTGGCGGGTTGATTGCACCTGTCGTGGGAGCGCGCTCCATCCAACAATCAAAGATCGTCTGCTTCCTTGCCAGCCCAGGATGCGATATTGCAGGTACTCAAAGATTAATTTTATGCAAAAATTCCGAGCTCGTTTGGATGATTTTTAATTTTTTTTCAAACTAAAAGCTTTTAAGTTTTTATCAAATGCAAAGGTGCAAGGTCCCCTATTTGTTCGTTTTTAATCTGGACCGGGAAACTTCAAGTGCAATTTGCATCTTTTCATCTGCTTTTTTTCTGTCAGATCACCTTTACTATTTTAAAACAGCATTTTGGAAACAATATACTGAATTACTGATATCACCTGCTGTCTTTTAATGAGTTCAGCTGTCAGATGGACTAGTCATAGTGTTCTTCTTGAATTTAGGTTATGGAAAGGGGATTTTTATGTTACTGATTTTGTCATTATTGTTCACCAGAGATGCGGATTACATGAAAACATTAAAGTTGACAAAGCTAAAAATGTCATTTAAACAGTTGGGCAAAACAGGTTGGACAAAGCCTGAATATAATTAGAGAAATAATTATTACCGACGATGGGTCATTTGGGAGACATTGCCATAGACGCGTGCACATTTTTCTTTCAACTTTCATGAAGCCTAACCCCACTTTCCCTTTACCCCCACGAATTTTGGTATATTTATGTTTTGGACCATTCTCTATCGATACAAGTCAAATTTTGCCTCTAAATAGGAGCTGTGGAATTAGGGAGACACTGAAATGTCTCCCTAATTCCACTTGTCTCTCTAAGGTATACAAAATGACGACAAAGTGTCTCCTTAATAAGGGTACTTTTGTCATTATAAAACTTAGCCTATCAAATTCACAGTGGAGGCATAATCACTAGGGAGTTGGTGGATGAGTAGAATACTTAATACTGAAAATCATATTTGACTTCAGCTTTAAAGGTACGGAATGAATGATCATAGCATTGACAGATTGGGAGGGTGGGTGGGGAGTGGAGAAGGGAGGAAGGGGAGATAGGAACAATTGATAGGTGCATCACTCCCATTTCTTAACACATTCACTTATTTACTCTGGATATATAGACTGGGCGATTGTAGGGCTCCTCTTTAGTTTTGATCAAATTAGAGTCAAGAGTATTTTTTCATTCCAAAATGACTTTTTCAACCCAAAGCAGACTTCTCTTAATTCTATTGACATCTTTTTGGTAATTTTGAACGGTTTGTTGCGGTAGAAAATGCAATTTCCTTACACGCTTTACGGCAGTTGCCATGTGAATCAATGTGGTTTTGCATCTTTCGTTGCGGTGATCGCCATCTTTATTTTCGCATTGTGTTTTGTCGTCTTCATCGTAGCTTTATCCCAAAATTTCCCTCAAAAACTAAAACCCTGCCCTTTATCTACGGCATACCTGTTGGTATGTCGCTAACTAGTTTTGCAATTCCAAAAACCTAAATATGCATTTTTGTTCCCTTTATAGGAACAGGGCCCTACACTATACAATCGCGATAGACTGGGCCTATTTTTATAGAATCCATAACCTCTGCATTCGCTGTTGTAACGGCCTGCATTTCGGTGCTAATCGACTCGGAGCTAGCAAAGAAATTCCAGATGCACTTACCCCATACGCACGGAACCCTTAGATATGGGATGTGCGCATGAGCCGAAATTTCTTGCTTAACTGTAAAATACGCTAACCGCAGATTTTTCTGTCACAGTTTTCAGTCATATTTTTAGCCAACCGTTACGGATTCCAAAAAAATTGGTGATTTGATCAGTTCATTAACAGTTCATAAACAAGAAAAAGAGCCGAGCCGAGACGAGACAGTTGAGGAAATTGCAGGTTTTTGAGGATGGAGGAAACCCAGGAGAACAATTAGTCCTGTGAAAAATACATAGCGACTGAAACCTGAAAGTCAAATTAGGGTCACTAGACCAGACTGAAGGTCATGAATGAACCACTACACCACGATGACAGGTCCCCCTCCCACTTAATGCTCTAATCAGCAAACTTTGTAAAGATTACCTGAATGCAGAAGCTGATTAATGAGCTTCCTGGAGTAGATTGAGAAGTCATTATAATCATGCTTTCTTTTGTTTCACTCATTACTGGGTAAAACAGCTTATTAGTAGACCTTAAACATCCTCAAACTCATGACTGTATAAAGGGATGAGCGAAGTGGTGCAGCTAGGATTTTTTCATTGGGCGGGGGAATGGGGGGGGGGGGGGGGGGGGCAAAGGGGGGAATCAGCATTCTATAGTCTGTCTTTGGTCGCAAACATTCTTTTGCATTTATGTCCAGTAGGTCCTATAACCCAAATTCTGTATTTTAAGAAATAGTTTTAAATATTGTCAAACCTGGTCGTGACCTCCATGCCTACACCCTACTTTACAAATATTTCTACAGGGAAAAAATGAATACGAAACTTTCTGTAGTCCCCCCCCCCCCCCCCCCCCCCCATCAGAACCTGGATATACAGCTGATTATCTTTTTCTGGTTTAGGAACAATTTTAAGAAGCCCTAAGAACAGTCAAAGGAATTTTGAAACACACTTGAAGGCCATGTTTTATTTTAAAATAAATATTAAATTTCTAGCAACTTTATAACCTTTAAAATGTACAGTTATCTTTCTTTACTAGAAACTGTATTTTTTATAAACTTGCATTTTGAGCTGACAAATTACAACTGCAGCTGTTGTCATAGAAACTTGATTGGTAAAGGATTTGTTCGGTATTGTTTATTGTCAAATTTTATGCATAACCTTTTTGCTTACTCTAAACACAAAGTTTAATTTCAAAAAATTGTTGGGGCAAAATTAAAAAATGACTGGCAAGAATAGAAACTAAAGTACTTCTTTGTATAACACATTCACATACAATAAACATGTTTGTCTTTTCTATGAATATAAATTTGAAACCAACCAAAAATACCCAAGGATCCATTGTCATTAATTATCCAGATGCACTCCAAGCACACAAAGCCAGGCAAAGACATAACAAGAGAAAAAAAAAAAATTATCCGTCCTGATGGGCTGAGGACAGTCAGCCGAGCATCCCGTCTGGTAATCAGATGACAAATCTAGCATTGACAGCCTCGGTTGTCATGGAAACAAGATAGCCATCTAAGGATGAGCGAACATTTCACAAGATTGGGGAGAGGCATTTCAAGAGGATTGAGTGCAGCAGTTTTCATCAAACAAAATGACAGACTTTTTTTCTAAAAGTGTATTTGTTTTGGTTTTATTTTTGCAAAGGAGAATTTTGGCTGGTTTCCACATACCCTGGGATGAAATTGAGGGAACTGTAGGAGTGGTTCAATCAGGATGTTGCACTTTCTGGGTCCCCTTATCATGTTTTTGCTTTCTAAATTTTCAAACAAATGAGGAAGTTTTGTTTTTTGGTGATGGAGGGTTCCTTATCATGAAACATGTGGGCAGTAAATGTATGAGAAAGTCTGCAAGCATTTGTCAAGTTCAAAGTTGACTGCAATTCAATTCACCAGACACTGACATGTGAAATGTAAAGTCTTTTTTTTTTTTTTTTTTTTTTTTTTTTCGTGAAAAGTGGAGTTATACAACTCCATTTATTCTATATACTCAACACAAATACAATATTACAACACATTAGTAAATTATATATGTATATACATATGTACAAAAATAAAAATATAAATGTAAAGTCTTTAAATGCGCCCAACTGGGCCTCAAAAACAATTGTCCCAAAGAGCATTGAAAAATAGAATATAATGACACACATGGAAGTACCTGGAAAATGAACCCTTTGTTGAAAAACATTTAAAAAAAGAACACCTTTGGGGATCAAAGTTTGGTTGGAATCCCATTGGTACGGTTAACTTTTAGTCAATGATTTGGTCAATGGCACATTTTTCAGGGATGATCATGTACACTATTATATGCTAATTGTTGATGAGCTTTCCAACCATAGCACTTTTGGGATAAATGCTTTTTCTGCCCCTAAGGTAGTGTACATGATTGGTCATTGTTGCAATTTTCAGGAATGGGCGGATTTGGGGGTTAGTATTTTATAGGAAATATCGTTCCACTATGATGTTCAAAGTTTTGCGTTGTTGGATGGCGAAAAAAACGAGAGAAAAACGGCGCTCGTTTTCAACCGTCGGGCGGATGATAGCCTTTAGTCAAGGCGCGCGTGGCTACCTGGACGCGTGACGCACCCCGAATGCCAGCATGTCCGGGGCGCACCACTCGTCCGGGTAGCCACGCGCGCCTTGACTAAAGGCTACAGGGCAGTTTTCCAACGATTTCCAGCTGGAAATCGTTGGAAAACGATATAAATTTCCACTTTTCTTGACAACGACAGCACACCTGGTGCCATAATTTCACAGGATGATTGAGACTACTATTAACTTACAGTCTAGTAAGGTATTTCGTAATAATTCATTAAAAATAAATTGGAGGATTACCAATTGTGTACACTAATTTAAAGGAACACACAAGTGTGTAAACACCTTCAATCGGGGACCTCAGTTGTCCTATTGTTCATACTTTAACTTTTTGGCAAGGAACCTCATTGGTTTTGTACACGATTTTCAACCGGGGACCTTTCTCAACCGGGGACCCTATTGTCCTCTATTGTTATAGGTCCCCTATTGAATGCAAAAACAAACTCACACTGCCTCGAAGGCTCCCAATTCGGTTACAAACGTGTTCGTCCTAAAATCGCTATGGTTGGAAAAAATGATTTAAACGTATAATATAATAATGCACGCGATCATCCTCTGAAAATACATTGTTTGTCTGAAAATCACTTACGAAAAAATCAGTTCAGGGACTCCAGTTTGGATTGGGAAAGTCAGACTGTTGGAAAATTGGAAACTCTGAGTGGTGCTCTTTGTCTTTAGCACTTTGGCTGCATATATAACCAGAATACCTTTGTTATTTTGTGTCAATGTGTTTGCATGGCTGGCTGTTAACGTAACAAAGGAACAGTCAAAATCTCCATTTGTTTGGAGCCAGACGTCAGACTTCTGTACTCTATATAGGCCTGCAGTATGTGCAGCACAAGTCTGAATGTCTGAGATTTATTAATTTCTCTGTAAATACTACACATTATGGTAGAATTTTTAAACTCAGACCTTGGAAATAGATTAGAAGGTAACTAACCCAAAGAGATTAAATTTTTTAGGATTTCATGGCAGTGTGCATGTGCCTTCATAGAAGGAATGTAGTCTTGGAATATTGTTCTTTTAGCTCTGGGAATTGTGAACTGAGCCCTCTGGAGGATTTATTTGCCATTTTAACATAAAAGTGAAATCACAGCGAAAAATGACTTGGTAATGAAATCATTATTGTAAAAGTAAGCAAAGAAAATAGACGAAATGATGATTTGTTGTGTAACCACTGGAATACCATACTGCTGCTCCACCAACTGAGTTATCTTGCCCTATGTTTGCTAGGGCTGTCCTGAATATACCAAATATTCGATAGGCCTATTTGATCGTCAAGCGAATATTCGAATACCATTTTGCCAGTTCGAATATGATCCCCACATGGACCGCATTGTTAACTTTTGAGGGCGTGATCCCTGGCTATGTGGTACATTGAATAAGTGGAAAATTGCTCTATGGCGTTCGGATCGAGTTACATGCAGATATCACAATTTTTTCATTGGGGGGGGGGGGGGGGGGGGGGGTGGGGGTGGTAATTTTGTTTACCACTGCTTTGGCTTGATCAGTTTGCGTTGAGAGTACAGTTTACACAGGTCACTGACTTCAAGCTTCATTTTCTAAGAACAAAGGTGCATGACAATGAGGGGGGGGGGGGGGGGTCTCAGCTTCCAAATTTTGCTACACTCTGTGGTGCCATGTCACATATGGCATGAACGAGTCTGCTCTGCTCGAGGTTTCCAAAAAAGTTTACAAACAAATTCTGAGGTTAAGAATGGGTGGTTGGGGGTGCGGTGGGGATGAAGATTTTGAGGGTGGTGGATGCAGTGGTGGGGGTGGCTATATCTATGTTCATCTGGTGATGAAATGAAGGTTTCCTCAAAAGTGCACATCACACTGTAACTCAAAAACCCAAAGAAACATGGGGCCAATTTCATGGAGTTGCTAAGCATAAAAAGTCTTGCTTAGTAAAAGCAGGTTACCTGCCAAAACTTCATGATTTTCATGCCAAGCAAACAACCGCTGTCTATCTGTCACAAGCAATATACATCACATTAAAATTTGGTTGGTAATCCTGTTTTAATCGAGGAGTTTTTCATACTCGGCAGATTTTTGTGCTAAGCAGCTCCATGAAATTGGCCGCTCTTGGAAAACCCCAGAACGATATTCTGGGGGAAACCTGCAGAATCAGGCAGAGACTGAAAACCTAATCAAGATATCAGTCTGGGTGAGATTTTAACCCAGGCCACCACAGGTGGAAGGCAAGTAAAGTACCACAGTGCCAATGATTATCATGACTACCATCACCACAATCACGATTGGTTCTTCTTAAATTTTCCCACACTTTCCCCAGTCGGCCATCTGTGCAACAAATCTCCCCCTACACTAGGGTGGGGAGCCCTTCCCTGTGAACCCAATAACCTAGTTGTGTTTTTCTATCAAGACCAAACATGGACAAATATCAGTGAATTTTTGGTGCCATTAAAATTCAATTTTTTTTTGTTTTTTTGACAGTGATATTGGAGTGGTGTCTTATCTTGGGAGTTTATACAACAGGTCCTATCACAAGCGTTGTTGAGTGCTGTACTGTTATAACCTCTACCGACAACAAACCGGCCACAGACAGAGACTGGTAAGAGAAATGACTGAGCCAGTATTGCACAATTTTCTGTAAACTTACCTTTTGGGAAAGATAAGAGTTCTTGGGAGGCTGCCAAACAAAATAGAAAAGAAATTACATTACACAAACAAATTTGCTTTATAAAAGATCCACCAGTTTAGTTGTGTTGTTTTTAGCACTGCACTATAACTTTCCTATCGTTCACAAAGCAAATGAAATAATGAATTTCTGCTACAAACTGCATGTTAACTGGAAAGACCTGAAATATATAATTGATGAAAATTAGGAGGGCCTAAAACACTAGTGTACTAGTGTGTTTCCAGATTTCAGCTTCTGTGTGATTTAGGTTTTGAGAAAGATTTTGCTGGGATCAACACGTCAGGCCTTCCCAACTTTTATCAACAAACTGTGGGTGGATAGATCAGTTCAAAGCTGACAACATAGAATAGGTTTAAACAAGAAAATGAATAGGAATAAAACTGCTGCAAACTGACTGGATTGACCTGAAATATATCAAAATTAACTGGCCTAATGTTTAAACAAGGTATTTTTTGTTGCCCTTCCCTAATAGTACTACTTTCTGAGGCCTGCGGGAAAACTTTTTCAGGCTCACTTGGGCAGGACTCGATCCCATCTCCTGCTTTACTAGTGCAGACATCTTAACCATTCGACTACTCGCGAGTTCATCGGGGTCGGTTGGCCGATTCAAATCCAATAAAGTAGCGGGTACAAATTCTAAGATTGTGACATCATCATGACATCATCTTTGGGAGGACACATAAACAACCTTTGATTTGGATGAAGCTGTGGTACTTACATAGCATGGATGTAGATTTGTTTGGTGAATTTTTCTTGATGAGTTTATTTTTTGTTTTTTTGGGGTTAAAAACACAACTTTCAAGAAACAAATCATAAAGAACAAATGGTAAGAAATTGTAAATGATTTAGAGAGAGCCATGTACATAAAGCCTTGAAATACCTAATTCAGTTCACTTTACATTTCTGTCCATTATCTATGCAAGACTGTTAACCCCTTGCGTACGGATGACGCCCTGACGTCTCCCGTAAAAAACGTACTCAAGCGGTTAAAGTACAAAGTGTCTCTTGTGGTTTGTTTGATGAAATTACACAGCTAATTTAAAAAAGAAAGACAATCTACTGGAAAAAGTGTCTATTCAAAAAACCAAAGCCTGTGAAAAATGCTTTCAACCATAAATTATACCAGGACAATTCATACAAAGTACAGTTCAGTTGACAAGGAAAGCAAATTACACTAGACATGGACATGAACAAAGAGGAGCACATAGACCTACACAGTATCAAGCAATTTATAGTCAGAAAAAAACACCCAGGAGCATACTGCAACAAAAGACTGTTAAAAAAACGGATGAATGAATAATTTATATGTAATAATTAAGTTTGAATGGAACAACAGTCCACACACTGGGGGATGAAAAGTCCTAGGCCTTCATCTAGGATTGATTATTTGCCTACCCGCTCCGGCAAAAAAATTGTCTGTCCACAAACATTTTCTCATATTCAGATTAATAAGAAATCCTGTGCATATCATTTATGTTAAATCTGATGGTTTTGTACTGAAATAGAACTCATGAGGTATGTTTTCATGCCTATATGCTTAAAATGACTTACAGAAAAATATCCTTGAAAATTACAGGGGAACATATGGATTCTTTTTTTTTTTACTCCCGTAATTTCGAGTTGTGGGACATTCATAATCAAACAATAGCTTGTTTGCTTAATTTTACCAACAGGAATGTCAAAATAAGAACAACTGTCATTATGCCTAGTCAGTTTGCTGAATTAAACATCTTTTGGGGGAATTTTTCCTTGTGGATGTAGGCCTATGCCCCCCCCCCCCCCCCCCCAAAGAAAATTTAAAGAGCAACTCCAACGATTCCCAACTTTTCTGAGGTTTCGATTTATTTGAGAAGAGCTATGTCAAATAAAACAGATACTTGTCAAGATCCCCATCTTTGACGCCAGTTTTTATGTTTAAAAAATGCATTTTGTTGCCTTTCTTTCCGCGAGTCTATCCCAGTTTCGTGAAAACGATCGTGACGTCAAAGCTCATTTACATGTAATGATTACTCATTTCTGACGTATTACCGTTGAGCGTTACACATGCACATAACATCGCGTGCAGCTTTCTACGGTACTACGTCATGTTTCTTTCATTTCTCAACAGCACCGCCAGCGGCCAATTTGTGGAAAGTTTTCATAAACTCGTAATAATTACGAAACTGGTAATAATTTCTCGCAAAATAACACAACATTGACACGCAAAACAAACATGATTTTGTAATGAATAAGTAATTTATTGATGAAATTTGCAAACAACAAATTTATTTAGAACACTTTACAATTATGAGGCAAATTAGCTGGGGTACCATGATAATGGCCATTTTTGATCTCTTTGCGATTTCTGTACCATTTGGGAACATTCTCATCAGCAGGCACATGGAGTATTTCACATCTCTGGTCGACATTTAGTGTTTCATGCCATTTGATGTTTTTCTTTGGAGGTTCATGAAGTCACAGGTTTTATCCACACAGAGATGGATTGCCTTGATTAGAATTAATGAATGATTGTTTGAGCATTAGGATAATGGAAACTGGTGCCCAGCACGCATCCCTTAAGACAGATGATCTGAAAAGTGTTCAAAATGAAATTCGCACCAGTGCTTTCTCAGTAATAAGCTGTGAGCGCATTACATCACATGGGCTATCACATGAAAGCTGAGATCTCATTTTTTTAAAAACCATTATCCTTTGGTTTAATAATTATTGGAGAAATATTCATGTGTTTCCCAGTTTCCCATTTTTTTGTACAAACAGGTCTGTTACCTGCCTCGAGACTGGGGTGGGGGTTGGGGGGTGTTCGATCGTCAAACCCCAAAGTTGAACTTTTGGCATATGCACAACATTCTGAAGTCTGAACACATGCATAAATACGTATCACGAAGAGCTTAAGCATCGTACAAGTTGCACTTACCATATTAAAGTGGAACGTTCAGTGATAATGTACTTTTAGGGAAAAATTTGGCGCATGCTAGCCCGAGTTATAGTGGCTTACCAAATGTTGTTGTTGTTGATTTTTTCATTTTTTATTTCTGAGTGCAACCCGCACACCCACAGCCTATGGGCCTGACCAATTTCCAACATAAAATCACTTGTACTCACACCATCAACCAAAACAATCAACAATAACCTAGTCCTGCTCTCTCTCGCATCTCATTTAACGATTGTGAACACAATTCTGAAATCTGCTCAAACAAAATTTATGACAGAACAGTGTACCGACTGAAAAAAAAACAAATTGTAGGATTTATTTCCATTCTTTATCTTCTGTCAGATGCTGAATTAATGCTTGAGAATCTAAGGCCATAGTTGGACCACCTATATATTGCCGGAGGTCAATAAACTGTAACTTAAAAAAAATCAATGGGAAAGTACAAAAGATTTGTCAGTTGTACAGGCATAGCTGTCAGTATTAAGATTCTAGAAGTGCCTATCAAAAATTCGTTTTTAACCAATGAGTATTTCTTGACCGTGCATTGAGACTTTATTTGGTCTGAAGTAGGTAAAAATGCAGAGAAAAGAGCAGGCCTAAATGCTAAAAAAAGCAGAGCAAAGAGTAGGCCTAAAAGCATGTAAAATATAATCAATATTTTGTTGTTGTATTGATTAAAATTTACAAGAGGCCAGGTAAGGCACCTGTAATGTACCTGCCAGGCACAGTTTTTTTTGTTACAGTCTGCCAACGAGTGTATTCATAACAGAAATATCAAACATGACACTAACCAAACACCTAAAGTGCCCACACTGACAGGGGGAAGAATAAGAGAAGTTTGAGGGAAAGAGAAAACAAAACTCACCTAGTGGCCAGAAAAGAGAGAAAAATGCACTCAAGAGCGGATGGCTCTCGATTCCAAAACAGCTTTTTTGGTCAGTCCTGGAGGCAGGGGCACCGCAGCAAAAAGCAATACTACTCCTCAATCTCTTAGGCAACGGGAGTCTCTGTGCGATTGGCCACAGCCGAAGGGAAAATAAGTGCTGCTTTTTCTCTACCCCTGCATCTTATCTACTAGCGGAGAGCAGACAGAAGGTTTTTTTCCTAGAGTTGGCCACTCCTTCTTTTTGCAGTTGATCCCACGCCACCACAATGGGGGCTTAGGTACTGCTAGGGGCTCAGCCCTGCTTTCCATAAATCCCTATCAAATATGACATTTTCTAAAGGAGGAGGGGGGGATGGGCCTCAACCCCAGGGATTTTTGGGGGAATCTGACAATGCAGTCAGTGGGGAAGGTTGGGGAAGGTTTTTTGTTTTCCGAATGGAAAAGACCAAGGATGAATAAATCATGGCAATTCTATATTCTTCACATGTGACACTCGACAAACATATTCGACTGTCGATTCTCATATTCATGACCATGTCATGTATTTCTTGTCAAGGTCCATAGGAAATTATTTCTTCCTTTTGTTTCCTAACATAAAAACACATGCAAGCACTATTCATTTGTAATTTGTTTCACTGCTCGAAATAAATAGATAAAAACAATCACATTTTTGTGGTGGTTGATAGCTTTGTTTATCACATTTTCTTGTTATCATTCACAAAACAAGTATCCAATAAATACGTAAAGATTCCTGCTTGCGAAAATACTCTATATTAATTTTTTAATGATCATGAAAAATCAAGATTTCCTTAACCCAGCCCAGCCCAGCCCAAAAGCCCACAACATAAAAAAATCAACATACACAAGCTCGTGAAACTCAATATTTTTTTCTATCTAGTATTAGGCCTGCAGGTAAATCTTAATTCAAAGAAATGCTTATACGTGGATCACAATGCTAAGCTGTGGGAAAATAGAAAGGTATTCTTATAAGTGCTGTGTTTCACTGTTAATATCTTCAGCATCTTTCTGCATTTGCTTCAAACTCTGTCATCAGTGTCTAATCCAAAACAATACTAACACAAAAACAAGAACTCCCATTGCAAGGAATTTTATCAATATCTTATCATTTTTTTATCAGAGTGGATTATTTAGAATCTAAACATTTCCTCTGGTGTTTTCATTCCTCAAATGTTGCTCCTGTTGTTTTCTGGAATTGTTTTCACCAGGCAAATGTCGACAGAATTGTTTTAAAAAGTGATTGACAGATGTATGAAATGGAAGGCGGAATTTTTGCTTTTCAATTTTCTTGCATACGGTGTGGTTCTGAACCAAAAATTTAAGGCTTAAGCATATTTTGGAAGGTAAGCAATTTTGAGAACCAACTTTGACAATTTTGGGGACATACTGAAACATTTCCAGTATTGTTGTTTGAAAATTTCTGAGAGTTACTAGTCCCTTATTGTTTTGATCTTTTGCAAAAGGAAAGGTTATGGATGGAAAATGTTTGAGGGTTGAAGAAGTTTTTAATAACAATTAAAAACAAATTCTACAGTTATTTTAGATGGTTAATCTAAATTTAGAACTTGATGTTACACTAATATCTGGTGCCAACGAATCTTTTTGCAGAGGGGAGAAAGTTGATGGGTAGAGGGACTTTTATTAATAACTGTGAAGGCCTTTATCAATGAATGCCTTTGTCATTCTGTTAAACGTGATTCAAATTTCTCCCGTTTTTTTAATAATAATAATAAATTACATTTATATAGCGCTTTCTACGGATGTTTCAAAGCGCTCTCATTATGCAAACAAATATGTTTTCAACTGAGCCTTGAATGAGTTTATCGAGGGTGCGTCTTGGATGTGTGAGGGGAGCCGGTTCCAGAGTGTAGGTGCAGCCACTGCAAATGCCCGCTGACCATATCGAGTGTTGGTACGCGGGCCCTGGGAAAGTTGAAGGTGTAAATTGGAGTGGGATCGCAAGTTAACAGACGAAGTTGAAACCTTTAGACAAATGAGGTTATTGAGGTATACAGGGGCGAGTCCATTTCTGGATTTATAAGTGAGGAGAAGAATTTTGAATCTAATTCGCTGGGGGATAGGGAGCCAGTGCAAAGAACGCAGTATGGGTGTGATATGCTCATTGCGCTTTGCTCTGACAACCATACGCGCTGCGGTGTTCTGTAGACGCTGAAGCGGAGCTATGTGACTGGTAGGTAGTGCGAACAGTAGGCTATTACAATAATCCAAGTGGGATGTCACGAATGCATGCACAAGGCGTTCTGTAGAGATTTGATCGAGGTACTTTCGAAGTTTCCCAATTTTGTACAATCCAAAAGATGCTGATCGAGAGATACTGCGAATGTGGTGGTCCAACTGCAGATGGCTGTCGAGAATGACCCCAAGATCGCGGACTGACTCAGAGACTCTGACAACGTTACCGTCAACATTTATTGGTAGCAGCTTGTCAGAT
>JAZGUH010000593.1:600000-916775 GCA_037893225.1 Hippasteria phrygiana | reverse complement strand
GAGCAATAAATAGACGGTAATCTGCACACAGATGGTGGCCGGGAAGAAAATAAACATTGCGAGGTTTGAATTTTCTACACAAGTTTTAACTCTAAGAAGCCGCCGATAATTGCAACATGTAGCGCCAGATCTAAGCTATCCATACATGTCAAAATTACTGAATTTGGTTGATATTTCATGCAATTATGAATGAGTAAAGCAAGTCCATACCCCAGGGAATTTGACAGGCATGGAGCAATAAATAGACGGTAATCTGCACACAGATGGTGGCCGGGAAGAAAATAAACATTGCGAGGTTTGAATTTTCTCCACAAGTGTTAACTCTAAGAAGCCGCCGATAATTGCAACATGTAGCGCCAGATCTAAGCTATCCATACATGTCAACATTACTGAATTTGGTTGATATTTCATGCAATTATGAATGAGTAAAGCAAGTCCATACCCCAGGGAATTTGACAGGCATGGAGCAATAAATAGACGGTAATCTGCACACAGATGGTGGCCGGGAAGAAAATAAACATTGCGAGGTTTGAATTTTCTACACAAGTTTTAACTCTAAGAAGCCGCCGATAATTGCAACATGTAGCGCCAGATCTAAGCTATACATACATGTCAAAATTACTGAATTTGGTTGATATTTCATGCAATTATGAATGAGTAAAGCAAGTCCATACCCCAGGGAATTTGACAGGCATGGAGCAATAAATAGACGGTAATCTGCACACAGATGGTGGCCGGGAAGAAAATAAACATTGCGAGGTTTGAATTTTCTCCACAAGTTTTAACTCTAAGAAGCCGCCGATAATTGCAACATGTAGCGCCAGATCTAAGCTATCCATACATGTCAAAATTACTGAATTTGGTTGATATTTCATGCAATTATGAATGAGTAAAGCAAGTCCATACCCCAGGGAATTTGACAGGCATGGAGCAATAAATAGACGGTAATCTGCACACAGATGGTGGCCGGGAAGAAAATAAACATTGCGAGGTTTGAATTTTCTCCACAAGTGTTAACTCTAAGAAGCCGCCGATAATTGCAACATGTAGCGCCAGATCTAAGCTATCCATACATGTCAAAATTACTGAATTTGGTTGATATTTCATGCAATTATGAATGAGTAAAGCAAGTCCATACCCCAGGGAATTTGACAGGCATGGAGCAATAAATAGACGGTAATCTGCACACAGATGGTGGCCGGGAAGAAAATAAACATTGCGAGGTTTGAATTTTCTCCACAAGTGTTAACTCTAAGAAGCCGCCGATAATTGCAACATGTAGCGCCAGATCTAAGCTATCCATACATGTCAACATTACTGCATTTGGTTGATATTTCAAGCAATTATGAATGAGTAAAGCAAGTCCATACACCAGGGAATTTGACAGGCATGGAGCAATAAATAGACGGTAATCTGCACACAGATGGTGGCCGGGAAGAAAATAAACATTGCGAGGTTTGAATTTTCTCCACAAGTGTTAACTCTAAGAAGCCGCCGATAATTGCAACATGTAGCGCCAGATCTAAGCTATCCATACATGTCAACATTACTGAATTTGGTTGATATTTCATGCAATTATGAATGAGTAAAGCAAGTCCATACCCCAGGGAATTTGACAGGCATGGAGCAATAAATAGACGGTAATCTGCACACAGATGGTGGCCGGGAAGAAAATAAACATTGCGAGGTTTGAATTTTCTACACAAGTTTTAACTCTAAGAAGCCGCCGATAATTGCAACATGTAGCGCCAGATCTAAGCTATCCATACATGTCAAAATTACTGAATTTGGTTGATATTTCATGCAATTATGAATGAGTAAAGCAAGTCCATACCCCAGGGAATTTGACATGCATGGAGCAATAAATAGACGGTAACATGTACACAGATGTTGGCCGGAAAGAAAATAAACATTGCGAGGTTTGAATTTTCTCCACAAGTGTTAACTCTAAGAAGCCGCCGATAATTGCAACATGTAGCGCCAGATCTAAGCTATCCATACATGTCAAAATTACTGAATTTGGTTGATATTTCATGCAATTATGAATGAGTAAAGCAAGTCATACCCTAGGGAATTTGACAGGCATGGAGCAATAAATAGAAGGTAATATGCACACAGATGTTGGCCGGAAAGAAAATAAACATTGCGAGGTTTGAATTTTCTCTACAAGTTTTAACTCTAAGAAGCCGCCGATAATTGCAACATGTAGCGCCAGATCTAAGCTATACATACATGTCAAAATTACTGCATTTGGTTGATATTTCATGCAATTATGAATGAGTAAAGCAAGTCCATACCCCAGGGAATTTGACAGGCATGGAGCAATAAATAGACGGTAATCTGCACACAGATGGTGGCCGGGAAGAAAATAAACATTGCGAGGTTTGAATTTTCTCCACAAGTGTTAACTCTAAGAAGCCGCCGATAATTGCAACATGTAGCGCCAGATCTAAGCTATCCATACATGTCAAAATTACTGAATTTGGTTGATATTTCATGCAATTATGAATGAGTAAAGCAAGTCCATACCCCAGGGAATTTGACAGGCATGGAGCAATAAATAGACGGTAATCTGCACACAGATGGTGGCCGGGAAGAAAATAAACATTGCGAGGTTTGAATTTTCTCCACAAGTGTTAACTCTAAGAAGCCGCCGATAATTGCAACATGTAGCGCCAGATCTAAGCTATCCATACATGTCAACATTACTGCATTTGGTTGATATTTCAAGCAATTATGAATGAGTAAAGCAAGTCCATACCCCAGGGAATTTGACAGGCATGGAGCAATAAATAGACGGTAATCTGCACACAGATGGTGGCCGGGAAGAAAATAAACATTGCGAGGTTTGAATTTTCTCCACAAGTGTTAACTCTAAGAAGCCGCCGATAATTGCAACATGTAGCGCCAGATCTAAGCTATCCATACATGTCAACATTACTGAATTTGGTTGATATTTCATGCAATTATGAATGAGTAAAGCAAGTCCATACCCCAGGGAATTTGACAGGCATGGAGCAATAAATAGACGGTAATCTGCACACAGATGGTGGCCGGGAAGAAAATAAACATTGCGAGGTTTGAATTTTCTACACAAGTTTTAACTCTAAGAAGCCGCCGATAATTGCAACATGTAGCGCCAGATCTAAGCTATACATACATGTCAAAATTACTGAATTTGGTTGATATTTCATGCAATTATGAATGAGTAAAGCAAGTCCATACCCCAGGGAATTTGACAGGCATGGAGCAATAAATAGACGGTAATCTGCACACAGATGGTGGCCGGGAAGAAAATAAACATTGCGAGGTTTGAATTTTCTCCACAAGTTTTAACTCTAAGAAGCCGCCGATAATTGCAACATGTAGCGCCAGATCTAAGCTATCCATACATGTCAAAATTACTGAATTTGGTTGATATTTCATGCAATTATGAATGAGTAAAGCAAGTCCATACCCCAGGGAATTTGACAGGCATGGAGCAATAAATAGACGGTAATCTGCACACAGATGGTGGCCGGGAAGAAAATAAACATTGCGAGGTTTGAATTTTCTCCACAAGTGTTAACTCTAAGAAGCCGCCGATAATTGCAACATGTAGCGCCAGATCTAAGCTATCCATACATGTCAAAATTACTGAATTTGGTTGATATTTCATGCAATTATGAATGAGTAAAGCAAGTCCATACCCCAGGGAATTTGACAGGCATGGAGCAATAAATAGACGGTAATCTGCACACAGATGGTGGCCGGGAAGAAAATAAACATTGCGAGGTTTGAATTTTCTCCACAAGTGTTAACTCTAAGAAGCCGCCGATAATTGCAACATGTAGCGCCAGATCTAAGCTATCCATACATGTCAACATTACTGCATTTGGTTGATATTTCAAGCAATTATAAATGAGTAAAGCGAGTCCATACACCAGGGAATTTGACAGGCATGGAGCAATAAATAGACGGTAATCTGCACACAGATGGTGGCCGGGAAGAAAATAAACATTGCGAGGTTTGAATTTTCTCCACAAGTGTTAACTCTAAGAAGCCGCCGATAATTGCAACATGTAGCGCCAGATCTAAGCTATCCATACATGTCAACATTACTGAATTTGGTTGATATTTCATGCAATTATGAATGAGTAAAGCAAGTCCATACCCCAGGGAATTTGACAGGCATGGAGCAATAAATAGACGGTAATCTGCACACAGATGGTGGCCGGGAAGAAAATAAACATTGCGAGGTTTGAATTTTCTACACAAGTTTTAACTCTAAGAAGCCGCCGATAATTGCAACATGTAGCGCCAGATCTAAGCTATCCATACATGTCAAAATTACTGAATTTGGTTGATATTTCATGCAATTATGAATGAGTAAAGCAAGTCCATACCCCAGGGAATTTGACAGGCATGGAGCAATAAATAGACGGTAATCTGCACACAGATGGTGGCCGGGAAGAAAATAAACATTGCGAGGTTTGAATTTTCTCCACAAGTGTTAACTCTAAGAAGCCGCCGATAATTGCAACATGTAGCGCCAGATCTAAGCTATCCATACATGTCAACATTACTGAATTTGGTTGATATTTCATGCAATTATGAATGAGTAAAGCAAGTCCATACCCCAGGGAATTTGACAGGCATGGAGCAATAAATAGACGGTAATCTGCACACAGATGGTGGCCGGAAAGAAAATAAACATTGCGAGGTTTGAATTTTCTCTACAAGTTTTAACTCTAAGAAGCCGCCGATAATTGCAACATGTAGCGCCAGATCTAAGCTATACATACATGTCAAAATTACTGCATTTGGTTGATATTTCATGCAATTATGAATGAGTAAAGCAAGTCCATACCCCAGGGAATTTGACAGGCATGGAGCAATAAATAGACGGTAATCTGCACACAGATGGTGGCCGGGAAGAAAATAAACATTGCGAGGTTTGAATTTTCTCCACAAGTGTTAACTCTAAGAAGCCGCCGATAATTGCAACATGTAGCGCCAGATCTAAGCTATCCATACATGTCAAAATTACTGAATTTGGTTGATATTTCATGCAATTATGAATGAGTAAAGCAAGTCCATACCCCAGGGAATTTGACAGGCATGGAGCAATAAATAGACGGTAATCTGCACACAGATGGTGGCCGGGAAGAAAATAAACATTGCGAGGTTTGAATTTTCTCCACAAGTGTTAACTCTAAGAAGCCGCCGATAATTGCAACATGTAGCGCCAGATCTAAGCTATCCATACATGTCAACATTACTGCATTTGGTTGATATTTCAAGCAATTATGAATGAGTAAAGCAAGTCCATACCCCAGGGAATTTGACAGGCATGGAGCAATAAATAGACGGTAATCTGCACACAGATGGTGGCCGGGAAGAAAATAAACATTGCGAGGTTTGAATTTTCTCCACAAGTGTTAACTCTAAGAAGCCGCCGATAATTGCAACATGTAGCGCCAGATCTAAGCTATCCATACATGTCAACATTACTGAATTTGGTTGATATTTCATGCAATTATGAATGAGTAAAGCAAGTCCATACCCCAGGGAATTTGACAGGCATGGAGCAATAAATAGACGGTAATCTGCACACAGATGGTGGCCGGGAAGAAAATAAACATTGCGAGGTTTGAATTTTCTACACAAGTTTTAACTCTAAGAAGCCGCCGATAATTGCAACATGTAGCGCCAGATCTAAGCTATACATACATGTCAAAATTACTGAATTTGGTTGATATTTCATGCAATTATGAATGAGTAAAGCAAGTCCATACCCCAGGGAATTTGACAGGCATGGAGCAATAAATAGACGGTAATCTGCACACAGATGGTGGCCGGGAAGAAAATAAACATTGCGAGGTTTGAATTTTCTCCACAAGTTTTAACTCTAAGAAGCCGCCGATAATTGCAACATGTAGCGCCAGATCTAAGCTATCCATACATGTCAAAATTACTGAATTTGGTTGATATTTCATGCAATTATGAATGAGTAAAGCAAGTCCATACCCCAGGGAATTTGACAGGCATGGAGCAATAAATAGACGGTAATCTGCACACAGATGGTGGCCGGGAAGAAAATAAACATTGCGAGGTTTGAATTTTCTCCACAAGTGTTAACTCTAAGAAGCCGCCGATAATTGCAACATGTAGCGCCAGATCTAAGCTATCCATACATGTCAAAATTACTGAATTTGGTTGATATTTCATGCAATTATGAATGAGTAAAGCAAGTCCATACCCCAGGGAATTTGACAGGCATGGAGCAATAAATAGACGGTAATCTGCACACAGATGGTGGCCGGGAAGAAAATAAACATTGCGAGGTTTGAATTTTCTCCACAAGTGTTAACTCTAAGAAGCCGCCGATAATTGCAACATGTAGCGCCAGATCTAAGCTATCCATACATGTCAACATTACTGCATTTGGTTGATATTTCAAGCAATTATGAATGAGTAAAGCGAGTCCATACACCAGGGAATTTGACAGGCATGGAGCAATAAATAGACGGTAATCTGCACACAGATGGTGGCCGGGAAGAAAATAAACATTGCGAGGTTTGAATTTTCTCCACAAGTGTTAACTCTAAGAAGCCGCCGATAATTGCAACATGTAGCGCCAGATCTAAGCTATCCATACATGTCAACATTACTGAATTTGGTTGATATTTCATGCAATTATGAATGAGTAAAGCAAGTCCATACCCCAGGGAATTTGACAGGCATGGAGCAATAAATAGACGGTAATCTGCACACAGATGGTGGCCGGGAAGAAAATAAACATTGCGAGGTTTGAATTTTCTACACAAGTTTTAACTCTAAGAAGCCGCCGATAATTGCAACATGTAGCGCCAGATCTAAGCTATCCATACATGTCAAAATTACTGAATTTGGTTGATATTTCATGCAATTATGAATGAGTAAAGCAAGTCCATACCCCAGGGAATTTGACAGGCATGGAGCAATAAATAGACGGTAATCTGCACACAGATGGTGGCCGGGAAGAAAATAAACATTGCGAGGTTTGAATTTTCTCCACAAGTGTTAACTCTAAGAAGCCGCCGATAATTGCAACATGTAGCGCCAGATCTAAGCTATCCATACATGTCAACATTACTGAATTTGGTTGATATTTCATGCAATTATGAATGAGTAAAGCAAGTCCATACCCCAGGGAATTTGACAGGCATGGAGCAATAAATAGACGGTAATCTGCACACAGATGGTGGCCGGGAAGAAAATAAACATTGCGAGGTTTGAATTTTCTACACAAGTTTTAACTCTAAGAAGCCGCCGATAATTGCAACATGTAGCGCCAGATCTAAGCTATACATACATGTCAAAATTACTGAATTTGGTTGATATTTCATGCAATTATGAATGAGTAAAGCAAGTCCATACCCCAGGGAATTTGACAGGCATGGAGCAATAAATAGACGGTAATCTGCACACAGATGGTGGCCGGGAAGAAAATAAACATTGCGAGGTTTGAATTTTCTCCACAAGTTTTAACTCTAAGAAGCCGCCGATAATTGCAACATGTAGCGCCAGATCTAAGCTATCCATACATGTCAAAATTACTGAATTTGGTTGATATTTCATGCAATTATGAATGAGTAAAGCAAGTCCATACCCCAGGGAATTTGACAGGCATGGAGCAATAAATATACGGTAATCTGCACACAGATGGTGGCCGGGAAGAAAATAAACATTGCGAGGTTTGAATTTTCTCCACAAGTGTTAACTCTAAGAAGCCGCCGATAATTGCAACATGTAGCGCCAGATCTAAGCTATCCATACATGTCAAAATTACTGAATTTGGTTGATATTTCATGCAATTATGAATGAGTAAAGCAAGTCCATACCCCAGGGAATTTGACAGGCATGGAGCAATAAATAGACGGTAATCTGCACACAGATGGTGGCCGGGAAGAAAATAAACATTGCGAGGTTTGAATTTTCTCCACAAGTGTTAACTCTAAGAAGCCGCCGATAATTGCAACATGTAGCGCCAGATCTAAGCTATCCATACATGTCAACATTACTGCATTTGGTTGATATTTCAAGCAATTATGAATGAGTAAAGCAAGTCCATACACCAGGGAATTTGACAGGCATGGAGCAATAAATAGACGGTAATCTGCACACAGATGGTGGCCGGGAAGAAAATAAACATTGCGAGGTTTGAATTTTCTCCACAAGTGTTAACTCTAAGAAGCCGCCGATAATTGCAACATGTAGCGCCAGATCTAAGCTATCCATACATGTCAACATTACTGAATTTGGTTGATATTTCATGCAATTATGAATGAGTAAAGCAAGTCCATACCCCAGGGAATTTGACAGGCATGGAGCAATAAATAGACGGTAATCTGCACACAGATGGTGGCCGGGAAGAAAATAAACATTGCGAGGTTTGAATTTTGTACACAAGTTTTAACTCTAAGAAGCCGCCGATAATTGCAACATGTAGCGCCAGATCTAAGCTATCCATACATGTCAAAATTACTGAATTTGGTTGATATTTCATGCAATTATGAATGAGTAAAGCAAGTCCATACCCCAGGGAATTTGACATGCATGGAGCAATAAATAGACGGTAACATGTACACAGATGTTGGCCGGAAAGAAAATAAACATTGCGAGGTTTGAATTTTCTCCACAAGTGTTAACTCTAAGAAGCCGCCGATAATTGCAACATGTAGCGCCAGATCTAAGCTATCCATACATGTCAAAATTACTGAATTTGGTTGATATTTCATGCAATTATGAATGAGTAAAGCAAGTCATACCCTAGGGAATTTGACAGGCATGGAGCAATAAATAGAAGGTAATATGCACACAGATGTTGGCCGGAAAGAAAATAAACATTGCGAGGTTTGAATTTTCTCCACAAGTTTTAACTCTAAGAAGCCGCCGATAATTGCAACATGTAGCGCCAGATCTAAGCTATACATACATGTCAAAATTACTGCATTTGGTTGATATTTCATGCAATTATGAATGAGTAAAGCAAGTCCATACCCCAGGGAATTTGACAGGCATGGAGCAATAAATAGACGGTAATCTGCACACAGATGGTGGCCGGGAAGAAAATAAACATTGCGAGGTTTGAATTTTCTCCACAAGTGTTAACTCTAAGAAGCCGCCGATAATTGCAACATGTAGCGCCAGATCTAAGCTATCCATACATGTCAAAATTACTGAATTTTGTTGATATTTCATGCAATTATGAATGAGTAAAGCAAGTCCATACCCCAGGGAATTTGACAGGCATGGAGCAATAAATAGACGGTAATCTGCACACAGATGGTGGCCGGGAAGAAAATAAACATTGCGAGGTTTGAATTTTCTCCACAAGTGTTAACTCTAAGAAGCCGCCGATAATTGCAACATGTAGCGCCAGATCTAAGCTATCCATACATGTCAACATTACTGCATTTGGTTGATATTTCAAGCAATTATGAATGAGTAAAGCAAGTCCATACCCCAGGGAATTTGACAGGCATGGAGCAATAAATAGACGGTAATCTGCACACAGATGGTGGCCGGGAAGAAAATAAACATTGCGAGGTTTGAATTTTCTCCACAAGTGTTAACTCTAAGAAGCCGCCGATAATTGCAACATGTAGCGCCAGATCTAAGCTATCCATACATGTCAAAATTACTGAATTTGGTTGATATTTCATGCAATTATGAATGAGTAAAGCAAGTCCATACCCCAGGGAATTTGACAGGCATGGAGCAATAAATAGACGGTAATCTGCACACAGATGGTGGCCGGGAAGAAAATAAACATTGCGAGGTTTGAATTTTCTACACAAGTTTTAACTCTAAGAAGCCGCCGATAATTGCAACATGTAGCGCCAGATCTAAGCTATACATACATGTCAAAATTACTGAATTTGGTTGATATTTCATGCAATTATGAATGAGTAAAGCAAGTCCATACCCCAGGGAATTTGACAGGCATGGAGCAATAAATAGACGGTAATCTGCACACAGATGGTGGCCGGGAAGAAAATAAACATTGCGAGGTTTGAATTTTCTCCACAAGTTTTAACTCTAAGAAGCCGCCGATAATTGCAACATGTAGCGCCAGATCTAAGCTATCCATACATGTCAAAATTACTGAATTTGGTTGATATTTCATGCAATTATGAATGAGTAAAGCAAGTCCATACCCCAGGGAATTTGACAGGCATGGAGCAATAAATAGACGGTAATCTGCACACAGATGGTGGCCGGGAAGAAAATAAACATTGCGAGGTTTGAATTTTCTCCACAAGTGTTAACTCTAAGAAGCCGCCGATAATTGCAACATGTAGCGCCAGATCTAAGCTATCCATACATGTCAAAATTACTGAATTTGGTTGATATTTCATGCAATTATGAATGAGTAAAGCAAGTCCATACCCCAGGGAATTTGACAGGCATGGAGCAATAAATAGACGGTAATCTGCACACAGATGGTGGCCGGGAAGAAAATAAACATTGCGAGGTTTGAATTTTCTCCACAAGTGTTAACTCTAAGAAGCCGCCGATAATTGCAACATGTAGCGCCAGATCTAAGCTATCCATACATGTCAACATTACTGCATTTGGTTGATATTTCAAGCAATTATGAATGAGTAAAGCAAGTCCATACCCCAGGGAATTTGACAGGCATGGAGCAATAAATAGACGGTAATCTGCACACAGATGGTGGCCGGGAAGAAAATAAACATTGCGAGGTTTGAATTTTCTCCACAAGTGTTAACTCTAAGAAGCCGCCGATAATTGCAACATGTAGCGCCAGATCTAAGCTATCCATACATGTCAACATTACTGAATTTGGTTGATATTTCATGCAATTATGAATGAGTAAAGCAAGTCCATACCCCAGGGAATTTGACAGGCATGGAGCAATAAATAGACGGTAATCTGCACACAGATGGTGGCCGGGAAGAAAATAAACATTGCGAGGTTTGAATTTTCTACACAAGTTTTAACTCTAAGAAGCCGCCGATAATTGCAACATGTAGCGCCAGATCTAAGCTATCCATACATGTCAAAATTACTGAATTTGGTTGATATTTCATGCAATTATGAATGAGTAAAGCAAGTCCATACCCCAGGGAATTTGACATGCATGGAGCAATAAATAGACGGTAACATGTACACAGATGTTGGCCGGAAAGAAAATAAACATTGCGAGGTTTGAATTTTCTCCACAAGTGTTAACTCTAAGAAGCCGCCGATAATTGCAACATGTAGCGCCAGATCTAAGCTATCCATACATGTCAAAATTACTGAATTTGGTTGATATTTCATGCAATTATGAATGAGTAAAGCAAGTCATACCCTAGGGAATTTGACAGGCATGGAGCAATAAATAGAAGGTAATATGCACACAGATGTTGGCCGGAAAGAAAATAAACATTGCGAGGTTTGAATTTTCTCCACAAGTTTTAACTCTAAGAAGCCGCCGATAATTGCAACATGTAGCGCCAGATCTAAGCTATACATACATGTCAAAATTACTGCATTTGGTTGATATTTCATGCAATTATGAATGAGTAAAGCAAGTCCATACCCCAGGGAATTTGACAGGCATGGAGCAATAAATAGACGGTAATCTGCACACAGATGGTGGCCGGGAAGAAAATAAACATTGCGAGGTTTGAATTTTCTCCACAAGTGTTAACTCTAAGAAGCCGCCGATAATTGCAACATGTAGCGCCAGATCTAAGCTATCCATACATGTCAAAATTACTGAATTTGGTTGATATTTCATGCAATTATGAATGAGTAAAGCAAGTCCATACCCCAGGGAATTTGACAGGCATGGAGCAATAAATAGACGGTAATCTGCACACAGATGGTGGCCGGGAAGAAAATAAACATTGCGAGGTTTGAATTTTCTCCACAAGTGTTAACTCTAAGAAGCCGCCGATAATTGCAACATGTAGCGCCAGATCTAAGCTATCCATACATGTCAACATTACTGCATTTGGTTGATATTTCAAGCAATTATGAATGAGTAAAGCAAGTCCATACCCCAGGGAATTTGACAGGCATGGAGCAATAAATAGACGGTAATCTGCACACAGATGGTGGCCGGGAAGAAAATAAACATTGCGAGGTTTGAATTTTCTCCACAAGTGTTAACTCTAAGAAGCCGCCGATAATTGCAACATGTAGCGCCAGATCTAAGCTATCCATACATGTCAACATTACTGAATTTGGTTGATATTTCAAGCAATTATGAATGAGTAAAGCAAGTCCATACCCCAGGGAATTTGACAGGCATGGAGCAATAAATAGACGGTAATCTGCACACAGATGGTGGCCGGGAAGAAAATAAACATTGCGAGGTTTGAATTTTCTACACAAGTTTTAACTCTAAGAAGCCGCCGATAATTGCAACATGTAGCGCCAGATCTAAGCTATCCATACATGTCAAAATTACTGAATTTGGTTGATATTTCATGCAATTATGAATGAGTAAAGCAAGTCCATACCCCAGGGAATTTGACATGCATGGAGCAATAAATAGACGGTAACATGTACACAGATGTTGGCCGGAAAGAAAATAAACATTGCGAGGTTTGAATTTTCTCCACAAGTGTTAACTCTAAGAAGCCGCCGATAATTGCAACATGTAGCGCCAGATCTAAGCTATCCATACATGTCAAAATTACTGAATTTGGTTGATATTTCATGCAATTATGAATGAGTAAAGCAAGTCATACCCTAGGGAATTTGACAGGCATGGAGCAATAAATAGAAGGTAATATGCACACAGATGTTGGCCGGAAAGAAAATAAACATTGCGAGGTTTGAATTTTCTCCACAAGTTTTAACTCTAAGAAGCCGCCGATAATTGCAACATGTAGCGCCAGATCTAAGCTATACATACATGTCAAAATTACTGCATTTGGTTGATATTTCATGCAATTATGAATGAGTAAAGCAAGTCCATACCCCAGGGAATTTGACAGGCATGGAGCAATACATAAAAGGTAATCTGCACACAGATGGTGGCCGGGAAGAAAATAAACATTGCGAGGTTTGAATTTTCTCCACAAGTTTTAACTCTAAGAAGCCGCCGATAATTGCAACATGTAGCGCCAGATCTAAGCTATCCATACATGTCAAAATTACTGAATTTGGTTGATATTTCATGCAATTATGAATGAGTAAAGCAACTCCATACCCCAGGGAATTTGACATGCATGGAGCAATAAATAGACGGTAATATGTACACAGATGTTGGCCGGAAAGAAAATAAACATTGCGAGGTTTGAATTTTCTCCACAAGTGTTAACTCTAAGAAGCCGCCGATAATTGCAACATGTAGCGCCAGATCTAAGCTATCCATACATGTCAAAATTACTGAATTTGGTTGATATTTCATGCAATTATGAATGAGTAAAGCAAGTCCATACCCCAGGGAATTTGACAGGCATGGAGCAATAAATAGACGGTAATCTGCACACAGATGGTGGCCGGGAAGAAAATAAACATTGCGAGGTTTGAATTTTCTCCACAAGTTTTAACTCTAAGAAGCCGCCGATAATTGCAACATGTAGCGCCAGATCTAAGCTATCCATACATGTCAACATTACTGAATTTGGTTGATATTTCAAGCAATTATGAATGAGTAAAGCAAGTCCATACCCCAGGGAATTTGACAGGCATGGAGCAATAAATAGACGGTAATCTGCACACAGATGGTGGCCGGGAAGAAAATAAACATTGCGAGGTTTGAATTTTCTACACAAGTTTTAACTCTAAGAAGCCGCCGATAATTGCAACATGTAGCGCCAGATCTAAGCTATACATACATGTCAAAATTACTGAATTTGGTTGATATTTCATGCAATTATGAATGAGTAAAGCAAGTCCATACCCCAGGGAATTTGACAGGCATGGAGCAATAAATAGACGGTAATCTGCACACAGATGGTGGCCGGGAAGAAAATAAACATTGCGAGGTTTGAATTTTCTCCACAAGTTTTAACTCTAAGAAGCCGCCGATAATTGCAACATGTAGCGCCAGATCTAAGCTATCCATACATGTCAAAATTACTGAATTTGGTTGATATTTCATGCAATTATGAATGAGTAAAGCAAGTCCATACCCCAGGGAATTTGACAGGCATGGAGCAATAAATAGACGGTAATCTGCACACAGATGGTGGCCGGGAAGAAAATAAACATTGCGAGGTTTGAATTTTCTCCACAAGTGTTAACTCTAAGAAGCCGCCGATAATTGCAACATGTAGCGCCAGATCTAAGCTATCCATACATGTCAACATTACTGCATTTGGTTGATATTTCAAGCAATTATGAATGAGTAAAGCAAGTCCATACCCCAGGGAATTTGACAGGCATGGAGCAATAAATAGACGGTAATCTGCACACAGATGGTGGCCGGGAAGAAAATAAACATTGCGAGGTTTGAATTTTCTCCACAAGTGTTAACTCTAAGAAGCCGCCGATAATTGCAACATGTAGCGCCAGATCTAAGCTATCCATACATGTCAACATTACTGAATTTGGTTGATATTTCATGCAATTATGAATGAGTAAAGCAAGTCCATACCCCAGGGAATTTGACAGGCATGGAGCAATAAATAGACGGTAATCTGCACACAGATGGTGGCCGGGAAGAAAATAAACATTGCGAGGTTTGAATTTTCTACACAAGTTTTAACTCTAAGAAGCCGCCGATAATTGCAACATGTAGCGCCAGATCTAAGCTATCCATACATGTCAAAATTACTGAATTTGGTTGATATTTCATGCAATTATGAATGAGTAAAGCAAGTCCATACCCCAGGGAATTTGACATGCATGGAGCAATAAATAGACGGTAACATGTACACAGATGTTGGCCGGAAAGAAAATAAACATTGCGAGGTTTGAATTTTCTCCACAAGTGTTAACTCTAAGAAGCCGCCGATAATTGCAACATGTAGCGCCAGATCTAAGCTATCCATACATGTCAAAATTACTGAATTTGGTTGATATTTCATGCAATTATGAATGAGTAAAGCAAGTCATACCCTAGGGAATTTGACAGGCATGGAGCAATAAATAGAAGGTAATATGCACACAGATGTTGGCCGGAAAGAAAATAAACATTGCGAGGTTTGAATTTTCTCCACAAGTTTTAACTCTAAGAAGCCGCCGATAATTGCAACATGTAGCGCCAGATCTAAGCTATACATACATGTCAAAATTACTGCATTTGGTTGATATTTCATGCAATTATGAATGAGTAAAGCAAGTCCATACCCCAGGGAATTTGACAGGCATGGAGCAATAAATAGACGGTAATCTGCACACAGATGGTGGCCGGGAAGAAAATAAACATTGCGAGGTTTGAATTTTCTCCACAAGTGTTAACTCTAAGAAGCCGCCGATAATTGCAACATGTAGCGCCAGATCTAAGCTATCCATACATGTCAACATTACTGCATTTGGTTGATATTTCAAGCAATTATGAATGAGTAAAGCAAGTCCATACCCCAGGGAATTTGACAGGCATGGAGCAATAAATAGACGGTAATCTGCACACAGATGGTGGCCGGGAAGAAAATAAACATTGCGAGGTTTGAATTTTCTCCACAAGTGTTAACTCTAAGAAGCCGCCGATAATTGCAACATGTAGCGCCAGATCTAAGCTATCCATACATGTCAACATTACTGAATTTGGTTGATATTTCAAGCAATTATGAATGAGTAAAGCAAGTCCATACCCCAGGGAATTTGACAGGCATGGAGCAATAAATAGACGGTAATCTGCACACAGATGGTGGCCGGGAAGAAAATAAACATTGCGAGGTTTGAATTTTCTACACAAGTTTTAACTCTAAGAAGCCGCCGATAATTGCAACATGTAGCGCCAGATCTAAGCTATCCATACATGTCAAAATTACTGAATTTGGTTGATATTTCATGCAATTATGAATGAGTAAAGCAAGTCCATACCCCAGGGAATTTGACATGCATGGAGCAATAAATAGACGGTAACATGTACACAGATGTTGGCCGGAAAGAAAATAAACATTGCGAGGTTTGAATTTTCTCCACAAGTGTTAACTCTAAGAAGCCGCCGATAATTGCAACATGTAGCGCCAGATCTAAGCTATCCATACATGTCAAAATTACTGAATTTGGTTGATATTTCATGCAATTATGAATGAGTAAAGCAAGTCATACCCTAGGGAATTTGACAGGCATGGAGCAATAAATAGAAGGTAATATGCACACAGATGTTGGCCGGAAAGAAAATAAACATTGCGAGGTTTGAATTTTCTCCACAAGTTTTAACTCTAAGAAGCCGCCGATAATTGCAACATGTAGCGCCAGATCTAAGCTATACATACATGTCAAAATTACTGAATTTGGTTGATATTTCATGCAATTATGAATGAGTAAAGCAACTCCATACCCCAGGGAATTTGACATGCATGGAGCAATAAATAGACGGTAATATGTACACAGATGTTGGCCGGAAAGAAAATAAACATTGCGAGGTTTGAATTTTCTCCACAAGTGTTAACTCTAAGAAGCCGCCGATAATTGCAACATGTAGCGCCAGATCTAAGCTATCCATACATGTCAAAATTACTGAATTTGGTTGATATTTCATGCAATTATGAATGAGTAAAGCAAGTCCATACCCCAGGGAATTTGACAGGCATGGAGCAATAAATAGACGGTAATCTGCACACAGATGGTGGCCGGGAAGAAAATAAACATTGCGAGGTTTGAATTTTCTCCACAAGTTTTAACTCTAAGAAGCCGCCGATAATTGCAACATGTAGCGCCAGATCTAAGCTATCCATACATGTCAACATTACTGAATTTGGTTGATATTTCAAGCAATTATGAATGAGTAAAGCAAGTCCATACCCCAGGGAATTTGACAGGCATGGAGCAATAAATAGACGGTAATCTGCACACAGATGGTGGCCGGGAAGAAAATAAACATTGCGAGGTTTGAATTTTCTACACAAGTTTTAACTCTAAGAAGCCGCCGATAATTGCAACATGTAGCGCCAGATCTAAGCTATACATACATGTCAAAATTACTGAATTTGGTTGATATTTCATGCAATTATGAATGAGTAAAGCAAGTCCATACCCCAGGGAATTTGACAGGCATGGAGCAATAAATAGACGGTAATCTGCACACAGATGGTGGCCGGGAAGAAAATAAACATTGCGAGGTTTGAATTTTCTCCACAAGTTTTAACTCTAAGAAGCCGCCGATAATTGCAACATGTAGCGCCAGATCTAAGCTATCCATACATGTCAAAATTACTGAATTTGGTTGATATTTCATGCAATTATGAATGAGTAAAGCAAGTCCATACCCCAGGGAATTTGACAGGCATGGAGCAATAAATAGACGGTAATCTGCACACAGATGGTGGCCGGGAAGAAAATAAACATTGCGAGGTTTGAATTTTCTCCACAAGTGTTAACTCTAAGAAGCCGCCGATAATTGCAACATGTAGCGCCAGATCTAAGCTATCCATACATGTCAAAATTACTGAATTTGGTTGATATTTCATGCAATTATGAATGAGTAAAGCAAGTCCATACCCCAGGGAATTTGACAGGCATGGAGCAATAAATAGACGGTAATCTGCACACAGATGGTGGCCGGGAAGAAAATAAACATTGCGAGGTTTGAATTTTCTCCACAAGTGTTAACTCTAAGAAGCCGCCGATAATTGCAACATGTAGCGCCAGATCTAAGCTATCCATACATGTCAACATTACTGCATTTGGTTGATATTTCAAGCAATTATGAATGAGTAAAGCAAGTCCATACCCCAGGGAATTTGACAGGCATGGAGCAATAAATAGACGGTAATCTGCACACAGATGGTGGCCGGGAAGAAAATAAACATTGCGAGGTTTGAATTTTCTCCACAAGTGTTAACTCTAAGAAGCCGCCGATAATTGCAACATGTAGCGCCAGATCTAAGCTATCCATACATGTCAACATTACTGAATTTGGTTGATATTTCATGCAATTATGAATGAGTAAAGCAAGTCCATACCCCAGGGAATTTGACATGCATGGAGCAATAAATAGACGGTAACATGTACACAGATGTTGGCCGGAAAGAAAATAAACATTGCGAGGTTTGAATTTTCTCCACAAGTGTTAACTCTAAGAAGCCGCCGATAATTGCAACATGTAGCGCCAGATCTAAGCTATCCATACATGTCAAAATTACTGAATTTGGTTGATATTTCATGCAATTATGAATGAGTAAAGCAAGTCATACCCTAGGGAATTTGACAGGCATGGAGCAATAAATAGAAGGTAATATGCACACAGATGTTGGCCGGAAAGAAAATAAACATTGCGAGGTTTGAATTTTCTCCACAAGTTTTAACTCTAAGAAGCCGCCGATAATTGCAACATGTAGCGCCAGATCTAAGCTATACATACATGTCAAAATTACTGCATTTGGTTGATATTTCATGCAATTATGAATGAGTAAAGCAAGTCCATACCCCAGGGAATTTGACAGGCATGGAGCAATAAATAGACGGTAATCTGCACACAGATGGTGGCCGGGAAGAAAATAAACATTGCGAGGTTTGAATTTTCTCCACAAGTGTTAACTCTAAGAAGCCGCCGATAATTGCAACATGTAGCGCCAGATCTAAGCTATCCATACATGTCAACATTACTGCATTTGGTTGATATTTCAAGCAATTATGAATGAGTAAAGCAAGTCCATACCCCAGGGAATTTGACAGGCATGGAGCAATAAATAGACGGTAATCTGCACACAGATGGTGGCCGGGAAGAAAATAAACATTGCGAGGTTTGAATTTTCTCCACAAGTGTTAACTCTAAGAAGCCGCCGATAATTGCAACATGTAGCGCCAGATCTAAGCTATCCATACATGTCAACATTACTGAATTTGGTTGATATTTCAAGCAATTATGAATGAGTAAAGCAAGTCCATACCCCAGGGAATTTGACAGGCATGGAGCAATAAATAGACGGTAATCTGCACACAGATGGTGGCCGGGAAGAAAATAAACATTGCGAGGTTTGAATTTTCTACACAAGTTTTAACTCTAAGAAGCCGCCGATAATTGCAACATGTAGCGCCAGATCTAAGCTATCCATACATGTCAAAATTACTGAATTTGGTTGATATTTCATGCAATTATGAATGAGTAAAGCAAGTCCATACCCCAGGGAATTTGACATGCATGGAGCAATAAATAGACGGTAACATGTACACAGATGTTGGCCGGAAAGAAAATAAACATTGCGAGGTTTGAATTTTCTCCACAAGTGTTAACTCTAAGAAGCCGCCGATAATTGCAACATGTAGCGCCAGATCTAAGCTATCCATACATGTCAAAATTACTGAATTTGGTTGATATTTCATGCAATTATGAATGAGTAAAGCAAGTCATACCCTAGGGAATTTGACATGCATGGAGCAATAAATAGACGGTAATATGTACACAGATGTTGGCCGGAAAGAAAATAAACATTGCGAGGTTTGAATTTTCTCCACAAGTGTTAACTCTAAGAAGCCGCCGATAATTGCAACATGTAGCGCCAGATCTAAGCTATCCATACATGTCACAATTACTGAATTTGGTTGATATTTCATGCAATTATGAATGAGTAAAGCAAGTCCATACCCCAGGGAATTTGACAGGCATGGAGCAATAAATAGACGGTAATCTGCACACAGATGGTGGCCGGGAAGAAAATAAACATTGCGAGGTTTGAATTTTCTCCACAAGTTTTAACTCTAAGAAGCCGCCGATAATTGCAACATGTAGCGCCAGATCTAAGCTATCCATACATGTCAACATTACTGAATTTGGTTGATATTTCAAGCAATTATGAATGAGTAAAGCAAGTCCATACCCCAGGGAATTTGACAGGCATGGAGCAATAAATAGACGGTAATCTGCACACAGATGGTGGCCGGGAAGAAAATAAACATTGCGAGGTTTGAATTTTCTCCACAAGTGTTAACTCTAAGAAGCCGCCGATAATTGCAACATGTAGCGCCAGATCTAAGCTATCCATACATGTCAACATTACTGAATTTGGTTGATATTTCATGCAATTATGAATGAGTAAAGCAAGTCCATACCCCAGGGAATTTGACAGGCATGGAGCAATAAATAGACGGTAATCTGCACACAGATGGTGGCCGGGAAGAAAATAAACATTGCGAGGTTTGAATTTTCTACACAAGTTTTAACTCTAAGAAGCCGCCGATAATTGCAACATGTAGCGCCAGATCTAAGCTATCCATACATGTCAAAATTACTGAATTTGGTTGATATTTCATGCAATTATGAATGAGTAAAGCAAGTCCATACCCCAGGGAATTTGACATGCATGGAGCAATAAATAGACGGTAATCTGCACACAGATGGTGGCCGGGAAGAAAATAAACATTGCGAGGTTTGAATTTTCTCCACAAGTGTTAACTCTAAGAAGCCGCCGATAATTGCAACATGTAGCGCCAGATCTAAGCTATCCATACATGTCAACATTACTGAATTTGGTTGATATTTCATGCAATTATGAATGAGTAAAGCAAGTCCATACCCCAGGGAATTTGACATGCATGGAGCAATAAATAGACGGTAACATGTACACAGATGTTGGCCGGAAAGAAAATAAACATTGCGAGGTTTGAATTTTCTCCACAAGTGTTAACTCTAAGAAGCCGCCGATAATTGCAACATGTAGCGCCAGATCTAAGCTATCCATACATGTCAAAATTACTGAATTTGGTTGATATTTCATGCAATTATGAATGAGTAAAGCAAGTCATACCCTAGGGAATTTGACAGGCATGGAGCAATAAATAGAAGGTAATATGCACACAGATGTTGGCCGGAAAGAAAATAAACATTGCGAGGTTTGAATTTTCTCCACAAGTTTTAACTCTAAGAAGCCGCCGATAATTGCAACATGTAGCGCCAGATCTAAGCTATACATACATGTCAAAATTACTGCATTTGGTTGATATTTCATGCAATTATGAATGAGTAAAGCAAGTCCATACCCCAGGGAATTTGACAGGCATGGAGCAATAAATAGACGGTAATCTGCACACAGATGGTGGCCGGGAAGAAAATAAACATTGCGAGGTTTGAATTTTCTCCACAAGTGTTAACTCTAAGAAGCCGCCGATAATTGCAACATGTAGCGCCAGATCTAAGCTATCCATACATGTCAAAATTACTGAATTTGGTTGATATTTCATGCAATTATGAATGAGTAAAGCAAGTCCATACCCCAGGGAATTTGACAGGCATGGAGCAATAAATAGACGGTAATCTGCACACAGATGGTGGCCGGGAAGAAAATAAACATTGCGAGGTTTGAATTTTCTCCACAAGTGTTAACTCTAAGAAGCCGCCGATAATTGCAACATGTAGCGCCAGATCTAAGCTATCCATACATGTCAACATTACTGCATTTGGTTGATATTTCAAGCAATTATGAATGAGTAAAGCAAGTCCATACCCCAGGGAATTTGACAGGCATGGAGCAATAAATAGACGGTAATCTGCACACAGATGGTGGCCGGGAAGAAAATAAACATTGCGAGGTTTGAATTTTCTCCACAAGTGTTAACTCTAAGAAGCCGCCGATAATTGCAACATGTAGCGCCAGATCTAAGCTATCCATACATGTCAACATTACTGAATTTGGTTGATATTTCAAGCAATTATGAATGAGTAAAGCAAGTCCATACCCCAGGGAATTTGACAGGCATGGAGCAATAAATAGACGGTAATCTGCACACAGATGGTGGCCGGGAAGAAAATAAACATTGCGAGGTTTGAATTTTCTACACAAGTTTTAACTCTAAGAAGCCGCCGATAATTGCAACATGTAGCGCCAGATCTAAGCTATCCATACATGTCAAAATTACTGAATTTGGTTGATATTTCATGCAATTATGAATGAGTAAAGCAAGTCCATACCCCAGGGAATTTGACATGCATGGAGCAATAAATAGACGGTAACATGTACACAGATGTTGGCCGGAAAGAAAATAAACATTGCGAGGTTTGAATTTTCTCCACAAGTGTTAACTCTAAGAAGCCGCCGATAATTGCAACATGTAGCGCCAGATCTAAGCTATCCATACATGTCAAAATTACTGAATTTGGTTGATATTTCATGCAATTATGAATGAGTAAAGCAAGTCATACCCTAGGGAATTTGACAGGCATGGAGCAATAAATAGAAGGTAATATGCACACAGATGTTGGCCGGAAAGAAAATAAACATTGCGAGGTTTGAATTTTCTCCACAAGTTTTAACTCTAAGAAGCCGCCGATAATTGCAACATGTAGCGCCAGATCTAAGCTATACATACATGTCAAAATTACTGCATTTGGTTGATATTTCATGCAATTATGAATGAGTAAAGCAAGTCCATACCCCAGGGAATTTGACAGGCATGGAGCAATACATAAAAGGTAATCTGCACACAGATGGTGGCCGGGAAGAAAATAAACATTGCGAGGTTTGAATTTTCTCCACAAGTTTTAACTCTAAGAAGCCGCCGATAATTGCAACATGTAGCGCCAGATCTAAGCTATCCATACATGTCAAAATTACTGAATTTGGTTGATATTTCATGCAATTATGAATGAGTAAAGCAACTCCATACCCCAGGGAATTTGACATGCATGGAGCAATAAATAGACGGTAATATGTACACAGATGTTGGCCGGAAAGAAAATAAACATTGCGAGGTTTGAATTTTCTCCACAAGTGTTAACTCTAAGAAGCCGCCGATAATTGCAACATGTAGCGCCAGATCTAAGCTATCCATACATGTCACAATTACTGAATTTGGTTGATATTTCATGCAATTATGAATGAGTAAAGCAAGTCCATACCCCAGGGAATTTGACAGGCATGGAGCAATAAATAGACGGTAATCTGCACACAGATGGTGGCCGGGAAGAAAATAAACATTGCGAGGTTTGAATTTTCTCCACAAGTTTTAACTCTAAGAAGCCGCCGATAATTGCAACATGTAGCGCCAGATCTAAGCTATCCATACATGTCAAAATTACTGAATTTGGTTGATATTTCATGCAATTATGAATGAGTAAAGCAAGTCCATACCCCAGGGAATTTGACATGCATGGAGCAATAAATAGACGGTAACATGTACACAGATGTTGGCCGGAAAGAAAATAAACATTGCGAGGTTTGAATTTTCTCCACAAGTGTTAACTCTAAGAAGCCGCCGATAATTGCAACATGTAGCGCCAGATCTAAGCTATCCATACATGTCAAAATTACTGAATTTGGTTGATATTTCATGCAATTATGAATGAGTAAAGCAAGTCATACCCTAGGGAATTTGACAGGCATGGAGCAATAAATAGACGGTAATCTGCACACAGATGGTGGCCGGGAAGAAAATAAACATTGCGAGGTTTGAATTTTCTCCACAAGTGTTAACTCTAAGAAGCCGCCGATAATTGCAACATGTAGCGCCAGATCTAAGCTATCCATACATGTCAACATTACTGAATTTGGTTGATATTTCAAGCAATTATGAATGAGTAAAGCAAGTCCATACCCCAGGGAATTTGACAGGCATGGAGCAATAAATAGACGGTAATCTGCACACAGATGGTGGCCGGGAAGAAAATAAACATTGCGAGGTTTGAATTTTCTCCACAAGTGTTAACTCTAAGAAGCCGCCGATAATTGCAACATGTAGCGCCAGATCTAAGCTATCCATACATGTCAACATTACTGAATTTGGTTGATATTTCAAGCAATTATGAATGAGTAAAGCAAGTCCATACCCCAGGGAATTTGACAGGCATGGAGCAATAAATAGACGGTAATCTGCACACAGATGGTGGCCGGGAAGAAAATAAACATTGCGAGGTTTGAATTTTCTCCACAAGTGTTAACTCTAAGAAGCCGCCGATAATTGCAACATGTAGCGCCAGATCTAAGCTATCCATACATGTCAAAATTACTGAATTTGGTTGATATTTCATGCAATTATGAATGAGTAAAGCAAGTCATACCCTAGGGAATTTGACAGGCATGGAGCAATAAATAGACGGTAATCTGCACACAGATGGTGGCCGGGAAGAAAATAAACATTGCGAGGTTTGAATTTTCTCCACAAGTTTTAACTCTAAGAAGCCGCCGATAATTGCAACATGTAGCGCCAGATCTAAGCTATCCATACATGTCAAAATTACTGAATTTGGTTGATATTTCATGCAATTATGAATGAGTAAAGCAAGTCCATACCCCAGGGAATTTGACAGGCATGGAGCAATAAATAGACGGTAATCTGCACACAGATGGTGGCCGGGAAGAAAATAAACATTGCGAGGTTTGAATTTTCTCCACAAGTGTTAACTCTAAGAAGCCGCCGATAATTGCAACATGTAGCGCCAGATCTAAGCTATCCATACATGTCAACATTACTGAATTTGGTTGATATTTCAAGCAATTATGAATGAGTAAAGCAAGTCCATACCCCAGGGAATTTGACAGGCATGGAGCAATAAATAGACGGTAACATGTACACAGATGTTGGCCGGAAAGAAAATAAACATTGCGAGGTTTGAATTTTCTCCACAAGTGTTAACTCTAAGAAGCCGCCGATAATTGCAACATGTAGCGCCAGATCTAAGCTATCCATACATGTCAACATTACTGAATTTGGTTGATATTTCAAGCAATTATGAATGAGTAAAGCAAGTCCATACCCCAGGGAATTTGACAGGCATGGAGCAATAAATAGACGGTAATCTGCACACAGATGGTGGCCGGGAAGAAAATAAACATTGCGAGGTTTGAATTTTCTCCACAAGTGTTAACTCTAAGAAGCCGCCGATAATTGCAACATGTAGCGCCAGATCTAAGCTATACATACATGTCAAAATTACTGCATTTGGTTGATATTTCATGCAATTATGAATGAGTAAAGCAAGTCCATACCCCAGGGAATTTGACAGGCATGGAGCAATAAATAGACGGTAATCTGCACACAGATGGTGGCCGGGAAGAAAATAAACATTGCGAGGTTTGAATTTTCTCCACAAGTGTTAACTCTAAGAAGCCGCCGATAATTGCAACATGTAGCGCCAGATCTAAGCTATCCATACATGTCAACATTACTGAATTTGGTTGATATTTCAAGCAATTATGAATGAGTAAAGCAAGTCCATACCCCAGGGAATTTGACAGGCATGGAGCAATAAATAGACGGTAACATGTACACAGATGTTGGCCGGAAAGAAAATAAACATTGCGAGGTTTGAATTTTCTCCACAAGTGTTAACTCTAAGAAGCCGCCGATAATTGCAACATGTAGCGCCAGATCTAAGCTATCCATACATGTCAACATTACTGAATTTGGTTGATATTTCATGCAATTATGAATGAGTAAAGCAAGTCCATACCCCAGGGAATTTGACAGGCATGGAGCAATAAATAGACGGTAATCTGCACACAGATGGTGGCCGGGAAGAAAATAAACATTGCGAGGTTTGAATTTTCTCCACAAGTGTTAACTCTAAGAAGCCGCCGATAATTGCAACATGTAGCGCCAGATCTAAGCTATCCATACATGTCAAAATTACTGAATTTGGTTGATATTTCATGCAATTATGAATGAGTAAAGCAAGTCCATACCCCAGGGAATTTGACATGCATGGAGCAATAAATAGACGGTAACATGTACACAGATGTTGGCCGGAAAGAAAATAAACATTGCGAGGTTTGAATTTTCTCCACAAGTGTTAACTCTAAGAAGCCGCCGATAATTGCAACATGTAGCGCCAGATCTAAGCTATCCATACATGTCAAAATTACTGAATTTGGTTGATATTTCATGCAATTATGAATGAGTAAAGCAAGTCATACCCTAGGGAATTTGACAGGCATGGAGCAATAAATAGACGGTAATCTGCACACAGATGGTGGCCGGGAAGAAAATAAACATTGCGAGGTTTGAATTTTCTCCACAAGTGTTAACTCTAAGAAGCCGCCGATAATTGCAACATGTAGCGCCAGATCTAAGCTATCCATACATGTCAACATTACTGAATTTGGTTGATATTTCAAGCAATTATGAATGAGTAAAGCAAGTCCATACCCCAGGGAATTTGACAGGCATGGAGCAATAAATAGACGGTAACATGTACACAGATGTTGGCCGGAAAGAAAATAAACATTGCGAGGTTTGAATTTTCTCCACAAGTGTTAACTCTAAGAAGCCGCCGATAATTGCAACATGTAGCGCCAGATCTAAGCTATCCATACATGTCAAAATTACTGAATTTGGTTGATATTTCATGCAATTATGAATGAGTAAAGCAAGTCATACCCTAGGGAATTTGACAGGCATGGAGCAATAAATAGACGGTAATCTGCACACAGATGGTGGCCGGGAAGAAAATAAACATTGCGAGGTTTGAATTTTCTCCACAAGTTTTAACTCTAAGAAGCCGCCGATAATTGCAACATGTAGCGCCAGATCTAAGCTATCCATACATGTCAAAATTACTGAATTTGGTTGATATTTCATGCAATTATGAATGAGTAAAGCATGTCCATACCCCAGGGAATTTGACAGGCATGGAGCAATAAATAGACGGTAATCTGCACACAGATGGTGGCCGGGAAGAAAATAAACATTGCGAGGTTTGAATTTTCTCCACAAGTGTTAACTCTAAGAAGCCGCCGATAATTGCAACATGTAGCGCCAGATCTAAGCTATCCATACATGTCAACATTACTGAATTTGGTTGATATTTCAAGCAATTATGAATGAGTAAAGCAAGTCCATACCCCAGGGAATTTGACAGGCATGGAGCAATAAATAGACGGTAATCTGCACACAGATGGTGGCCGGGAAGAAAATAAACATTGCGAGGTTTGAATTTTCTCCACAAGTGTTAACTCTAAGAAGCCGCCGATAATTGCAACATGTAGCGCCAGATCTAAGCTATACATACATGTCAAAATTACTGCATTTGGTTGATATTTCATGCAATTATGAATGAGTAAAGCAAGTCCATACCCCAGGGAATTTGACAGGCATGGAGCAATAAATAGACGGTAATCTGCACACAGATGGTGGCCGGGAAGAAAATAAACATTGCGAGGTTTGAATTTTCTCCACAAGTGTTAACTCTAAGAAGCCGCCGATAATTGCAACATGTAGCGCCAGATCTAAGCTATCCATACATGTCAACATTACTGAATTTGGTTGATATTTCAAGCAATTATGAATGAGTAAAGCAAGTCCATACCCCAGGGAATTTGACAGGCATGGAGCAATAAATAGACGGTAACATGTACACAGATGTTGGCCGGAAAGAAAATAAACATTGCGAGGTTTGAATTTTCTCCACAAGTGTTAACTCTAAGAAGCCGCCGATAATTGCAACATGTAGCGCCAGATCTAAGCTATCCATACATGTCAAAATTACTGAATTTGGTTGATATTTCATGCAATTATGAATGAGTAAAGCAAGTCATACCCTAGGGAATTTGACAGGCATGGAGCAATAAATAGACGGTAATCTGCACACAGATGGTGGCCGGGAAGAAAATAAACATTGCGAGGTTTGAATTTTCTCCACAAGTTTTAACTCTAAGAAGCCGCCGATAATTGCAACATGTAGCGCCAGATCTAAGCTATCCATACATGTCAAAATTACTGAATTTGGTTGATATTTCATGCAATTATGAATGAGTAAAGCAAGTCCATACCCCAGGGAATTTGACAGGCATGGAGCAATAAATAGACGGTAATCTGCACACAGATGGTGGCCGGGAAGAAAATAAACATTGCGAGGTTTGAATTTTCTCCACAAGTGTTAACTCTAAGAAGCCGCCGATAATTGCAACATGTAGCGCCAGATCTAAGCTATCCATACATGTCAACATTACTGAATTTGGTTGATATTTCAAGCAATTATGAATGAGTAAAGCAAGTCCATACCCCAGGGAATTTGACAGGCATGGAGCAATAAATAGACGGTAACATGTACACAGATGTTGGCCGGAAAGAAAATAAACATTGCGAGGTTTGAATTTTCTCCACAAGTGTTAACTCTAAGAAGCCGCCGATAATTGCAACATGTAGCGCCAGATCTAAGCTATCCATACATGTCAACATTACTGAATTTGGTTGATATTTCAAGCAATTATGAATGAGTAAAGCAAGTCCATACCCCAGGGAATTTGACAGGCATGGAGCAATAAATAGACGGTAACATGTACACAGATGTTGGCCGGAAAGAAAATAAACATTGCGAGGTTTGAATTTTCTCCACAAGTGTTAACTCTAAGAAGCCGCCGATAATTGCAACATGTAGCGCCAGATCTAAGCTATCCATACATGTCAAAATTACTGAATTTGGTTGATATTTCATGCAATTATGAATGAGTAAAGCAAGTCATACCCTAGGGAATTTGACAGGCATGGAGCAATAAATAGACGGTAATCTGCACACAGATGGTGGCCGGGAAGAAAATAAACATTGCGAGGTTTGAATTTTCTCCACAAGTTTTAACTCTAAGAAGCCGCCGATAATTGCAACATGTAGCGCCAGATCTAAGCTATCCATACATGTCAAAATTACTGAATTTGGTTGATATTTCATGCAATTATGAATGAGTAAAGCATGTCCATACCCCAGGGAATTTGACAGGCATGGAGCAATAAATAGACGGTAATCTGCACACAGATGGTGGCCGGGAAGAAAATAAACATTGCGAGGTTTGAATTTTCTCCACAAGTGTTAACTCTAAGAAGCCGCCGATAATTGCAACATGTAGCGCCAGATCTAAGCTATCCATACATGTCAACATTACTGAATTTGGTTGATATTTCAAGCAATTATGAATGAGTAAAGCAAGTCCATACCCCAGGGAATTTGACAGGCATGGAGCAATAAATAGACGGTAACATGTACACAGATGTTGGCCGGAAAGAAAATAAACATTGCGAGGTTTGAATTTTCTCCACAAGTGTTAACTCTAAGAAGCCGCCGATAATTGCAACATGTAGCGCCAGATCTAAGCTATCCATACATGTCAACATTACTGAATTTGGTTGATATTTCATGCAATTATGAATGAGTAAAGCAAGTCCATACCCCAGGGAATTTGACAGGCATGGAGCAATAAATAGACGGTAATCTGCACACAGATGGTGGCCGGGAAGAAAATAAACATTGCGAGGTTTGAATTTTCTCTACAAGTTTTAACTCTAAGAAGCCGCCGATAATTGCAACATGTAGCGCCAGATCTAAGCTATCCATACATGTCAAAATTACTGAATTTGGTTGATATTTCATGCAATTATGAATGAGTAAAGCAAGTCCATACCCCAGGGAATTTGACATGCATGGAGCAATAAATAGACGGTAACATGTACACAGATGTTGGCCGGAAAGAAAATAAACATTGCGAGGTTTGAATTTTCTCCACAAGTGTTAACTCTAAGAAGCCGCCGATAATTGCAACATGTAGCGCCAGATCTAAGCTATCCATACATGTCAAAATTACTGAATTTGGTTGATATTTCATGCAATTATGAATGAGTAAAGCAAGTCATACCCTAGGGAATTTGACAGGCATGGAGCAATAAATAGACGGTAATCTGCACACAGATGGTGGCCGGGAAGAAAATAAACATTGCGAGGTTTGAATTTTCTCCACAAGTGTTAACTCTAAGAAGCCGCCGATAATTGCAACATGTAGCGCCAGATCTAAGCTATCCATACATGTCAACATTACTGAATTTGGTTGATATTTCAAGCAATTATGAATGAGTAAAGCAAGTCCATACCCCAGGGAATTTGACAGGCATGGAGCAATAAATAGACGGTAATCTGCACACAGATGGTGGCCGGGAAGAAAATAAACATTGCGAGGTTTGAATTTTCTCCACAAGTGTTAACTCTAAGAAGCCGCCGATAATTGCAACATGTAGCGCCAGATCTAAGCTATCCATACATGTCAACATTACTGAATTTGGTTGATATTTCAAGCAATTATGAATGAGTAAAGCAAGTCCATACCCCAGGGAATTTGACAGGCATGGAGCAATAAATAGACGGTAATCTGCACACAGATGGTGGCCGGGAAGAAAATAAACATTGCGAGGTTTGAATTTTCTCCACAAGTGTTAACTCTAAGAAGCCGCCGATAATTGCAACATGTAGCGCCAGATCTAAGCTATCCATACATGTCAAAATTACTGAATTTGGTTGATATTTCATGCAATTATGAATGAGTAAAGCAAGTCATACCCTAGGGAATTTGACAGGCATGGAGCAATAAATAGACGGTAATCTGCACACAGATGGTGGCCGGGAAGAAAATAAACATTGCGAGGTTTGAATTTTCTCCACAAGTTTTAACTCTAAGAAGCCGCCGATAATTGCAACATGTAGCGCCAGATCTAAGCTATCCATACATGTCAAAATTACTGAATTTGGTTGATATTTCATGCAATTATGAATGAGTAAAGCAAGTCCATACCCCAGGGAATTTGACAGGCATGGAGCAATAAATAGACGGTAATCTGCACACAGATGGTGGCCGGGAAGAAAATAAACATTGCGAGGTTTGAATTTTCTCCACAAGTGTTAACTCTAAGAAGCCGCCGATAATTGCAACATGTAGCGCCAGATCTAAGCTATCCATACATGTCAACATTACTGAATTTGGTTGATATTTCAAGCAATTATGAATGAGTAAAGCAAGTCCATACCCCAGGGAATTTGACAGGCATGGAGCAATAAATAGACGGTAACATGTACACAGATGTTGGCCGGAAAGAAAATAAACATTGCGAGGTTTGAATTTTCTCCACAAGTGTTAACTCTAAGAAGCCGCCGATAATTGCAACATGTAGCGCCAGATCTAAGCTATCCATACATGTCAACATTACTGAATTTGGTTGATATTTCAAGCAATTATGAATGAGTAAAGCAAGTCCATACCCCAGGGAATTTGACAGGCATGGAGCAATAAATAGACGGTAATCTGCACACAGATGGTGGCCGGGAAGAAAATAAACATTGCGAGGTTTGAATTTTCTCCACAAGTGTTAACTCTAAGAAGCCGCCGATAATTGCAACATGTAGCGCCAGATCTAAGCTATACATACATGTCAAAATTACTGCATTTGGTTGATATTTCATGCAATTATGAATGAGTAAAGCAAGTCCATACCCCAGGGAATTTGACAGGCATGGAGCAATAAATAGACGGTAATCTGCACACAGATGGTGGCCGGGAAGAAAATAAACATTGCGAGGTTTGAATTTTCTCCACAAGTGTTAACTCTAAGAAGCCGCCGATAATTGCAACATGTAGCGCCAGATCTAAGCTATCCATACATGTCAACATTACTGAATTTGGTTGATATTTCAAGCAATTATGAATGAGTAAAGCAAGTCCATACCCCAGGGAATTTGACAGGCATGGAGCAATAAATAGACGGTAACATGTACACAGATGTTGGCCGGAAAGAAAATAAACATTGCGAGGTTTGAATTTTCTCCACAAGTGTTAACTCTAAGAAGCCGCCGATAATTGCAACATGTAGCGCCAGATCTAAGCTATCCATACATGTCAAAATTACTGAATTTGGTTGATATTTCATGCAATTATGAATGAGTAAAGCAAGTCATACCCTAGGGAATTTGACAGGCATGGAGCAATAAATAGAAGGTAATATGCACACAGATGTTGGCCGGAAAGAAAATAAACATTGCGAGGTTTGAATTTTCTCCACAAGTTTTAACTCTAAGAAGCCGCCGATAATTGCAACATGTAGCGCCAGATCTAAGCTATACATACATGTCAAAATTACTGCATTTGGTTGATATTTCATGCAATTATGAATGAGTAAAGCAAGTCCATACCCCAGGGAATTTGACAGGCATGGAGCAATAAATAGACGGTAATCTGCACACAGATGGTGGCCGGGAAGAAAATAAACATTGCGAGGTTTGAATTTTCTCCACAAGTGTTAACTCTAAGAAGCCGCCGATAATTGCAACATGTTGCGCCAGATCTAAGCTATCCATACATGTCAACATTACTGAATTTGGTTGATATTTCAAGCAATTATGAATGAGTAAAGCAAGTCCATACCCCAGGGAATTTGACAGGCATGGAGCAATAAATAGACGGTAACATGTACACAGATGTTGGCCGGAAAGAAAATAAACATTGCGAGGTTTGAATTTTCTCCACAAGTGTTAACTCTAAGAAGCCGCCGATAATTGCAACATGTAGCGCCAGATCTAAGCTATCCATACATGTCAACATTACTGAATTTGGTTGATATTTCAAGCAATTATGAATGAGTAAAGCAAGTCCATACCCCAGGGAATTTGACAGGCATGGAGCAATAAATAGACGGTAATCTGCACACAGATGGTGGCCGGGAAGAAAATAAACATTGCGAGGTTTGAATTTTCTCCACAAGTGTTAACTCTAAGAAGCCGCCGATAATTGCAACATGTAGCGCCAGATCTAAGCTATACATACATGTCAAAATTACTGCATTTGGTTGATATTTCATGCAATTATGAATGAGTAAAGCAAGTCCATACCCCAGGGAATTTGACAGGCATGGAGCAATAAATAGACGGTAATCTGCACACAGATGGTGGCCGGGAAGAAAATAAACATTGCGAGGTTTGAATTTTCTCCACAAGTGTTAACTCTAAGAAGCCGCCGATAATTGCAACATGTAGCGCCAGATCTAAGCTATCCATACATGTCAACATTACTGAATTTGGTTGATATTTCATGCAATTATGAATGAGTAAAGCAAGTCCATACCCCAGGGAATTTGACAGGCATGGAGCAATAAATAGACGGTAATCTGCACACAGATGGTGGCCGGGAAGAAAATAAACATTGCGAGGTTTGAATTTTCTCTACAAGTTTTAACTCTAAGAAGCCGCCGATAATTGCAACATGTAGCGCCAGATCTAAGCTATCCATACATGTCAAAATTACTGAATTTGGTTGATATTTCATGCAATTATGAATGAGTAAAGCAAGTCCATACCCCAGGGAATTTGACATGCATGGAGCAATAAATAGACGGTAACATGTACACAGATGTTGGCCGGAAAGAAAATAAACATTGCGAGGTTTGAATTTTCTCCACAAGTGTTAACTCTAAGAAGCCGCCGATAATTGCAACATGTAGCGCCAGATCTAAGCTATCCATACATGTCAAAATTACTGAATTTGGTTGATATTTCATGCAATTATGAATGAGTAAAGCAAGTCATACCCTAGGGAATTTGACAGGCATGGAGCAATAAATAGACGGTAATCTGCACACAGATGGTGGCCGGGAAGAAAATAAACATTGCGAGGTTTGAATTTTCTCCACAAGTGTTAACTCTAAGAAGCCGCCGATAATTGCAACATGTAGCGCCAGATCTAAGCTATCCATACATGTCAACATTACTGAATTTGGTTGATATTTCAAGCAATTATGAATGAGTAAAGCAAGTCCATACCCCAGGGAATTTGACAGGCATGGAGCAATAAATAGACGGTAACATGTACACAGATGTTGGCCGGAAAGAAAATAAACATTGCGAGGTTTGAATTTTCTCCACAAGTTTTAACTCTAAGAAGCCGCCGATAATTGCAACATGTAGCGCCAGATCTAAGCTATCCATACATGTCAAAATTACTGAATTTGGTTGATATTTCATGCAATTATGAATGAGTAAAGCAAGTCATACCCTAGGGAATTTGACAGGCATGGAGCAATAAATAGACGGTAATCTGCACACAGATGGTGGCCGGGAAGAAAATAAACATTGCGAGGTTTGAATTTTCTCCACAAGTTTTAACTCTAAGAAGCCGCCGATAATTGCAACATGTAGCGCCAGATCTAAGCTATCCATACATGTCAAAATTACTGAATTTGGTTGATATTTCATGCAATTATGAATGAGTAAAGCATGTCCATACCCCAGGGAATTTGACAGGCATGGAGCAATAAATAGACGGTAATCTGCACACAGATGGTGGCCGGGAAGAAAATAAACATTGCGAGGTTTGAATTTTCTCCACAAGTGTTAACTCTAAGAAGCCGCCGATAATTGCAACATGTAGCGCCAGATCTAAGCTATCCATACATGTCAACATTACTGAATTTGGTTGATATTTCAAGCAATTATGAATGAGTAAAGCAAGTCCATACCCCAGGGAATTTGACAGGCATGGAGCAATAAATAGACGGTAACATGTACACAGATGTTGGCCGGAAAGAAAATAAACATTGCGAGGTTTGAATTTTCTCCACAAGTGTTAACTCTAAGAAGCCGCCGATAATTGCAACATGTAGCGCCAGATCTAAGCTATCCATACATGTCAAAATTACTGAATTTGGTTGATATTTCATGCAATTATGAATGAGTAAAGCAAGTCATACCCTAGGGAATTTGACAGGCATGGAGCAATAAATAGACGGTAATCTGCACACAGATGGTGGCCGGGAAGAAAATAAACATTGCGAGGTTTGAATTTTCTCCACAAGTTTTAACTCTAAGAAGCCGCCGATAATTGCAACATGTAGCGCCAGATCTAAGCTATCCATACATGTCAACATTACTGAATTTGGTTGATATTTCAAGCAATTATGAATGAGTAAAGCAAGTCCATACCCCAGGGAATTTGACAGGCATGGAGCAATAAATAGACGGTAACATGTACACAGATGTTGGCCGGAAAGAAAATAAACATTGCGAGGTTTGAATTTTCTCCACAAGTGTTAACTCTAAGAAGCCGCCGATAATTGCAACATGTAGCGCCAGATCTAAGCTATCCATACATGTCAACATTACTGAATTTGGTTGATATTTCAAGCAATTATGAATGAGTAAAGCAAGTCCATACCCCAGGGAATTTGACAGGCATGGAGCAATAAATAGACGGTAATCTGCACACAGATGGTGGCCGGGAAGAAAATAAACATTGCGAGGTTTGAATTTTCTCCACAAGTGTTAACTCTAAGAAGCCGCCGATAATTGCAACATGTAGCGCCAGATCTAAGCTATACATACATGTCAAAATTACTGCATTTGGTTGATATTTCATGCAATTATGAATGAGTAAAGCAAGTCCATACCCCAGGGAATTTGACAGGCATGGAGCAATAAATAGACGGTAATCTGCACACAGATGGTGGCCGGGAAGAAAATAAACATTGCGAGGTTTGAATTTTCTCCACAAGTGTTAACTCTAAGAAGCCGCCGATAATTGCAACATGTAGCGCCAGATCTAAGCTATCCATACATGTCAACATTACTGAATTTGGTTGATATTTCAAGCAATTATGAATGAGTAAAGCAAGTCCATACCCCAGGGAATTTGACAGGCATGGAGCAATAAATAGACGGTAACATGTACACAGATGTTGGCCGGAAAGAAAATAAACATTGCGAGGTTTGAATTTTCTCCACAAGTGTTAACTCTAAGAAGCCGCCGATAATTGCAACATGTAGCGCCAGATCTAAGCTATCCATACATGTCAAAATTACTGAATTTGGTTGATATTTCATGCAATTATGAATGAGTAAAGCAAGTCATACCCTAGGGAATTTGACAGGCATGGAGCAATAAATAGACGGTAATCTGCACACAGATGGTGGCCGGGAAGAAAATAAACATTGCGAGGTTTGAATTTTCTCCACAAGTTTTAACTCTAAGAAGCCGCCGATAATTGCAACATGTAGCGCCAGATCTAAGCTATCCATACATGTCAAAATTACTGAATTTGGTTGATATTTCATGCAATTATGAATGAGTAAAGCAAGTCCATACCCCAGGGAATTTGACAGGCATGGAGCAATAAATAGACGGTAATCTGCACACAGATGGTGGCCGGGAAGAAAATAAACATTGCGAGGTTTGAATTTTCTCCACAAGTTTTAACTCTAAGAAGCCGCCGATAATTGCAACATGTAGCGCCAGATCTAAGCTATCCATACATGTCAAAATTACTGAATTTGGTTGATATTTCATGCAATTATGAATGAGTAAAGCAAGTCCATACCCCAGGGAATTTGACAGGCATGGAGCAATAAATAGACGGTAATCTGCACACAGATGGTGGCCGGGAAGAAAATAAACATTGCGAGGTTTGAATTTTCTCCACAAGTGTTAACTCTAAGAAGCCGCCGATAATTGCAACATGTAGCGCCAGATCTAAGCTATCCATACATGTCAACATTACTGAATTTGGTTGATATTTCAAGCAATTATGAATGAGTAAAGCAAGTCCATACCCCAGGGAATTTGACAGGCATGGAGCAATAAATAGACGGTAACATGTACACAGATGTTGGCCGGAAAGAAAATAAACATTGCGAGGTTTGAATTTTCTCCACAAGTGTTAACTCTAAGAAGCCGCCGATAATTGCAACATGTAGCGCCAGATCTAAGCTATCCATACATGTCAAAATTACTGAATTTGGTTGATATTTCATGCAATTATGAATGAGTAAAGCAAGTCATACCCTAGGGAATTTGACAGGCATGGAGCAATAAATAGAAGGTAATATGCACACAGATGTTGGCCGGAAAGAAAATAAACATTGCGAGGTTTGAATTTTCTCCACAAGTTTTAACTCTAAGAAGCCGCCGATAATTGCAACATGTAGCGCCAGATCTAAGCTATACATACATGTCAAAATTACTGCATTTGGTTGATATTTCATGCAATTATGAATGAGTAAAGCAAGTCCATACCCCAGGGAATTTGACAGGCATGGAGCAATAAATAGACGGTAATCTGCACACAGATGGTGGCCGGGAAGAAAATAAACATTGCGAGGTTTGAATTTTCTCCACAAGTGTTAACTCTAAGAAGCCGCCGATAATTGCAACATGTAGCGCCAGATCTAAGCTATCCATACATGTCAACATTACTGAATTTGGTTGATATTTCAAGCAATTATGAATGAGTAAAGCAAGTCCATACCCCAGGGAATTTGACAGGCATGGAGCAATAAATAGACGGTAACATGTACACAGATGTTGGCCGGAAAGAAAATAAACATTGCGAGGTTTGAATTTTCTCCACAAGTGTTAACTCTAAGAAGCCGCCGATAATTGCAACATGTAGCGCCAGATCTAAGCTATCCATACATGTCAACATTACTGAATTTGGTTGATATTTCAAGCAATTATGAATGAGTAAAGCAAGTCCATACCCCAGGGAATTTGACAGGCATGGAGCAATAAATAGACGGTAATCTGCACACAGATGGTGGCCGGGAAGAAAATAAACATTGCGAGGTTTGAATTTTCTCCACAAGTGTTAACTCTAAGAAGCCGCCGATAATTGCAACATGTAGCGCCAGATCTAAGCTATACATACATGTCAAAATTACTGCATTTGGTTGATATTTCATGCAATTATGAATGAGTAAAGCAAGTCCATACCCCAGGGAATTTGACAGGCATGGAGCAATAAATAGACGGTAATCTGCACACAGATGGTGGCCGGGAAGAAAATAAACATTGCGAGGTTTGAATTTTCTCCACAAGTGTTAACTCTAAGAAGCCGCCGATAATTGCAACATGTAGCGCCAGATCTAAGCTATCCATACATGTCAACATTACTGAATTTGGTTGATATTTCATGCAATTATGAATGAGTAAAGCAAGTCCATACCCCAGGGAATTTGACAGGCATGGAGCAATAAATAGACGGTAATCTGCACACAGATGGTGGCCGGGAAGAAAATAAACATTGCGAGGTTTGAATTTTCTCTACAAGTTTTAACTCTAAGAAGCCGCCGATAATTGCAACATGTAGCGCCAGATCTAAGCTATCCATACATGTCAAAATTACTGAATTTGGTTGATATTTCATGCAATTATGAATGAGTAAAGCAAGTCCATACCCCAGGGAATTTGACATGCATGGAGCAATAAATAGACGGTAACATGTACACAGATGTTGGCCGGAAAGAAAATAAACATTGCGAGGTTTGAATTTTCTCCACAAGTGTTAACTCTAAGAAGCCGCCGATAATTGCAACATGTAGCGCCAGATCTAAGCTATCCATACATGTCAAAATTACTGAATTTGGTTGATATTTCATGCAATTATGAATGAGTAAAGCAAGTCATACCCTAGGGAATTTGACAGGCATGGAGCAATAAATAGACGGTAATCTGCACACAGATGGTGGCCGGGAAGAAAATAAACATTGCGAGGTTTGAATTTTCTCCACAAGTGTTAACTCTAAGAAGCCGCCGATAATTGCAACATGTAGCGCCAGATCTAAGCTATCCATACATGTCAACATTACTGAATTTGGTTGATATTTCATGCAATTATGAATGAGTAAAGCAAGTCCATACCCCAGGGAATTTGACAGGCATGGAGCAATAAATAGACGGTAATCTGCACACAGATGGTGGCCGGGAAGAAAATAAACATTGCGAGGTTTGAATTTTCTCTACAAGTTTTAACTCTAAGAAGCCGCCGATAATTGCAACATGTAGCGCCAGATCTAAGCTATCCATACATGTCAAAATTACTGAATTTGGTTGATATTTCATGCAATTATGAATGAGTAAAGCAAGTCCATACCCCAGGGAATTTGACATGCATGGAGCAATAAATAGACGGTAACATGTACACAGATGTTGGCCGGAAAGAAAATAAACATTGCGAGGTTTGAATTTTCTCCACAAGTGTTAACTCTAAGAAGCCGCCGATAATTGCAACATGTAGCGCCAGATCTAAGCTATCCATACATGTCAAAATTACTGAATTTGGTTGATATTTCATGCAATTATGAATGAGTAAAGCAAGTCATACCCTAGGGAATTTGACAGGCATGGAGCAATAAATAGACGGTAATCTGCACACAGATGGTGGCCGGGAAGAAAATAAACATTGCGAGGTTTGAATTTTCTCCACAAGTGTTAACTCTAAGAAGCCGCCGATAATTGCAACATGTAGCGCCAGATCTAAGCTATCCATACATGTCAACATTACTGAATTTGGTTGATATTTCAAGCAATTATGAATGAGTAAAGCAAGTCCATACCCCAGGGAATTTGACAGGCATGGAGCAATAAATAGACGGTAACATGTACACAGATGTTGGCCGGAAAGAAAATAAACATTGCGAGGTTTGAATTTTCTCCACAAGTGTTAACTCTAAGAAGCCGCCGATAATTGCAACATGTAGCGCCAGATCTAAGCTATCCATACATGTCAAAATTACTGAATTTGGTTGATATTTCATGCAATTATGAATGAGTAAAGCAAGTCATACCCTAGGGAATTTGACAGGCATGGAGCAATAAATAGACGGTAATCTGCACACAGATGGTGGCCGGGAAGAAAATAAACATTGCGAGGTTTGAATTTTCTCCACAAGTTTTAACTCTAAGAAGCCGCCGATAATTGCAACATGTAGCGCCAGATCTAAGCTATCCATACATGTCAAAATTACTGAATTTGGTTGATATTTCATGCAATTATGAATGAGTAAAGCATGTCCATACCCCAGGGAATTTGACAGGCATGGAGCAATAAATAGACGGTAATCTGCACACAGATGGTGGCCGGGAAGAAAATAAACATTGCGAGGTTTGAATTTTCTCCACAAGTGTTAACTCTAAGAAGCCGCCGATAATTGCAACATGTAGCGCCAGATCTAAGCTATCCATACATGTCAACATTACTGAATTTGGTTGATATTTCAAGCAATTATGAATGAGTAAAGCAAGTCCATACCCCAGGGAATTTGACAGGCATGGAGCAATAAATAGACGGTAACATGTACACAGATGTTGGCCGGAAAGAAAATAAACATTGCGAGGTTTGAATTTTCTCCACAAGTGTTAACTCTAAGAAGCCGCCGATAATTGCAACATGTAGCGCCAGATCTAAGCTATCCATACATGTCAAAATTACTGAATTTGGTTGATATTTCATGCAATTATGAATGAGTAAAGCAAGTCATACCCTAGGGAATTTGACAGGCATGGAGCAATAAATAGACGGTAATCTGCACACAGATGGTGGCCGGGAAGAAAATAAACATTGCGAGGTTTGAATTTTCTCCACAAGTTTTAACTCTAAGAAGCCGCCGATAATTGCAACATGTAGCGCCAGATCTAAGCTATCCATACATGTCAACATTACTGAATTTGGTTGATATTTCAAGCAATTATGAATGAGTAAAGCAAGTCCATACCCCAGGGAATTTGACAGGCATGGAGCAATAAATAGACGGTAACATGTACACAGATGTTGGCCGGAAAGAAAATAAACATTGCGAGGTTTGAATTTTCTCCACAAGTGTTAACTCTAAGAAGCCGCCGATAATTGCAACATGTAGCGCCAGATCTAAGCTATCCATACATGTCAACATTACTGAATTTGGTTGATATTTCAAGCAATTATGAATGAGTAAAGCAAGTCCATACCCCAGGGAATTTGACAGGCATGGAGCAATAAATAGACGGTAATCTGCACACAGATGGTGGCCGGGAAGAAAATAAACATTGCGAGGTTTGAATTTTCTCCACAAGTGTTAACTCTAAGAAGCCGCCGATAATTGCAACATGTAGCGCCAGATCTAAGCTATACATACATGTCAAAATTACTGCATTTGGTTGATATTTCATGCAATTATGAATGAGTAAAGCAAGTCCATACCCCAGGGAATTTGACAGGCATGGAGCAATAAATAGACGGTAATCTGCACACAGATGGTGGCCGGGAAGAAAATAAACATTGCGAGGTTTGAATTTTCTCCACAAGTGTTAACTCTAAGAAGCCGCCGATAATTGCAACATGTAGCGCCAGATCTAAGCTATCCATACATGTCAACATTACTGAATTTGGTTGATATTTCAAGCAATTATGAATGAGTAAAGCAAGTCCATACCCCAGGGAATTTGACAGGCATGGAGCAATAAATAGACGGTAACATGTACACAGATGTTGGCCGGAAAGAAAATAAACATTGCGAGGTTTGAATTTTCTCCACAAGTGTTAATTCTAAGAAGCCGCCGATAATTGCAACATGTAGCGCCAGATCTAAGCTATCCATACATGTCAAAATTACTGAATTTGGTTGATATTTCATGCAATTATGAATGAGTAAAGCAAGTCATACCCTAGGGAATTTGACAGGCATGGAGCAATAAATAGACGGTAATCTGCACACAGATGGTGGCCGGGAAGAAAATAAACATTGCGAGGTTTGAATTTTCTCCACAAGTTTTAACTCTAAGAAGCCGCCGATAATTGCAACATGTAGCGCCAGATCTAAGCTATCCATACATGTCAAAATTACTGAATTTGGTTGATATTTCATGCAATTATGAATGAGTAAAGCAAGTCCATACCCCAGGGAATTTGACAGGCATGGAGCAATAAATAGACGGTAATCTGCACACAGATGGTGGCCGGGAAGAAAATAAACATTGCGAGGTTTGAATTTTCTCCACAAGTTTTAACTCTAAGAAGCCGCCGATAATTGCAACATGTAGCGCCAGATCTAAGCTATCCATACATGTCAAAATTACTGAATTTGGTTGATATTTCATGCAATTATGAATGAGTAAAGCAAGTCCATACCCCAGGGAATTTGACAGGCATGGAGCAATAAATAGACGGTAATCTGCACACAGATGGTGGCCGGGAAGAAAATAAACATTGCGAGGTTTGAATTTTCTCCACAAGTGTTAACTCTAAGAAGCCGCCGATAATTGCAACATGTAGCGCCAGATCTAAGCTATCCATACATGTCAACATTACTGAATTTGGTTGATATTTCAAGCAATTATGAATGAGTAAAGCAAGTCCATACCCCAGGGAATTTGACAGGCATGGAGCAATAAATAGACGGTAACATGTACACAGATGTTGGCCGGAAAGAAAATAAACATTGCGAGGTTTGAATTTTCTCCACAAGTGTTAACTCTAAGAAGCCGCCGATAATTGCAACATGTAGCGCCAGATCTAAGCTATCCATACATGTCAAAATTACTGAATTTGGTTGATATTTCATGCAATTATGAATGAGTAAAGCAAGTCATACCCTAGGGAATTTGACAGGCATGGAGCAATAAATAGAAGGTAATATGCACACAGATGTTGGCCGGAAAGAAAATAAACATTGCGAGGTTTGAATTTTCTCCACAAGTTTTAACTCTAAGAAGCCGCCGATAATTGCAACATGTAGCGCCAGATCTAAGCTATACATACATGTCAAAATTACTGCATTTGGTTGATATTTCATGCAATTATGAATGAGTAAAGCAAGTCCATACCCCAGGGAATTTGACAGGCATGGAGCAATAAATAGACGGTAATCTGCACACAGATGGTGGCCGGGAAGAAAATAAACATTGCGAGGTTTGAATTTTCTCCACAAGTGTTAACTCTAAGAAGCCGCCGATAATTGCAACATGTAGCGCCAGATCTAAGCTATCCATACATGTCAACATTACTGAATTTGGTTGATATTTCAAGCAATTATGAATGAGTAAAGCAAGTCCATACCCCAGGGAATTTGACAGGCATGGAGCAATAAATAGACGGTAACATGTACACAGATGTTGGCCGGAAAGAAAATAAACATTGCGAGGTTTGAATTTTCTCCACAAGTGTTAACTCTAAGAAGCCGCCGATAATTGCAACATGTAGCGCCAGATCTAAGCTATCCATACATGTCAACATTACTGAATTTGGTTGATATTTCAAGCAATTATGAATGAGTAAAGCAAGTCCATACCCCAGGGAATTTGACAGGCATGGAGCAATAAATAGACGGTAATCTGCACACAGATGGTGGCCGGGAAGAAAATAAACATTGCGAGGTTTGAATTTTCTCCACAAGTGTTAACTCTAAGAAGCCGCCGATAATTGCAACATGTAGCGCCAGATCTAAGCTATACATACATGTCAAAATTACTGCATTTGGTTGATATTTCATGCAATTATGAATGAGTAAAGCAAGTCCATACCCCAGGGAATTTGACAGGCATGGAGCAATAAATAGACGGTAATCTGCACACAGATGGTGGCCGGGAAGAAAATAAACATTGCGAGGTTTGAATTTTCTCCACAAGTGTTAACTCTAAGAAGCCGCCGATAATTGCAACATGTAGCGCCAGATCTAAGCTATCCATACATGTCAACATTACTGAATTTGGTTGATATTTCATGCAATTATGAATGAGTAAAGCAAGTCCATACCCCAGGGAATTTGACAGGCATGGAGCAATAAATAGACGGTAATCTGCACACAGATGGTGGCCGGGAAGAAAATAAACATTGCGAGGTTTGAATTTTCTCTACAAGTTTTAACTCTAAGAAGCCGCCGATAATTGCAACATGTAGCGCCAGATCTAAGCTATCCATACATGTCAAAATTACTGAATTTGGTTGATATTTCATGCAATTATGAATGAGTAAAGCAAGTCCATACCCCAGGGAATTTGACATGCATGGAGCAATAAATAGACGGTAACATGTACACAGATGTTGGCCGGAAAGAAAATAAACATTGCGAGGTTTGAATTTTCTCCACAAGTGTTAACTCTAAGAAGCCGCCGATAATTGCAACATGTAGCGCCAGATCTAAGCTATCCATACATGTCAAAATTACTGAATTTGGTTGATATTTCATGCAATTATGAATGAGTAAAGCAAGTCATACCCTAGGGAATTTGACAGGCATGGAGCAATAAATAGACGGTAATCTGCACACAGATGGTGGCCGGGAAGAAAATAAACATTGCGAGGTTTGAATTTTCTCCACAAGTGTTAACTCTAAGAAGCCGCCGATAATTGCAACATGTAGCGCCAGATCTAAGCTATCCATACATGTCAACATTACTGAATTTGGTTGATATTTCAAGCAATTATGAATGAGTAAAGCAAGTCCATACCCCAGGGAATTTGACAGGCATGGAGCAATAAATAGACGGTAACATGTACACAGATGTTGGCCGGAAAGAAAATAAACATTGCGAGGTTTGAATTTTCTCCACAAGTGTTAACTCTAAGAAGCCGCCGATAATTGCAACATGTAGCGCCAGATCTAAGCTATCCATACATGTCAAAATTACTGAATTTGGTTGATATTTCATGCAATTATGAATGAGTAAAGCAAGTCATACCCTAGGGAATTTGACAGGCATGGAGCAATAAATAGACGGTAATCTGCACACAGATGGTGGCCGGGAAGAAAATAAACATTGCGAGGTTTGAATTTTCTCCACAAGTTTTAACTCTAAGAAGCCGCCGATAATTGCAACATGTAGCGCCAGATCTAAGCTATCCATACATGTCAAAATTACTGAATTTGGTTGATATTTCATGCAATTATGAATGAGTAAAGCATGTCCATACCCCAGGGAATTTGACAGGCATGGAGCAATAAATAGACGGTAATCTGCACACAGATGGTGGCCGGGAAGAAAATAAACATTGCGAGGTTTGAATTTTCTCCACAAGTGTTAACTCTAAGAAGCCGCCGATAATTGCAACATGTAGCGCCAGATCTAAGCTATCCATACATGTCAACATTACTGAATTTGGTTGATATTTCAAGCAATTATGAATGAGTAAAGCAAGTCCATACCCCAGGGAATTTGACAGGCATGGAGCAATAAATAGACGGTAACATGTACACAGATGTTGGCCGGAAAGAAAATAAACATTGCGAGGTTTGAATTTTCTCCACAAGTGTTAACTCTAAGAAGCCGCCGATAATTGCAACATGTAGCGCCAGATCTAAGCTATCCATACATGTCAACATTACTGAATTTGGTTGATATTTCATGCAATTATGAATGAGTAAAGCAAGTCCATACCCCAGGGAATTTGACAGGCATGGAGCAATAAATAGACGGTAATCTGCACACAGATGGTGGCCGGGAAGAAAATAAACATTGCGAGGTTTGAATTTTCTCTACAAGTTTTAACTCTAAGAAGCCGCCGATAATTGCAACATGTAGCGCCAGATCTAAGCTATCCATACATGTCAAAATTACTGAATTTGGTTGATATTTCATGCAATTATGAATGAGTAAAGCAAGTCCATACCCCAGGGAATTTGACATGCATGGAGCAATAAATAGACGGTAACATGTACACAGATGTTGGCCGGAAAGAAAATAAACATTGCGAGGTTTGAATTTTCTGCACAAGTGTTAACTCTAAGAAGCCGCCGATAATTGCAACATGTAGCGCCAGATCTAAGCTATCCATACATGTCAAAATTACTGAATTTGGTTGATATTTCATGCAATTATGAATGAGTAAAGCAAGTCATACCCTAGGGAATTTGACAGGCATGGAGCAATAAATAGACGGTAATCTGCACACAGATGGTGGCCGGGAAGAAAATAAACATTGCGAGGTTTGAATTTTCTCCACAAGTGTTAACTCTAAGAAGCCGCCGATAATTGCAACATGTAGCGCCAGATCTAAGCTATCCATACATGTCAACATTACTGAATTTGGTTGATATTTCAAGCAATTATGAATGAGTAAAGCAAGTCCATACCCCAGGGAATTTGACAGGCATGGAGCAATAAATAGACGGTAATCTGCACACAGATGGTGGCCGGGAAGAAAATAAACATTGCGAGGTTTGAATTTTCTCCACAAGTGTTAACTCTAAGAAGCCGCCGATAATTGCAACATGTAGCGCCAGATCTAAGCTATCCATACATGTCAACATTACTGAATTTGGTTGATATTTCAAGCAATTATGAATGAGTAAAGCAAGTCCATACCCCAGGGAATTTGACAGGCATGGAGCAATAAATAGACGGTAATCTGCACACAGATGGTGGCCGGGAAGAAAATAAACATTGCGAGGTTTGAATTTTCTCCACAAGTGTTAACTCTAAGAAGCCGCCGATAATTGCAACATGTAGCGCCAGATCTAAGCTATCCATACATGTCAAAATTACTGAATTTGGTTGATATTTCAAGCAATTATGAATGAGTAAAGCAAGTCCATACCCCAGGGAATTTGACAGGCATGGAGCAATAAATAGACGGTAACATGTACACAGATGTTGGCCGGAAAGAAAATAAACATTGCGAGGTTTGAATTTTCTCCACAAGTGTTAACTCTAAGAAGCCGCCGATAATTGCAACATGTAGCGCCAGATCTAAGCTATCCATACATGTCAAAATTACTGAATTTGGTTGATATTTCATGCAATTATGAATGAGTAAAGCAAGTCATACCCTAGGGAATTTGACAGGCATGGAGCAATAAATAGAAGGTAATATGCACACAGATGTTGGCCGGAAAGAAAATAAACATTGCGAGGTTTGAATTTTCTCCACAAGTGTTAACTCTAAGAAGCCGCCGATAATTGCAACATGTAGCGCCAGATCTAAGCTATCCATACATGTCAACATTACTGAATTTGGTTGATATTTCATGCAATTATGAATGAGTAAAGCAAGTCCATACCCCAGGGAATTTGACAGGCATGGAGCAATAAATAGACGGTAATCTGCACACAGATGGTGGCCGGGAAGAAAATAAACATTGCGAGGTTTGAATTTTCTCTACAAGTTTTAACTCTAAGAAGCCGCCGATAATTGCAACATGTAGCGCCAGATCTAAGCTATCCATACATGTCAAAATTACTGAATTTGGTTGATATTTCATGCAATTATGAATGAGTAAAGCAAGTCCATACCCCAGGGAATTTGACATGCATGGAGCAATAAATAGACGGTAACATGTACACAGATGTTGGCCGGAAAGAAAATAAACATTGCGAGGTTTGAATTTTCTCCACAAGTGTTAACTCTAAGAAGCCGCCGATAATTGCAACATGTAGCGCCAGATCTAAGCTATCCATACATGTCAAAATTACTGAATTTGGTTGATATTTCATGCAATTATGAATGAGTAAAGCAAGTCATACCCTAGGGAATTTGACAGGCATGGAGCAATAAATAGACGGTAATCTGCACACAGATGGTGGCCGGGAAGAAAATAAACATTGCGAGGTTTGAATTTTCTCCACAAGTGTTAACTCTAAGAAGCCGCCGATAATTGCAACATGTAGCGCCAGATCTAAGCTATCCATACATGTCAACATTACTGAATTTGGTTGATATTTCAAGCAATTATGAATGAGTAAAGCAAGTCCATACCCCAGGGAATTTGACAGGCATGGAGCAATAAATAGACGGTAACATGTACACAGATGTTGGCCGGAAAGAAAATAAACATTGCGAGGTTTGAATTTTCTCCACAAGTGTTAACTCTAAGAAGCCGCCGATAATTGCAACATGTAGCGCCAGATCTAAGCTATCCATACATGTCAAAATTACTGAATTTGGTTGATATTTCATGCAATTATGAATGAGTAAAGCAAGTCATACCCTAGGGAATTTGACAGGCATGGAGCAATAAATAGACGGTAATCTGCACACAGATGGTGGCCGGGAAGAAAATAAACATTGCGAGGTTTGAATTTTCTCCACAAGTTTTAACTCTAAGAAGCCGCCGATAATTGCAACATGTAGCGCCAGATCTAAGCTATCCATACATGTCAAAATTACTGAATTTGGTTGATATTTCATGCAATTATGAATGAGTAAAGCATGTCCATACCCCAGGGAATTTGACAGGCATGGAGCAATAAATAGACGGTAATCTGCACACAGATGGTGGCCGGGAAGAAAATAAACATTGCGAGGTTTGAATTTTCTCCACAAGTGTTAACTCTAAGAAGCCGCCGATAATTGCAACATGTAGCGCCAGATCTAAGCTATCCATACATGTCAACATTACTGAATTTGGTTGATATTTCAAGCAATTATGAATGAGTAAAGCAAGTCCATACCCCAGGGAATTTGACAGGCATGGAGCAATAAATAGACGGTAACATGTACACAGATGTTGGCCGGAAAGAAAATAAACATTGCGAGGTTTGAATTTTCTCCACAAGTGTTAACTCTAAGAAGCCGCCGATAATTGCAACATGTAGCGCCAGATCTAAGCTATCCATACATGTCAACATTACTGAATTTGGTTGATATTTCATGCAATTATGAATGAGTAAAGCAAGTCCATACCCCAGGGAATTTGACAGGCATGGAGCAATAAATAGACGGTAATCTGCACACAGATGGTGGCCGGGAAGAAAATAAACATTGCGAGGTTTGAATTTTCTCTACAAGTTTTAACTCTAAGAAGCCGCCGATAATTGCAACATGTAGCGCCAGATCTAAGCTATCCATACATGTCAAAATTACTGAATTTGGTTGATATTTCATGCAATTATGAATGAGTAAAGCAAGTCCATACCCCAGGGAATTTGACATGCATGGAGCAATAAATAGACGGTAACATGTACACAGATGTTGGCCGGAAAGAAAATAAACATTGCGAGGTTTGAATTTTCTCCACAAGTGTTAACTCTAAGAAGCCGCCGATAATTGCAACATGTAGCGCCAGATCTAAGCTATCCATACATGTCAACATTACTGAATTTGGTTGATATTTCAAGCAATTATGAATGAGTAAAGCAAGTCCATACCCCAGGGAATTTGACAGGCATGGAGCAATAAATAGACGGTAACATGTACACAGATGTTGGCCGGAAAGAAAATAAACATTGCGAGGTTTGAATTTTCTCCACAAGTGTTAACTCTAAGAAGCCGCCGATAATTGCAACATGTAGCGCCAGATCTAAGCTATCCATACATGTCAAAATTACTGAATTTGGTTGATATTTCATGCAATTATGAATGAGTAAAGCAAGTCATACCCTAGGGAATTTGACAGGCATGGAGCAATAAATAGAAGGTAATATGCACACAGATGTTGGCCGGAAAGAAAATAAACATTGCGAGGTTTGAATTTTCTCCACAAGTTTTAACTCTAAGAAGCCGCCGATAATTGCAACATGTAGCGCCAGATCTAAGCTATACATACATGTCAAAATTACTGCATTTGGTTGATATTTCATGCAATTATGAATGAGTAAAGCAAGTCCATACCCCAGGGAATTTGACAGGCATGGAGCAATAAATAGACGGTAATCTGCACACAGATGGTGGCCGGGAAGAAAATAAACATTGCGAGGTTTGAATTTTCTCCACAAGTGTTAACTCTAAGAAGCCGCCGATAATTGCAACATGTAGCGCCAGATCTAAGCTATCCATACATGTCAACATTACTGAATTTGGTTGATATTTCAAGCAATTATGAATGAGTAAAGCAAGTCCATACCCCAGGGAATTTGACAGGCATGGAGCAATAAATAGACGGTAACATGTACACAGATGTTGGCCGGAAAGAAAATAAACATTGCGAGGTTTGAATTTTCTCCACAAGTGTTAACTCTAAGAAGCCGCCGATAATTGCAACATGTAGCGCCAGATCTAAGCTATCCATACATGTCAACATTACTGAATTTGGTTGATATTTCAAGCAATTATGAATGAGTAAAGCAAGTCCATACCCCAGGGAATTTGACAGGCATGGAGCAATAAATAGACGGTAATCTGCACACAGATGGTGGCCGGGAAGAAAATAAACATTGCGAGGTTTGAATTTTCTCCACAAGTGTTAACTCTAAGAAGCCGCCGATAATTGCAACATGTAGCGCCAGATCTAAGCTATACATACATGTCAAAATTACTGAATTTGGTTGATATTTCATGCAATTATGAATGAGTAAAGCAAGTCCATACCCCAGGGAATTTGACAGGCATGGAGCAATAAATAGACGGTAATCTGCACACAGATGGTGGCCGGGAAGAAAATAAACATTGCGAGGTTTGAATTTTCTCTACAAGTTTTAACTCTAAGAAGCCGCCGATAATTGCAACATGTAGCGCCAGATCTAAGCTATCCATACATGTCAAAATTACTGAATTTGGTTGATATTTCATGCAATTATGAATGAGTAAAGCAAGTCCATACCCCAGGGAATTTGACATGCATGGAGCAATAAATAGACGGTAACATGTACACAGATGTTGGCCGGAAAGAAAATAAACATTGCGAGGTTTGAATTTTCTCCACAAGTGTTAACTCTAAGAAGCCGCCGATAATTGCAACATGTAGCGCCAGATCTAAGCTATCCATACATGTCAAAATTACTGAATTTGGTTGATATTTCATGCAATTATGAATGAGTAAAGCAAGTCATACCCTAGGGAATTTGACAGGCATGGAGCAATAAATAGACGGTAATCTGCACACAGATGGTGGCCGGGAAGAAAATAAACATTGCGAGGTTTGAATTTTCTCCACAAGTGTTAACTCTAAGAAGCCGCCGATAATTGCAACATGTAGCGCCAGATCTAAGCTATCCATACATGTCAACATTACTGAATTTGGTTGATATTTCAAGCAATTATGAATGAGTAAAGCAAGTCCATACCCCAGGGAATTTGACAGGCATGGAGCAATAAATAGACGGTAACATGTACACAGATGTTGGCCGGAAAGAAAATAAACATTGCGAGGTTTGAATTTTCTCCACAAGTGTTAACTCTAAGAAGCCGCCGATAATTGCAACATGTAGCGCCAGATCTAAGCTATCCATACATGTCAAAATTACTGAATTTGGTTGATATTTCATGCAATTATGAATGAGTAAAGCAAGTCATACCCTAGGGAATTTGACAGGCATGGAGCAATAAATAGACGGTAATCTGCACACAGATGGTGGCCGGGAAGAAAATAAACATTGCGAGGTTTGAATTTTCTCCACAAGTTTTAACTCTAAGAAGCCGCCGATAATTGCAACATGTAGCGCCAGATCTAAGCTATCCATACATGTCAAAATTACTGAATTTGGTTGATATTTCATGCAATTATGAATGAGTAAAGCATGTCCATACCCCAGGGAATTTGACAGGCATGGAGCAATAAATAGACGGTAATCTGCACACAGATGGTGGCCGGGAAGAAAATAAACATTGCGAGGTTTGAATTTTCTCCACAAGTGTTAACTCTAAGAAGCCGCCGATAATTGCAACATGTAGCGCCAGATCTAAGCTATCCATACATGTCAACATTACTGAATTTGGTTGATATTTCAAGCAATTATGAATGAGTAAAGCAAGTCCATACCCCAGGGAATTTGACAGGCATGGAGCAATAAATAGACGGTAACATGTACACAGATGTTGGCCGGAAAGAAAATAAACATTGCGAGGTTTGAATTTTCTCCACAAGTGTTAACTCTAAGAAGCCGCCGATAATTGCAACATGTAGCGCCAGATCTAAGCTATCCATACATGTCAAAATTACTGAATTTGGTTGATATTTCATGCAATTATGAATGAGTAAAGCAAGTCATACCCTAGGGAATTTGACAGGCATGGAGCAATAAATAGACGGTAATCTGCACACAGATGGTGGCCGGGAAGAAAATAAACATTGCGAGGTTTGAATTTTCTCCACAAGTTTTAACTCTAAGAAGCCGCCGATAATTGCAACATGTAGCGCCAGATCTAAGCTATCCATACATGTCAACATTACTGAATTTGGTTGATATTTCAAGCAATTATGAATGAGTAAAGCAAGTCCATACCCCAGGGAATTTGACAGGCATGGAGCAATAAATAGACGGTAACATGTACACAGATGTTGGCCGGAAAGAAAATAAACATTGCGAGGTTTGAATTTTCTCCACAAGTGTTAACTCTAAGAAGCCGCCGATAATTGCAACATGTAGCGCCAGATCTAAGCTATCCATACATGTCAACATTACTGAATTTGGTTGATATTTCAAGCAATTATGAATGAGTAAAGCAAGTCCATACCCCAGGGAATTTGACAGGCATGGAGCAATAAATAGACGGTAATCTGCACACAGATGGTGGCCGGGAAGAAAATAAACATTGCGAGGTTTGAATTTTCTCCACAAGTGTTAACTCTAAGAAGCCGCCGATAATTGCAACATGTAGCGCCAGATCTAAGCTATACATACATGTCAAAATTACTGCATTTGGTTGATATTTCATGCAATTATGAATGAGTAAAGCAAGTCCATACCCCAGGGAATTTGACAGGCATGGAGCAATAAATAGACGGTAATCTGCACACAGATGGTGGCCGGGAAGAAAATAAACATTGCGAGGTTTGAATTTTCTCCACAAGTGTTAACTCTAAGAAGCCGCCGATAATTGCAACATGTAGCGCCAGATCTAAGCTATCCATACATGTCAACATTACTGAATTTGGTTGATATTTCAAGCAATTATGAATGAGTAAAGCAAGTCCATACCCCAGGGAATTTGACAGGCATGGAGCAATAAATAGACGGTAACATGTACACAGATGTTGGCCGGAAAGAAAATAAACATTGCGAGGTTTGAATTTTCTCCACAAGTGTTAACTCTAAGAAGCCGCCGATAATTGCAACATGTAGCGCCAGATCTAAGCTATCCATACATGTCAAAATTACTGAATTTGGTTGATATTTCATGCAATTATGAATGAGTAAAGCAAGTCATACCCTAGGGAATTTGACAGGCATGGAGCAATAAATAGACGGTAATCTGCACACAGATGGTGGCCGGGAAGAAAATAAACATTGCGAGGTTTGAATTTTCTCCACAAGTTTTAACTCTAAGAAGCCGCCGATAATTGCAACATGTAGCGCCAGATCTAAGCTATCCATACATGTCAAAATTACTGAATTTGGTTGATATTTCATGCAATTATGAATGAGTAAAGCAAGTCCATACCCCAGGGAATTTGACAGGCATGGAGCAATAAATAGACGGTAATCTGCACACAGATGGTGGCCGGGAAGAAAATAAACATTGCGAGGTTTGAATTTTCTCCACAAGTGTTAACTCTAAGAAGCCGCCGATAATTGCAACATGTAGCGCCAGATCTAAGCTATCCATACATGTCAACATTACTGAATTTGGTTGATATTTCAAGCAATTATGAATGAGTAAAGCAAGTCCATACCCCAGGGAATTTGACAGGCATGGAGCAATAAATAGACGGTAACATGTACACAGATGTTGGCCGGAAAGAAAATAAACATTGCGAGGTTTGAATTTTCTCCACAAGTGTTAACTCTAAGAAGCCGCCGATAATTGCAACATGTAGCGCCAGATCTAAGCTATCCATACATGTCAAAATTACTGAATTTGGTTGATATTTCATGCAATTATGAATGAGTAAAGCAAGTCATACCCTAGGGAATTTGACAGGCATGGAGCAATAAATAGAAGGTAATATGCACACAGATGTTGGCCGGAAAGAAAATAAACATTGCGAGGTTTGAATTTTCTCCACAAGTTTTAACTCTAAGAAGCCGCCGATAATTGCAACATGTAGCGCCAGATCTAAGCTATACATACATGTCAAAATTACTGCATTTGGTTGATATTTCATGCAATTATGAATGAGTAAAGCAAGTCCATACCCCAGGGAATTTGACAGGCATGGAGCAATAAATAGACGGTAATCTGCACACAGATGGTGGCCGGGAAGAAAATAAACATTGCGAGGTTTGAATTTTCTCCACAAGTGTTAACTCTAAGAAGCCGCCGATAATTGCAACATGTAGCGCCAGATCTAAGCTATCCATACATGTCAACATTACTGAATTTGGTTGATATTTCATGCAATTATGAATGAGTAAAGCAAGTCCATACCCCAGGGAATTTGACAGGCATGGAGCAATAAATAGACGGTAATCTGCACACAGATGGTGGCCGGGAAGAAAATAAACATTGCGAGGTTTGAATTTTCTCCACAAGTTTTAACTCTAAGAAGCCGCCGATAATTGCAACATGTAGCGCCAGATCTAAGCTATCCATACATGTCAAAATTACTGAATTTGGTTGATATTTCATGCAATTATGAATGAGTAAAGCAAGTCCATACCCCAGGGAATTTGACATGCATGGAGCAATAAATAGACGGTAACATGTACACAGATGTTGGCCGGAAAGAAAATAAACATTGCGAGGTTTGAATTTTCTCCACAAGTGTTAACTCTAAGAAGCCGCCGATAATTGCAACATGTAGCGCCAGATCTAAGCTATCCATACATGTCAAAATTACTGAATTTGGTTGATATTTCATGCAATTATGAATGAGTAAAGCAAGTCATACCCTAGGGAATTTGACAGGCATGGAGCAATAAATAGACGGTAATCTGCACACAGATGGTGGCCGGGAAGAAAATAAACATTGCGAGGTTTGAATTTTCTCCACAAGTGTTAACTCTAAGAAGCCGCCGATAATTGCAACATGTAGCGCCAGATCTAAGCTATCCATACATGTCAACATTACTGAATTTGGTTGATATTTCAAGCAATTATGAATGAGTAAAGCAAGTCCATACCCCAGGGAATTTGACAGGCATGGAGCAATAAATAGACGGTAATCTGCACACAGATGGTGGCCGGGAAGAAAATAAACATTGCGAGGTTTGAATTTTCTCCACAAGTGTTAACTCTAAGAAGCCGCCGATAATTGCAACATGTAGCGCCAGATCTAAGCTATCCATACATGTCAACATTACTGAATTTGGTTGATATTTCAAGCAATTATGAATGAGTAAAGCAAGTCCATACCCCAGGGAATTTGACAGGCATGGAGCAATAAATAGACGGTAACATGTACACAGATGTTGGCCGGAAAGAAAATAAACATTGCGAGGTTTGAATTTTCTCCACAAGTGTTAACTCTAAGAAGCCGCCGATAATTGCAACATGTAGCGCCAGATCTAAGCTATCCATACATGTCAACATTACTGAATTTGGTTGATATTTCATGCAATTATGAATGAGTAAAGCAAGTCCATACCCCAGGGAATTTGACAGGCATGGAGCAATAAATAGACGGTAATCTGCACACAGATGGTGGCCGGGAAGAAAATAAACATTGCGAGGTTTGAATTTTCTCTACAAGTTTTAACTCTAAGAAGCCGCCGATAATTGCAACATGTAGCGCCAGATCTAAGCTATCCATACATGTCAAAATTACTGAATTTGGTTGATATTTCATGCAATTATGAATGAGTAAAGCAAGTCCATACCCCAGGGAATTTGACATGCATGGAGCAATAAATAGACGGTAACATGTACACAGATGTTGGCCGGAAAGAAAATAAACATTGCGAGGTTTGAATTTTCTCCACAAGTGTTAACTCTAAGAAGCCGCCGATAATTGCAACATGTAGCGCCAGATCTAAGCTATCCATACATGTCAAAATTACTGAATTTGGTTGATATTTCATGCAATTATGAATGAGTAAAGCATGTCCATACCCCAGGGAATTTGACAGGCATGGAGCAATAAATAGACGGTAATCTGCACACAGATGGTGGCCGGGAAGAAAATAAACATTGCGAGGTTTGAATTTTCTCCACAAGTGTTAACTCTAAGAAGCCGCCGATAATTGCAACATGTAGCGCCAGATCTAAGCTATCCATACATGTCAACATTACTGAATTTGGTTGATATTTCAAGCAATTATGAATGAGTAAAGCAAGTCCATACCCCAGGGAATTTGACAGGCATGGAGCAATAAATAGACGGTAACATGTACACAGATGTTGGCCGGAAAGAAAATAAACATTGCGAGGTTTGAATTTTCTCCACAAGTGTTAACTCTAAGAAGCCGCCGATAATTGCAACATGTAGCGCCAGATCTAAGCTATCCATACATGTCAACATTACTGAATTTGGTTGATATTTCATGCAATTATGAATGAGTAAAGCAAGTCCATACCCCAGGGAATTTGACAGGCATGGAGCAATAAATAGACGGTAATCTGCACACAGATGGTGGCCGGGAAGAAAATAAACATTGCGAGGTTTGAATTTTCTCTACAAGTTTTAACTCTAAGAAGCCGCCGATAATTGCAACATGTAGCGCCAGATCTAAGCTATCCATACATGTCAAAATTACTGAATTTGGTTGATATTTCATGCAATTATGAATGAGTAAAGCAAGTCCATACCCCAGGGAATTTGACATGCATGGAGCAATAAATAGACGGTAACATGTACACAGATGTTGGCCGGAAAGAAAATAAACATTGCGAGGTTTGAATTTTCTCCACAAGTGTTAACTCTAAGAAGCCGCCGATAATTGCAACATGTAGCGCCAGATCTAAGCTATCCATACATGTCAAAATTACTGAATTTGGTTGATATTTCATGCAATTATGAATGAGTAAAGCAAGTCATACCCTAGGGAATTTGACAGGCATGGAGCAATAAATAGACGGTAATCTGCACACAGATGGTGGCCGGGAAGAAAATAAACATTGCGAGGTTTGAATTTTCTCCACAAGTGTTAACTCTAAGAAGCCGCCGATAATTGCAACATGTAGCGCCAGATCTAAGCTATCCATACATGTCAACATTACTGAATTTGGTTGATATTTCAAGCAATTATGAATGAGTAAAGCAAGTCCATACCCCAGGGAATTTGACAGGCATGGAGCAATAAATAGACGGTAATCTGCACACAGATGGTGGCCGGGAAGAAAATAAACATTGCGAGGTTTGAATTTTCTCCACAAGTGTTAACTCTAAGAAGCCGCCGATAATTGCAACATGTAGCGCCAGATCTAAGCTATCCATACATGTCAACATTACTGAATTTGGTTGATATTTCAAGCAATTATGAATGAGTAAAGCAAGTCCATACCCCAGGGAATTTGACAGGCATGGAGCAATAAATAGACGGTAATCTGCACACAGATGGTGGCCGGGAAGAAAATAAACATTGCGAGGTTTGAATTTTCTCCACAAGTGTTAACTCTAAGAAGCCGCCGATAATTGCAACATGTAGCGCCAGATCTAAGCTATCCATACATGTCAAAATTACTGAATTTGGTTGATATTTCATGCAATTATGAATGAGTAAAGCAAGTCATACCCTAGGGAATTTGACAGGCATGGAGCAATAAATAGACGGTAATCTGCACACAGATGGTGGCCGGGAAGAAAATAAACATTGCGAGGTTTGAATTTTCTCCACAAGTTTTAACTCTAAGAAGCCGCCGATAATTGCAACATGTAGCGCCAGATCTAAGCTATCCATACATGTCAAAATTACTGAATTTGGTTGATATTTCATGCAATTATGAATGAGTAAAGCAAGTCCATACCCCAGGGAATTTGACAGGCATGGAGCAATAAATAGACGGTAATCTGCACACAGATGGTGGCCGGGAAGAAAATAAACATTGCGAGGTTTGAATTTTCTCCACAAGTGTTAACTCTAAGAAGCCGCCGATAATTGCAACATGTAGCGCCAGATCTAAGCTATCCATACATGTCAACATTACTGAATTTGGTTGATATTTCAAGCAATTATGAATGAGTAAAGCAAGTCCATACCCCAGGGAATTTGACAGGCATGGAGCAATAAATAGACGGTAACATGTACACAGATGTTGGCCGGAAAGAAAATAAACATTGCGAGGTTTGAATTTTCTCCACAAGTGTTAACTCTAAGAAGCCGCCGATAATTGCAACATGTAGCGCCAGATCTAAGCTATCCATACATGTCAAAATTACTGAATTTGGTTGATATTTCATGCAATTATGAATGAGTAAACCAAGTCATACCCTAGGGAATTTGACAGGCATGGAGCAATAAATAGAAGGTAATATGCACACAGATGTTGGCCGGAAAGAAAATAAACATTGCGAGGTTTGAATTTTCTCCACAAGTTTTAACTCTAAGAAGCCGCCGATAATTGCAACATGTAGCGCCAGATCTAAGCTATACATACATGTCAAAATTACTGCATTTGGTTGATATTTCATGCAATTATGAATGAGTAAAGCAAGTCCATACCCCAGGGAATTTGACAGGCATGGAGCAATAAATAGACGGTAATCTGCACACAGATGGTGGCCGGGAAGAAAATAAACATTGCGAGGTTTGAATTTTCTCCACAAGTGTTAACTCTAAGAAGCCGCCGATAATTGCAACATGTAGCGCCAGATCTAAGCTATCCATACATGTCAACATTACTGAATTTGGTTGATATTTCATGCAATTATGAATGAGTAAAGCAAGTCCATACCCCAGGGAATTTGACAGGCATGGAGCAATAAATAGACGGTAATCTGCACACAGATGGTGGCCGGGAAGAAAATAAACATTGCGAGGTTTGAATTTTCTCCACAAGTTTTAACTCTAAGAAGCCGCCGATAATTGCAACATGTAGCGCCAGATCTAAGCTATCCATACATGTCAAAATTACTGAATTTGGTTGATATTTCATGCAATTATGAATGAGTAAAGCAAGTCCATACCCCAGGGAATTTGACATGCATGGAGCAATAAATAGACGGTAACATGTACACAGATGTTGGCCGGAAAGAAAATAAACATTGCGAGGTTTGAATTTTCTCCACAAGTGTTAACTCTAAGAAGCCGCCGATAATTGCAACATGTAGCGCCAGATCTAAGCTATCCATACATGTCAAAATTACTGAATTTGGTTGATATTTCATGCAATTATGAATGAGTAAAGCAAGTCATACCCTAGGGAATTTGACAGGCATGGAGCAATAAATAGACGGTAATCTGCACACAGATGGTGGCCGGGAAGAAAATAAACATTGCGAGGTTTGAATTTTCTCCACAAGTGTTAACTCTAAGAAGCCGCCGATAATTGCAACATGTAGCGCCAGATCTAAGCTATCCATACATGTCAACATTACTGAATTTGGTTGATATTTCAAGCAATTATGAATGAGTAAAGCAAGTCCATACCCCAGGGAATTTGACAGGCATGGAGCAATAAATAGACGGTAACATGTACACAGATGTTGGCCGGAAAGAAAATAAACATTGCGAGGTTTGAATTTTCTCCACAAGTGTTAACTCTAAGAAGCCGCCGATAATTGCAACATGTAGCGCCAGATCTAAGCTATCCATACATGTCAAAATTACTGAATTTGGTTGATATTTCATGCAATTATGAATGAGTAAAGCAAGTCATACCCTAGGGAATTTGACAGGCATGGAGCAATAAATAGACGGTAATCTGCACACAGATGGTGGCCGGGAAGAAAATAAACATTGCGAGGTTTGAATTTTCTCCACAAGTTTTAACTCTAAGAAGCCGCCGATAATTGCAACATGTAGCGCCAGATCTAAGCTATCCATACATGTCAAAATTACTGAATTTGGTTGATATTTCATGCAATTATGAATGAGTAAAGCATGTCCATACCCCAGGGAATTTGACAGGCATGGAGCAATAAATAGACGGTAATCTGCACACAGATGGTGGCCGGGAAGAAAATAAACATTGCGAGGTTTGAATTTTCTCCACAAGTGTTAACTCTAAGAAGCCGCCGATAATTGCAACATGTAGCGCCAGATCTAAGCTATCCATACATGTCAACATTACTGAATTTGGTTGATATTTCAAGCAATTATGAATGAGTAAAGCAAGTCCATACCCCAGGGAATTTGACAGGCATGGAGCAATAAATAGACGGTAACATGTACACAGATGTTGGCCGGAAAGAAAATAAACATTGCGAGGTTTGAATTTTCTCCACAAGTGTTAACTCTAAGAAGCCGCCGATAATTGCAACATGTAGCGCCAGATCTAAGCTATCCATACATGTCAACATTACTGAATTTGGTTGATATTTCATGCAATTATGAATGAGTAAAGCAAGTCCATACCCCAGGGAATTTGACAGGCATGGAGCAATAAATAGACGGTAATCTGCACACAGATGGTGGCCGGGAAGAAAATAAACATTGCGAGGTTTGAATTTTCTCTACAAGTTTTAACTCTAAGAAGCCGCCGATAATTGCAACATGTAGCGCCAGATCTAAGCTATCCATACATGTCAAAATTACTGAATTTGGTTGATATTTCATGCAATTATGAATGAGTAAAGCAAGTCCATACCCCAGGGAATTTGACATGCATGGAGCAATAAATAGACGGTAACATGTACACAGATGTTGGCCGGAAAGAAAATAAACATTGCGAGGTTTGAATTTTCTCCACAAGTGTTAACTCTAAGAAGCCGCCGATAATTGCAACATGTAGCGCCAGATCTAAGCTATCCATACATGTCAAAATTACTGAATTTGGTTGATATTTCATGCAATTATGAATGAGTAAAGCATGTCCATACCCCAGGGAATTTGACAGGCATGGAGCAATAAATAGACGGTAATCTGCACACAGATGGTGGCCGGGAAGAAAATAAACATTGCGAGGTTTGAATTTTCTCCACAAGTGTTAACTCTAAGAAGCCGCCGATAATTGCAACATGTAGCGCCAGATCTAAGCTATCCATACATGTCAACATTACTGAATTTGGTTGATATTTCAAGCAATTATGAATGAGTAAAGCAAGTCCATACCCCAGGGAATTTGACAGGCATGGAGCAATAAATAGACGGTAACATGTACACAGATGTTGGCCGGAAAGAAAATAAACATTGCGAGGTTTGAATTTTCTCCACAAGTGTTAACTCTAAGAAGCCGCCGATAATTGCAACATGTAGCGCCAGATCTAAGCTATCCATACATGTCAACATTACTGAATTTGGTTGATATTTCATGCAATTATGAATGAGTAAAGCAAGTCCATACCCCAGGGAATTTGACAGGCATGGAGCAATAAATAGACGGTAATCTGCACACAGATGGTGGCCGGGAAGAAAATAAACATTGCGAGGTTTGAATTTTCTCTACAAGTTTTAACTCTAAGAAGCCGCCGATAATTGCAACATGTAGCGCCAGATCTAAGCTATCCATACATGTCAAAATTACTGAATTTGGTTGATATTTCATGCAATTATGAATGAGTAAAGCAAGTCCATACCCCAGGGAATTTGACATGCATGGAGCAATAAATAGACGGTAACATGTACACAGATGTTGGCCGGAAAGAAAATAAACATTGCGAGGTTTGAATTTTCTCCACAAGTGTTAACTCTAAGAAGCCGCCGATAATTGCAACATGTAGCGCCAGATCTAAGCTATCCATACATGTCAAAATTACTGAATTTGGTTGATATTTCATGCAATTATGAATGAGTAAAGCAAGTCATACCCTAGGGAATTTGACAGGCATGGAGCAATAAATAGACGGTAATCTGCACACAGATGGTGGCCGGGAAGAAAATAAACATTGCGAGGTTTGAATTTTCTCCACAAGTGTTAACTCTAAGAAGCCGCCGATAATTGCAACATGTAGCGCCAGATCTAAGCTATCCATACATGTCAACATTACTGAATTTGGTTGATATTTCAAGCAATTATGAATGAGTAAAGCAAGTCCATACCCCAGGGAATTTGACAGGCATGGAGCAATAAATAGACGGTAATCTGCACACAGATGGTGGCCGGGAAGAAAATAAACATTGCGAGGTTTGAATTTTCTCCACAAGTGTTAACTCTAAGAAGCCGCCGATAATTGCAACATGTAGCGCCAGATCTAAGCTATCCATACATGTCAACATTACTGAATTTGGTTGATATTTCAAGCAATTATGAATGAGTAAAGCAAGTCCATACCCCAGGGAATTTGACAGGCATGGAGCAATAAATAGACGGTAATCTGCACACAGATGGTGGCCGGGAAGAAAATAAACATTGCGAGGTTTGAATTTTCTCCACAAGTGTTAACTCTAAGAAGCCGCCGATAATTGCAACATGTAGCGCCAGATCTAAGCTATCCATACATGTCAAAATTACTGAATTTGGTTGATATTTCATGCAATTATGAATGAGTAAAGCAAGTCATACCCTAGGGAATTTGACAGGCATGGAGCAATAAATAGACGGTAATCTGCACACAGATGGTGGCCGGGAAGAAAATAAACATTGCGAGGTTTGAATTTTCTCCACAAGTTTTAACTCTAAGAAGCCGCCGATAATTGCAACATGTAGCGCCAGATCTAAGCTATCCATACATGTCAAAATTACTGAATTTGGTTGATATTTCATGCAATTATGAATGAGTAAAGCAAGTCCATACCCCAGGGAATTTGACAGGCATGGAGCAATAAATAGACGGTAATCTGCACACAGATGGTGGCCGGGAAGAAAATAAACATTGCGAGGTTTGAATTTTCTCCACAAGTGTTAACTCTAAGAAGCCGCCGATAATTGCAACATGTAGCGCCAGATCTAAGCTATCCATACATGTCAACATTACTGAATTTGGTTGATATTTCAAGCAATTATGAATGAGTAAAGCAAGTCCATACCCCAGGGAATTTGACAGGCATGGAGCAATAAATAGACGGTAACATGTACACAGATGTTGGCCGGAAAGAAAATAAACATTGCGAGGTTTGAATTTTCTCCACAAGTGTTAACTCTAAGAAGCCGCCGATAATTGCAACATGTAGCGCCAGATCTAAGCTATCCATACATGTCAACATTACTGAATTTGGTTGATATTTCAAGCAATTATGAATGAGTAAAGCAAGTCCATACCCCAGGGAATTTGACAGGCATGGAGCAATAAATAGACGGTAATCTGCACACAGATGGTGGCCGGGAAGAAAATAAACATTGCGAGGTTTGAATTTTCTCCACAAGTGTTAACTCTAAGAAGCCGCCGATAATTGCAACATGTAGCGCCAGATCTAAGCTATACATACATGTCAAAATTACTGCATTTGGTTGATATTTCATGCAATTATGAATGAGTAAAGCAAGTCCATACCCCAGGGAATTTGACAGGCATGGAGCAATAAATAGACGGTAATCTGCACACAGATGGTGGCCGGGAAGAAAATAAACATTGCGAGGTTTGAATTTTCTCCACAAGTGTTAACTCTAAGAAGCCGCCGATAATTGCAACATGTAGCGCCAGATCTAAGCTATCCATACATGTCAACATTACTGAATTTGGTTGATATTTCAAGCAATTATGAATGAGTAAAGCAAGTCCATACCCCAGGGAATTTGACAGGCATGGAGCAATAAATAGACGGTAACATGTACACAGATGTTGGCCGGAAAGAAAATAAACATTGCGAGGTTTGAATTTTCTCCACAAGTGTTAACTCTAAGAAGCCGCCGATAATTGCAACATGTAGCGCCAGATCTAAGCTATCCATACATGTCAAAATTACTGAATTTGGTTGATATTTCATGCAATTATGAATGAGTAAAGCAAGTCATACCCTAGGGAATTTGACAGGCATGGAGCAATAAATAGACGGTAATCTGCACACAGATGGTGGCCGGGAAGAAAATAAACATTGCGAGGTTTGAATTTTCTCCACAAGTTTTAACTCTAAGAAGCCGCCGATAATTGCAACATGTAGCGCCAGATCTAAGCTATCCATACATGTCAAAATTACTGAATTTGGTTGATATTTCATGCAATTATGAATGAGTAAAGCATGTCCATACCCCAGGGAATTTGACAGGCATGGAGCAATAAATAGACGGTAATCTGCACACAGATGGTGGCCGGGAAGAAAATAAACATTGCGAGGTTTGAATTTTCTCCACAAGTGTTAACTCTAAGAAGCCGCCGATAATTGCAACATGTAGCGCCAGATCTAAGCTATCCATACATGTCAACATTACTGAATTTGGTTGATATTTCAAGCAATTATGAATGAGTAAAGCAAGTCCATACCCCAGGGAATTTGACAGGCATGGAGCAATAAATAGACGGTAACATGTACACAGATGTTGGCCGGAAAGAAAATAAACATTGCGAGGTTTGAATTTTCTCCACAAGTGTTAACTCTAAGAAGCCGCCGATAATTGCAACATGTAGCGCCAGATCTAAGCTATCCATACATGTCAAAATTACTGAATTTGGTTGATATTTCATGCAATTATGAATGAGTAAAGCAAGTCATACCCTAGGGAATTTGACAGGCATGGAGCAATAAATAGAAGGTAATATGCACACAGATGTTGGCCGGAAAGAAAATAAACATTGCGAGGTTTGAATTTTCTCCACAAGTGTTAACTCTAAGAAGCCGCCGATAATTGCAACATGTAGCGCCAGATCTAAGCTATCCATACATGTCAAAATTACTGAATTTGGTTGATATTTCATGCAATTATGAATGAGTAAAGCAAGTCATACCCTAGGGAATTTGACAGGCATGGAGCAATAAATAGACGGTAATCTGCACACAGATGGTGGCCGGGAAGAAAATAAACATTGCGAGGTTTGAATTTTCTCCACAAGTGTTAACTCTAAGAAGCCGCCGATAATTGCAACATGTAGCGCCAGATCTAAGCTATCCATACATGTCAACATTACTGAATTTGGTTGATATTTCAAGCAATTATGAATGAGTAAAGCAAGTCCATACCCCAGGGAATTTGACAGGCATGGAGCAATAAATAGACGGTAACATGTACACAGATGTTGGCCGGAAAGAAAATAAACATTGCGAGGTTTGAATTTTCTCCACAAGTGTTAACTCTAAGAAGCCGCCGATAATTGCAACATGTAGCGCCAGATCTAAGCTATCCATACATGTCAAAATTACTGAATTTGGTTGATATTTCATGCAATTATGAATGAGTAAAGCAAGTCATACCCTAGGGAATTTGACAGGCATGGAGCAATAAATAGACGGTAATCTGCACACAGATGGTGGCCGGGAAGAAAATAAACATTGCGAGGTTTGAATTTTCTCCACAAGTTTTAACTCTAAGAAGCCGCCGATAATTGCAACATGTAGCGCCAGATCTAAGCTATCCATACATGTCAAAATTACTGAATTTGGTTGATATTTCATGCAATTATGAATGAGTAAAGCATGTCCATACCCCAGGGAATTTGACAGGCATGGAGCAATAAATAGACGGTAATCTGCACACAGATGGTGGCCGGGAAGAAAATAAACATTGCGAGGTTTGAATTTTCTCCACAAGTGTTAACTCTAAGAAGCCGCCGATAATTGCAACATGTAGCGCCAGATCTAAGCTATCCATACATGTCAACATTACTGAATTTGGTTGATATTTCAAGCAATTATGAATGAGTAAAGCAAGTCCATACCCCAGGGAATTTGACAGGCATGGAGCAATAAATAGACGGTAACATGTACACAGATGTTGGCCGGAAAGAAAATAAACATTGCGAGGTTTGAATTTTCTCCACAAGTGTTAACTCTAAGAAGCCGCCGATAATTGCAACATGTAGCGCCAGATCTAAGCTATCCATACATGTCAAAATTACTGAATTTGGTTGATATTTCATGCAATTATGAATGAGTAAAGCAAGTCATACCCTAGGGAATTTGACAGGCATGGAGCAATAAATAGACGGTAATCTGCACACAGATGGTGGCCGGGAAGAAAATAAACATTGCGAGGTTTGAATTTTCTCCACAAGTGTTAACTCTAAGAAGCCGCCGATAATTGCAACATGTAGCGCCAGATCTAAGCTATCCATACATGTCAACATTACTGAATTTGGTTGATATTTCAAGCAATTATGAATGAGTAAAGCAAGTCCATACCCCAGGGAATTTGACAGGCATGGAGCAATAAATAGACGGTAACATGTACACAGATGTTGGCCGGAAAGAAAATAAACATTGCGAGGTTTGAATTTTCTCCACAAGTGTTAACTCTAAGAAGCCGCCGATAATTGCAACATGTAGCGCCAGATCTAAGCTATCCATACATGTCAAAATTACTGAATTTGGTTGATATTTCATGCAATTATGAATGAGTAAAGCAAGTCATACCCTAGGGAATTTGACAGGCATGGAGCAATAAATAGACGGTAATCTGCACACAGATGGTGGCCGGGAAGAAAATAAACATTGCGAGGTTTGAATTTTCTCCACAAGTTTTAACTCTAAGAAGCCGCCGATAATTGCAACATGTAGCGCCAGATCTAAGCTATCCATACATGTCAAAATTACTGAATTTGGTTGATATTTCATGCAATTATGAATGAGTAAAGCATGTCCATACCCCAGGGAATTTGACAGGCATGGAGCAATAAATAGACGGTAATCTGCACACAGATGGTGGCCGGGAAGAAAATAAACATTGCGAGGTTTGAATTTTCTCCACAAGTGTTAACTCTAAGAAGCCGCCGATAATTGCAACATGTAGCGCCAGATCTAAGCTATCCATACATGTCAACATTACTGAATTTGGTTGATATTTCAAGCAATTATGAATGAGTAAAGCAAGTCCATACCCCAGGGAATTTGACAGGCATGGAGCAATAAATAGACGGTAACATGTACACAGATGTTGGCCGGAAAGAAAATAAACATTGCGAGGTTTGAATTTTCTCCACAAGTGTTAACTCTAAGAAGCCGCCGATAATTGCAACATGTAGCGCCAGATCTAAGCTATCCATACATGTCAACATTACTGAATTTGGTTGATATTTCATGCAATTATGAATGAGTAAAGCAAGTCCATACCCCAGGGAATTTGACAGGCATGGAGCAATAAATAGACGGTAACATGTACACAGATGTTGGCCGGAAAGAAAATAAACATTGCGAGGTTTGAATTTTCTCCACAAGTGTTAACTCTAAGAAGCCGCCGATAATTGCAACATGTAGCGCCAGATCTAAGCTATCCATACATGTCAAAATTACTGAATTTGGTTGATATTTCATGCAATTATGAATGAGTAAAGCAAGTCATACCCTAGGGAATTTGACAGGCATGGAGCAATAAATAGACGGTAATCTGCACACAGATGGTGGCCGGGAAGAAAATAAACATTGCGAGGTTTGAATTTTCTCCACAAGTTTTAACTCTAAGAAGCCGCCGATAATTGCAACATGTAGCGCCAGATCTAAGCTATCCATACATGTCAAAATTACTGAATTTGGTTGATATTTCATGCAATTATGAATGAGTAAAGCATGTCCATACCCCAGGGAATTTGACAGGCATGGAGCAATAAATAGACGGTAATCTGCACACAGATGGTGGCCGGGAAGAAAATAAACATTGCGAGGTTTGAATTTTCTCCACAAGTGTTAACTCTAAGAAGCCGCCGATAATTGCAACATGTAGCGCCAGATCTAAGCTATCCATACATGTCAACATTACTGAATTTGGTTGATATTTCAAGCAATTATGAATGAGTAAAGCAAGTCCATACCCCAGGGAATTTGACAGGCATGGAGCAATAAATAGACGGTAACATGTACACAGATGTTGGCCGGAAAGAAAATAAACATTGCGAGGTTTGAATTTTCTCCACAAGTGTTAACTCTAAGAAGCCGCCGATAATTGCAACATGTAGCGCCAGATCTAAGCTATCCATACATGTCAAAATTACTGAATTTGGTTGATATTTCATGCAATTATGAATGAGTAAAGCAAGTCATACCCTAGGGAATTTGACAGGCATGGAGCAATAAATAGACGGTAATCTGCACACAGATGGTGGCCGGGAAGAAAATAAACATTGCGAGGTTTGAATTTTCTCCACAAGTGTTAACTCTAAGAAGCCGCCGATAATTGCAACATGTAGCGCCAGATCTAAGCTATCCATACATGTCAACATTACTGAATTTGGTTGATATTTCAAGCAATTATGAATGAGTAAAGCAAGTCCATACCCCAGGGAATTTGACAGGCATGGAGCAATAAATAGACGGTAACATGTACACAGATGTTGGCCGGAAAGAAAATAAACATTGCGAGGTTTGAATTTTCTCCACAAGTGTTAACTCTAAGAAGCCGCCGATAATTGCAACATGTAGCGCCAGATCTAAGCTATCCATACATGTCAAAATTACTGAATTTGGTTGATATTTCATGCAATTATGAATGAGTAAAGCAAGTCATACCCTAGGGAATTTGACAGGCATGGAGCAATAAATAGACGGTAATCTGCACACAGATGGTGGCCGGGAAGAAAATAAACATTGCGAGGTTTGAATTTTCTCCACAAGTTTTAACTCTAAGAAGCCGCCGATAATTGCAACATGTAGCGCCAGATCTAAGCTATCCATACATGTCAAAATTACTGAATTTGGTTGATATTTCATGCAATTATGAATGAGTAAAGCATGTCCATACCCCAGGGAATTTGACAGGCATGGAGCAATAAATAGACGGTAATCTGCACACAGATGGTGGCCGGGAAGAAAATAAACATTGCGAGGTTTGAATTTTCTCCACAAGTGTTAACTCTAAGAAGCCGCCGATAATTGCAACATGTAGCGCCAGATCTAAGCTATCCATACATGTCAACATTACTGAATTTGGTTGATATTTCAAGCAATTATGAATGAGTAAAGCAAGTCCATACCCCAGGGAATTTGACAGGCATGGAGCAATAAATAGACGGTAACATGTACACAGATGTTGGCCGGAAAGAAAATAAACATTGCGAGGTTTGAATTTTCTCCACAAGTGTTAACTCTAAGAAGCCGCCGATAATTGCAACATGTAGCGCCAGATCTAAGCTATCCATACATGTCAACATTACTGAATTTGGTTGATATTTCATGCAATTATGAATGAGTAAAGCAAGTCCATACCCCAGGGAATTTGACAGGCATGGAGCAATAAATAGACGGTAATCTGCACACAGATGGTGGCCGGGAAGAAAATAAACATTGCGAGGTTTGAATTTTCTCTACAAGTTTTAACTCTAAGAAGCCGCCGATAATTGCAACATGTAGCGCCAGATCTAAGCTATCCATACATGTCAAAATTACTGAATTTGGTTGATATTTCATGCAATTATGAATGAGTAAAGCAAGTCCATACCCCAGGGAATTTGACATGCATGGAGCAATAAATAGACGGTAACATGTACACAGATGTTGGCCGGAAAGAAAATAAACATTGCGAGGTTTGAATTTTCTCCACAAGTGTTAACTCTAAGAAGCCGCCGATAATTGCAACATGTAGCGCCAGATCTAAGCTATCCATACATGTCAACATTACTGAATTTGGTTGATATTTCAAGCAATTATGAATGAGTAAAGCAAGTCCATACCCCAGGGAATTTGACAGGCATGGAGCAATAAATAGACGGTAACATGTACACAGATGTTGGCCGGAAAGAAAATAAACATTGCGAGGTTTGAATTTTCTCCACAAGTGTTAACTCTAAGAAGCCGCCGATAATTGCAACATGTAGCGCCAGATCTAAGCTATCCATACATGTCAAAATTACTGAATTTGGTTGATATTTCATGCAATTATGAATGAGTAAAGCATGTCCATACCCCAGGGAATTTGACAGGCATGGAGCAATAAATAGACGGTAATCTGCACACAGATGGTGGCCGGGAAGAAAATAAACATTGCGAGGTTTGAATTTTCTCCACAAGTGTTAACTCTAAGAAGCCGCCGATAATTGCAACATGTAGCGCCAGATCTAAGCTATCCATACATGTCAACATTACTGAATTTGGTTGATATTTCAAGCAATTATGAATGAGTAAAGCAAGTCCATACCCCAGGGAATTTGACAGGCATGGAGCAATAAATAGACGGTAACATGTACACAGATGTTGGCCGGAAAGAAAATAAACATTGCGAGGTTTGAATTTTCTCCACAAGTGTTAACTCTAAGAAGCCGCCGATAATTGCAACATGTAGCGCCAGATCTAAGCTATCCATACATGTCAACATTACTGAATTTGGTTGATATTTCATGCAATTATGAATGAGTAAAGCAAGTCCATACCCCAGGGAATTTGACAGGCATGGAGCAATAAATAGACGGTAATCTGCACACAGATGGTGGCCGGGAAGAAAATAAACATTGCGAGGTTTGAATTTTCTCTACAAGTTTTAACTCTAAGAAGCCGCCGATAATTGCAACATGTAGCGCCAGATCTAAGCTATCCATACATGTCAAAATTACTGAATTTGGTTGATATTTCATGCAATTATGAATGAGTAAAGCAAGTCCATACCCCAGGGAATTTGACATGCATGGAGCAATAAATAGACGGTAACATGTACACAGATGTTGGCCGGAAAGAAAATAAACATTGCGAGGTTTGAATTTTCTCCACAAGTGTTAACTCTAAGAAGCCGCCGATAATTGCAACATGTAGCGCCAGATCTAAGCTATCCATACATGTCAACATTACTGAATTTGGTTGATATTTCAAGCAATTATGAATGAGTAAAGCAAGTCCATACCCCAGGGAATTTGACAGGCATGGAGCAATAAATAGACGGTAACATGTACACAGATGTTGGCCGGAAAGAAAATAAACATTGCGAGGTTTGAATTTTCTCCACAAGTGTTAACTCTAAGAAGCCGCCGATAATTGCAACATGTAGCGCCAGATCTAAGCTATCCATACATGTCAAAATTACTGAATTTGGTTGATATTTCATGCAATTATGAATGAGTAAAGCAAGTCATACCCTAGGGAATTTGACAGGCATGGAGCAATAAATAGAAGGTAATATGCACACAGATGTTGGCCGGAAAGAAAATAAACATTGCGAGGTTTGAATTTTCTCCACAAGTTTTAACTCTAAGAAGCCGCCGATAATTGCAACATGTAGCGCCAGATCTAAGCTATACATACATGTCAAAATTACTGCATTTGGTTGATATTTCATGCAATTATGAATGAGTAAAGCAAGTCCATACCCCAGGGAATTTGACAGGCATGGAGCAATAAATAGACGGTAATCTGCACACAGATGGTGGCCGGGAAGAAAATAAACATTGCGAGGTTTGAATTTTCTCCACAAGTGTTAACTCTAAGAAGCCGCCGATAATTGCAACATGTAGCGCCAGATCTAAGCTATCCATACATGTCAACATTACTGAATTTGGTTGATATTTCAAGCAATTATGAATGAGTAAAGCAAGTCCATACCCCAGGGAATTTGACAGGCATGGAGCAATAAATAGACGGTAACATGTACACAGATGTTGGCCGGAAAGAAAATAAACATTGCGAGGTTTGAATTTTCTCCACAAGTGTTAACTCTAAGAAGCCGCCGATAATTGCAACATGTAGCGCCAGATCTAAGCTATCCATACATGTCAACATTACTGAATTTGGTTGATATTTCAAGCAATTATGAATGAGTAAAGCAAGTCCATACCCCAGGGAATTTGACAGGCATGGAGCAATAAATAGACGGTAATCTGCACACAGATGGTGGCCGGGAAGAAAATAAACATTGCGAGGTTTGAATTTTCTCCACAAGTGTTAACTCTAAGAAGCCGCCGATAATTGCAACATGTAGCGCCAGATCTAAGCTATACATACATGTCAAAATTACTGCATTTGGTTGATATTTCATGCAATTATGAATGAGTAAAGCAAGTCCATACCCCAGGGAATTTGACAGGCATGGAGCAATAAATAGACGGTAATCTGCACACAGATGGTGGCCGGGAAGAAAATAAACATTGCGAGGTTTGAATTTTCTCCACAAGTGTTAACTCTAAGAAGCCGCCGATAATTGCAACATGTAGCGCCAGATCTAAGCTATCCATACATGTCAACATTACTGAATTTGGTTGATATTTCATGCAATTATGAATGAGTAAAGCAAGTCCATACCCCAGGGAATTTGACAGGCATGGAGCAATAAATAGACGGTAATCTGCACACAGATGGTGGCCGGGAAGAAAATAAACATTGCGAGGTTTGAATTTTCTCTACAAGTTTTAACTCTAAGAAGCCGCCGATAATTGCAACATGTAGCGCCAGATCTAAGCTATCCATACATGTCAAAATTACTGAATTTGGTTGATATTTCATGCAATTATGAATGAGTAAAGCAAGTCCATACCCCAGGGAATTTGACATGCATGGAGCAATAAATAGACGGTAACATGTACACAGATGTTGGCCGGAAAGAAAATAAACATTGCGAGGTTTGAATTTTCTCCACAAGTGTTAACTCTAAGAAGCCGCCGATAATTGCAACATGTAGCGCCAGATCTAAGCTATCCATACATGTCAAAATTACTGAATTTGGTTGATATTTCATGCAATTATGAATGAGTAAAGCAAGTCATACCCTAGGGAATTTGACAGGCATGGAGCAATAAATAGACGGTAATCTGCACACAGATGGTGGCCGGGAAGAAAATAAACATTGCGAGGTTTGAATTTTCTCCACAAGTGTTAACTCTAAGAAGCCGCCGATAATTGCAACATGTAGCGCCAGATCTAAGCTATCCATACATGTCAACATTACTGAATTTGGTTGATATTTCAAGCAATTATGAATGAGTAAAGCAAGTCCATACCCCAGGGAATTTGACAGGCATGGAGCAATAAATAGACGGTAACATGTACACAGATGTTGGCCGGAAAGAAAATAAACATTGCGAGGTTTGAATTTTCTCCACAAGTGTTAACTCTAAGAAGCCGCCGATAATTGCAACATGTAGCGCCAGATCTAAGCTATCCATACATGTCAAAATTACTGAATTTGGTTGATATTTCATGCAATTATGAATGAGTAAAGCAAGTCATACCCTAGGGAATTTGACAGGCATGGAGCAATAAATAGACGGTAATCTGCACACAGATGGTGGCCGGGAAGAAAATAAACATTGCGAGGTTTGAATTTTCTCCACAAGTTTTAACTCTAAGAAGCCGCCGATAATTGCAACATGTAGCGCCAGATCTAAGCTATCCATACATGTCAAAATTACTGAATTTGGTTGATATTTCATGCAATTATGAATGAGTAAAGCATGTCCATACCCCAGGGAATTTGACAGGCATGGAGCAATAAATAGACGGTAATCTGCACACAGATGGTGGCCGGGAAGAAAATAAACATTGCGAGGTTTGAATTTTCTCCACAAGTGTTAACTCTAAGAAGCCGCCGATAATTGCAACATGTAGCGCCAGATCTAAGCTATCCATACATGTCAACATTACTGAATTTGGTTGATATTTCAAGCAATTATGAATGAGTAAAGCAAGTCCATACCCCAGGGAATTTGACAGGCATGGAGCAATAAATAGACGGTAACATGTACACAGATGTTGGCCGGAAAGAAAATAAACATTGCGAGGTTTGAATTTTCTCCACAAGTGTTAACTCTAAGAAGCCGCCGATAATTGCAACATGTAGCGCCAGATCTAAGCTATCCATACATGTCAAAATTACTGAATTTGGTTGATATTTCATGCAATTATGAATGAGTAAAGCAAGTCATACCCTAGGGAATTTGACAGGCATGGAGCAATAAATAGACGGTAATCTGCACACAGATGGTGGCCGGGAAGAAAATAAACATTGCGAGGTTTGAATTTTCTCCACAAGTTTTAACTCTAAGAAGCCGCCGATAATTGCAACATGTAGCGCCAGATCTAAGCTATCCATACATGTCAACATTACTGAATTTGGTTGATATTTCAAGCAATTATGAATGAGTAAAGCAAGTCCATACCCCAGGGAATTTGACAGGCATGGAGCAATAAATAGACGGTAACATGTACACAGATGTTGGCCGGAAAGAAAATAAACATTGCGAGGTTTGAATTTTCTCCACAAGTGTTAACTCTAAGAAGCCGCCGATAATTGCAACATGTAGCGCCAGATCTAAGCTATCCATACATGTCAACATTACTGAATTTGGTTGATATTTCAAGCAATTATGAATGAGTAAAGCAAGTCCATACCCCAGGGAATTTGACAGGCATGGAGCAATAAATAGACGGTAATCTGCACACAGATGGTGGCCGGGAAGAAAATAAACATTGCGAGGTTTGAATTTTCTCCACAAGTGTTAACTCTAAGAAGCCGCCGATAATTGCAACATGTAGCGCCAGATCTAAGCTATACATACATGTCAAAATTACTGCATTTGGTTGATATTTCATGCAATTATGAATGAGTAAAGCAAGTCCATACCCCAGGGAATTTGACAGGCATGGAGCAATAAATAGACGGTAATCTGCACACAGATGGTGGCCGGGAAGAAAATAAACATTGCGAGGTTTGAATTTTCTCCACAAGTGTTAACTCTAAGAAGCCGCCGATAATTGCAACATGTAGCGCCAGATCTAAGCTATCCATACATGTCAACATTACTGAATTTGGTTGATATTTCAAGCAATTATGAATGAGTAAAGCAAGTCCATACCCCAGGGAATTTGACAGGCATGGAGCAATAAATAGACGGTAACATGTACACAGATGTTGGCCGGAAAGAAAATAAACATTGCGAGGTTTGAATTTTCTCCACAAGTGTTAACTCTAAGAAGCCGCCGATAATTGCAACATGTAGCGCCAGATCTAAGCTATCCATACATGTCAAAATTACTGAATTTGGTTGATATTTCATGCAATTATGAATGAGTAAAGCAAGTCATACCCTAGGGAATTTGACAGGCATGGAGCAATAAATAGACGGTAATCTGCACACAGATGGTGGCCGGGAAGAAAATAAACATTGCGAGGTTTGAATTTTCTCCACAAGTTTTAACTCTAAGAAGCCGCCGATAATTGCAACATGTAGCGCCAGATCTAAGCTATCCATACATGTCAAAATTACTGAATTTGGTTGATATTTCATGCAATTATGAATGAGTAAAGCAAGTCCATACCCCAGGGAATTTGACAGGCATGGAGCAATAAATAGACGGTAATCTGCACACAGATGGTGGCCGGGAAGAAAATAAACATTGCGAGGTTTGAATTTTCTCCACAAGTGTTAACTCTAAGAAGCCGCCGATAATTGCAACATGTAGCGCCAGATCTAAGCTATCCATACATGTCAACATTACTGAATTTGGTTGATATTTCAAGCAATTATGAATGAGTAAAGCAAGTCCATACCCCAGGGAATTTGACAGGCATGGAGCAATAAATAGACGGTAACATGTACACAGATGTTGGCCGGAAAGAAAATAAACATTGCGAGGTTTGAATTTTCTCCACAAGTGTTAACTCTAAGAAGCCGCCGATAATTGCAACATGTAGCGCCAGATCTAAGCTATCCATACATGTCAAAATTACTGAATTTGGTTGATATTTCATGCAATTATGAATGAGTAAAGCAAGTCATACCCTAGGGAATTTGACAGGCATGGAGCAATAAATAGAAGGTAATATGCACACAGATGTTGGCCGGAAAGAAAATAAACATTGCGAGGTTTGAATTTTCTCCACAAGTTTTAACTCTAAGAAGCCGCCGATAATTGCAACATGTAGCGCCAGATCTAAGCTATACATACATGTCAAAATTACTGCATTTGGTTGATATTTCATGCAATTATGAATGAGTAAAGCAAGTCCATACCCCAGGGAATTTGACAGGCATGGAGCAATAAATAGACGGTAATCTGCACACAGATGGTGGCCGGGAAGAAAATAAACATTGCGAGGTTTGAATTTTCTCCACAAGTGTTAACTCTAAGAAGCCGCCGATAATTGCAACATGTAGCGCCAGATCTAAGCTATCCATACATGTCAACATTACTGAATTTGGTTGATATTTCAAGCAATTATGAATGAGTAAAGCAAGTCCATACCCCAGGGAATTTGACAGGCATGGAGCAATAAATAGACGGTAACATGTACACAGATGTTGGCCGGAAAGAAAATAAACATTGCGAGGTTTGAATTTTCTCCACAAGTGTTAACTCTAAGAAGCCGCCGATAATTGCAACATGTAGCGCCAGATCTAAGCTATCCATACATGTCAACATTACTGAATTTGGTTGATATTTCAAGCAATTATGAATGAGTAAAGCAAGTCCATACCCCAGGGAATTTGACAGGCATGGAGCAATAAATAGACGGTAATCTGCACACAGATGGTGGCCGGGAAGAAAATAAACATTGCGAGGTTTGAATTTTCTCCACAAGTGTTAACTCTAAGAAGCCGCCGATAATTGCAACATGTAGCGCCAGATCTAAGCTATACATACATGTCAAAATTACTGCATTTGGTTGATATTTCATGCAATTATGAATGAGTAAAGCAAGTCCATACCCCAGGGAATTTGACAGGCATGGAGCAATAAATAGACGGTAATCTGCACACAGATGGTGGCCGGGAAGAAAATAAACATTGCGAGGTTTGAATTTTCTCCACAAGTGTTAACTCTAAGAAGCCGCCGATAATTGCAACATGTAGCGCCAGATCTAAGCTATCCATACATGTCAACATTACTGAATTTGGTTGATATTTCATGCAATTATGAATGAGTAAAGCAAGTCCATACCCCAGGGAATTTGACAGGCATGGAGCAATAAATAGACGGTAATCTGCACACAGATGGTGGCCGGGAAGAAAATAAACATTGCGAGGTTTGAATTTTCTCTACAAGTTTTAACTCTAAGAAGCCGCCGATAATTGCAACATGTAGCGCCAGATCTAAGCTATCCATACATGTCAAAATTACTGAATTTGGTTGATATTTCATGCAATTATGAATGAGTAAAGCAAGTCCATACCCCAGGGAATTTGACATGCATGGAGCAATAAATAGACGGTAACATGTACACAGATGTTGGCCGGAAAGAAAATAAACATTGCGAGGTTTGAATTTTCTCCACAAGTGTTAACTCTAAGAAGCCGCCGATAATTGCAACATGTAGCGCCAGATCTAAGCTATCCATACATGTCAAAATTACTGAATTTGGTTGATATTTCATGCAATTATGAATGAGTAAAGCAAGTCATACCCTAGGGAATTTGACAGGCATGGAGCAATAAATAGACGGTAATCTGCACACAGATGGTGGCCGGGAAGAAAATAAACATTGCGAGGTTTGAATTTTCTCCACAAGTGTTAACTCTAAGAAGCCGCCGATAATTGCAACATGTAGCGCCAGATCTAAGCTATCCATACATGTCAACATTACTGAATTTGGTTGATATTTCAAGCAATTATGAATGAGTAAAGCAAGTCCATACCCCAGGGAATTTGACAGGCATGGAGCAATAAATAGACGGTAACATGTACACAGATGTTGGCCGGAAAGAAAATAAACATTGCGAGGTTTGAATTTTCTCCACAAGTGTTAACTCTAAGAAGCCGCCGATAATTGCAACATGTAGCGCCAGATCTAAGCTATCCATACATGTCAAAATTACTGAATTTGGTTGATATTTCATGCAATTATGAATGAGTAAAGCAAGTCATACCCTAGGGAATTTGACAGGCATGGAGCAATAAATAGACGGTAATCTGCACACAGATGGTGGCCGGGAAGAAAATAAACATTGCGAGGTTTGAATTTTCTCCACAAGTTTTAACTCTAAGAAGCCGCCGATAATTGCAACATGTAGCGCCAGATCTAAGCTATCCATACATGTCAAAATTACTGAATTTGGTTGATATTTCATGCAATTATGAATGAGTAAAGCATGTCCATACCCCAGGGAATTTGACAGGCATGGAGCAATAAATAGACGGTAATCTGCACACAGATGGTGGCCGGGAAGAAAATAAACATTGCGAGGTTTGAATTTTCTCCACAAGTGTTAACTCTAAGAAGCCGCCGATAATTGCAACATGTAGCGCCAGATCTAAGCTATCCATACATGTCAACATTACTGAATTTGGTTGATATTTCAAGCAATTATGAATGAGTAAAGCAAGTCCATACCCCAGGGAATTTGACAGGCATGGAGCAATAAATAGACGGTAACATGTACACAGATGTTGGCCGGAAAGAAAATAAACATTGCGAGGTTTGAATTTTCTCCACAAGTGTTAACTCTAAGAAGCCGCCGATAATTGCAACATGTAGCGCCAGATCTAAGCTATCCATACATGTCAAAATTACTGAATTTGGTTGATATTTCATGCAATTATGAATGAGTAAAGCAAGTCATACCCTAGGGAATTTGACAGGCATGGAGCAATAAATAGACGGTAATCTGCACACAGATGGTGGCCGGGAAGAAAATAAACATTGCGAGGTTTGAATTTTCTCCACAAGTTTTAACTCTAAGAAGCCGCCGATAATTGCAACATGTAGCGCCAGATCTAAGCTATCCATACATGTCAACATTACTGAATTTGGTTGATATTTCAAGCAATTATGAATGAGTAAAGCAAGTCCATACCCCAGGGAATTTGACAGGCATGGAGCAATAAATAGACGGTAACATGTACACAGATGTTGGCCGGAAAGAAAATAAACATTGCGAGGTTTGAATTTTCTCCACAAGTGTTAACTCTAAGAAGCCGCCGATAATTGCAACATGTAGCGCCAGATCTAAGCTATCCATACATGTCAACATTACTGAATTTGGTTGATATTTCAAGCAATTATGAATGAGTAAAGCAAGTCCATACCCCAGGGAATTTGACAGGCATGGAGCAATAAATAGACGGTAATCTGCACACAGATGGTGGCCGGGAAGAAAATAAACATTGCGAGGTTTGAATTTTCTCCACAAGTGTTAACTCTAAGAAGCCGCCGATAATTGCAACATGTAGCGCCAGATCTAAGCTATACATACATGTCAAAATTACTGCATTTGGTTGATATTTCATGCAATTATGAATGAGTAAAGCAAGTCCATACCCCAGGGAATTTGACAGGCATGGAGCAATAAATAGACGGTAATCTGCACACAGATGGTGGCCGGGAAGAAAATAAACATTGCGAGGTTTGAATTTTCTCCACAAGTGTTAACTCTAAGAAGCCGCCGATAATTGCAACATGTAGCGCCAGATCTAAGCTATCCATACATGTCAACATTACTGAATTTGGTTGATATTTCAAGCAATTATGAATGAGTAAAGCAAGTCCATACCCCAGGGAATTTGACAGGCATGGAGCAATAAATAGACGGTAACATGTACACAGATGTTGGCCGGAAAGAAAATAAACATTGCGAGGTTTGAATTTTCTCCACAAGTGTTAACTCTAAGAAGCCGCCGATAATTGCAACATGTAGCGCCAGATCTAAGCTATCCATACATGTCAACATTACTGAATTTGGTTGATATTTCAAGCAATTATGAATGAGTAAAGCAAGTCCATACCCCAGGGAATTTGACAGGCATGGAGCAATAAATAGACGGTAATCTGCACACAGATGGTGGCCGGGAAGAAAATAAACATTGCGAGGTTTGAATTTTCTCCACAAGTGTTAACTCTAAGAAGCCGCCGATAATTGCAACATGTAGCGCCAGATCTAAGCTATACATACATGTCAAAATTACTGCATTTGGTTGATATTTCATGCAATTATGAATGAGTAAAGCAAGTCCATACCCCAGGGAATTTGACAGGCATGGAGCAATAAATAGACGGTAATCTGCACACAGATGGTGGCCGGGAAGAAAATAAACATTGCGAGGTTTGAATTTTCTCCACAAGTGTTAACTCTAAGAAGCCGCCGATAATTGCAACATGTAGCGCCAGATCTAAGCTATCCATACATGTCAACATTACTGAATTTGGTTGATATTTCATGCAATTATGAATGAGTAAAGCAAGTCCATACCCCAGGGAATTTGACAGGCATGGAGCAATAAATAGACGGTAATCTGCACACAGATGGTGGCCGGGAAGAAAATAAACATTGCGAGGTTTGAATTTTCTCTACAAGTTTTAACTCTAAGAAGCCGCCGATAATTGCAACATGTAGCGCCAGATCTAAGCTATCCATACATGTCAAAATTACTGAATTTGGTTGATATTTCATGCAATTATGAATGAGTAAAGCAAGTCCATACCCCAGGGAATTTGACATGCATGGAGCAATAAATAGACGGTAACATGTACACAGATGTTGGCCGGAAAGAAAATAAACATTGCGAGGTTTGAATTTTCTCCACAAGTGTTAACTCTAAGAAGCCGCCGATAATTGCAACATGTAGCGCCAGATCTAAGCTATCCATACATGTCAAAATTACTGAATTTGGTTGATATTTCATGCAATTATGAATGAGTAAAGCAAGTCATACCCTAGGGAATTTGACAGGCATGGAGCAATAAATAGACGGTAATCTGCACACAGATGGTGGCCGGGAAGAAAATAAACATTGCGAGGTTTGAATTTTCTCCACAAGTGTTAACTCTAAGAAGCCGCCGATAATTGCAACATGTAGCGCCAGATCTAAGCTATCCATACATGTCAACATTACTGAATTTGGTTGATATTTCAAGCAATTATGAATGAGTAAAGCAAGTCCATACCCCAGGGAATTTGACAGGCATGGAGCAATAAATAGACGGTAATCTGCACACAGATGGTGGCCGGGAAGAAAATAAACATTGCGAGGTTTGAATTTTCTCCACAAGTGTTAACTCTAAGAAGCCGCCGATAATTGCAACATGTAGCGCCAGATCTAAGCTATCCATACATGTCAACATTACTGAATTTGGTTGATATTTCAAGCAATTATGAATGAGTAAAGCAAGTCCATACCCCAGGGAATTTGACAGGCATGGAGCAATAAATAGACGGTAATCTGCACACAGATGGTGGCCGGGAAGAAAATAAACATTGCGAGGTTTGAATTTTCTCCACAAGTGTTAACTCTAAGAAGCCGCCGATAATTGCAACATGTAGCGCCAGATCTAAGCTATCCATACATGTCAAAATTACTGAATTTGGTTGATATTTCATGCAATTATGAATGAGTAAAGCAAGTCATACCCTAGGGAATTTGACAGGCATGGAGCAATAAATAGACGGTAATCTGCACACAGATGGTGGCCGGGAAGAAAATAAACATTGCGAGGTTTGAATTTTCTCCACAAGTTTTAACTCTAAGAAGCCGCCGATAATTGCAACATGTAGCGCCAGATCTAAGCTATCCATACATGTCAAAATTACTGAATTTGGTTGATATTTCATGCAATTATGAATGAGTAAAGCAAGTCCATACCCCAGGGAATTTGACAGGCATGGAGCAATAAATAGACGGTAATCTGCACACAGATGGTGGCCGGGAAGAAAATAAACATTGCGAGGTTTGAATTTTCTCCACAAGTGTTAACTCTAAGAAGCCGCCGATAATTGCAACATGTAGCGCCAGATCTAAGCTATCCATACATGTCAACATTACTGAATTTGGTTGATATTTCAAGCAATTATGAATGAGTAAAGCAAGTCCATACCCCAGGGAATTTGACAGGCATGGAGCAATAAATAGACGGTAACATGTACACAGATGTTGGCCGGAAAGAAAATAAACATTGCGAGGTTTGAATTTTCTCCACAAGTGTTAACTCTAAGAAGCCGCCGATAATTGCAACATGTAGCGCCAGATCTAAGCTATCCATACATGTCAACATTACTGAATTTGGTTGATATTTCAAGCAATTATGAATGAGTAAAGCAAGTCCATACCCCAGGGAATTTGACAGGCATGGAGCAATAAATAGACGGTAATCTGCACACAGATGGTGGCCGGGAAGAAAATAAACATTGCGAGGTTTGAATTTTCTCCACAAGTGTTAACTCTAAGAAGCCGCCGATAATTGCAACATGTAGCGCCAGATCTAAGCTATACATACATGTCAAAATTACTGCATTTGGTTGATATTTCATGCAATTATGAATGAGTAAAGCAAGTCCATACCCCAGGGAATTTGACAGGCATGGAGCAATAAATAGACGGTAATCTGCACACAGATGGTGGCCGGGAAGAAAATAAACATTGCGAGGTTTGAATTTTCTCCACAAGTGTTAACTCTAAGAAGCCGCCGATAATTGCAACATGTAGCGCCAGATCTAAGCTATCCATACATGTCAACATTACTGAATTTGGTTGATATTTCAAGCAATTATGAATGAGTAAAGCAAGTCCATACCCCAGGGAATTTGACAGGCATGGAGCAATAAATAGACGGTAACATGTACACAGATGTTGGCCGGAAAGAAAATAAACATTGCGAGGTTTGAATTTTCTCCACAAGTGTTAACTCTAAGAAGCCGCCGATAATTGCAACATGTAGCGCCAGATCTAAGCTATCCATACATGTCAAAATTACTGAATTTGGTTGATATTTCATGCAATTATGAATGAGTAAAGCAAGTCATACCCTAGGGAATTTGACAGGCATGGAGCAATAAATAGACGGTAATCTGCACACAGATGGTGGCCGGGAAGAAAATAAACATTGCGAGGTTTGAATTTTCTCCACAAGTTTTAACTCTAAGAAGCCGCCGATAATTGCAACATGTAGCGCCAGATCTAAGCTATCCATACATGTCAAAATTACTGAATTTGGTTGATATTTCATGCAATTATGAATGAGTAAAGCAAGTCCATACCCCAGGGAATTTGACAGGCATGGAGCAATAAATAGACGGTAATCTGCACACAGATGGTGGCCGGGAAGAAAATAAACATTGCGAGGTTTGAATTTTCTCCACAAGTGTTAACTCTAAGAAGCCGCCGATAATTGCAACATGTAGCGCCAGATCTAAGCTATCCATACATGTCAACATTACTGAATTTGGTTGATATTTCAAGCAATTATGAATGAGTAAAGCAAGTCCATACCCCAGGGAATTTGACAGGCATGGAGCAATAAATAGACGGTAACATGTACACAGATGTTGGCCGGAAAGAAAATAAACATTGCGAGGTTTGAATTTTCTCCACAAGTGTTAACTCTAAGAAGCCGCCGATAATTGCAACATGTAGCGCCAGATCTAAGCTATCCATACATGTCAAAATTACTGAATTTGGTTGATATTTCATGCAATTATGAATGAGTAAAGCAAGTCATACCCTAGGGAATTTGACAGGCATGGAGCAATAAATAGAAGGTAATATGCACACAGATGTTGGCCGGAAAGAAAATAAACATTGCGAGGTTTGAATTTTCTCCACAAGTTTTAACTCTAAGAAGCCGCCGATAATTGCAACATGTAGCGCCAGATCTAAGCTATACATACATGTCAAAATTACTGCATTTGGTTGATATTTCATGCAATTATGAATGAGTAAAGCAAGTCCATACCCCAGGGAATTTGACAGGCATGGAGCAATAAATAGACGGTAATCTGCACACAGATGGTGGCCGGGAAGAAAATAAACATTGCGAGGTTTGAATTTTCTCCACAAGTGTTAACTCTAAGAAGCCGCCGATAATTGCAACATGTAGCGCCAGATCTAAGCTATCCATACATGTCAACATTACTGAATTTGGTTGATATTTCAAGCAATTATGAATGAGTAAAGCAAGTCCATACCCCAGGGAATTTGACAGGCATGGAGCAATAAATAGACGGTAACATGTACACAGATGTTGGCCGGAAAGAAAATAAACATTGCGAGGTTTGAATTTTCTCCACAAGTGTTAACTCTAAGAAGCCGCCGATAATTGCAACATGTAGCGCCAGATCTAAGCTATCCATACATGTCAACATTACTGAATTTGGTTGATATTTCAAGCAATTATGAATGAGTAAAGCAAGTCCATACCCCAGGGAATTTGACAGGCATGGAGCAATAAATAGACGGTAATCTGCACACAGATGGTGGCCGGGAAGAAAATAAACATTGCGAGGTTTGAATTTTCTCCACAAGTGTTAACTCTAAGAAGCCGCCGATAATTGCAACATGTAGCGCCAGATCTAAGCTATACATACATGTCAAAATTACTGCATTTGGTTGATATTTCATGCAATTATGAATGAGTAAAGCAAGTCCATACCCCAGGGAATTTGACAGGCATGGAGCAATAAATAGACGGTAATCTGCACACAGATGGTGGCCGGGAAGAAAATAAACATTGCGAGGTTTGAATTTTCTCCACAAGTGTTAACTCTAAGAAGCCGCCGATAATTGCAACATGTAGCGCCAGATCTAAGCTATCCATACATGTCAACATTACTGAATTTGGTTGATATTTCATGCAATTATGAATGAGTAAAGCAAGTCCATACCCCAGGGAATTTGACAGGCATGGAGCAATAAATAGACGGTAATCTGCACACAGATGGTGGCCGGGAAGAAAATAAACATTGCGAGGTTTGAATTTTCTCTACAAGTTTTAACTCTAAGAAGCCGCCGATAATTGCAACATGTAGCGCCAGATCTAAGCTATCCATACATGTCAAAATTACTGAATTTGGTTGATATTTCATGCAATTATGAATGAGTAAAGCAAGTCCATACCCCAGGGAATTTGACATGCATGGAGCAATAAATAGACGGTAACATGTACACAGATGTTGGCCGGAAAGAAAATAAACATTGCGAGGTTTGAATTTTCTCCACAAGTGTTAACTCTAAGAAGCCGCCGATAATTGCAACATGTAGCGCCAGATCTAAGCTATCCATACATGTCAAAATTACTGAATTTGGTTGATATTTCATGCAATTATGAATGAGTAAAGCAAGTCATACCCTAGGGAATTTGACAGGCATGGAGCAATAAATAGACGGTAATCTGCACACAGATGGTGGCCGGGAAGAAAATAAACATTGCGAGGTTTGAATTTTCTCCACAAGTGTTAACTCTAAGAAGCCGCCGATAATTGCAACATGTAGCGCCAGATCTAAGCTATCCATACATGTCAACATTACTGAATTTGGTTGATATTTCAAGCAATTATGAATGAGTAAAGCAAGTCCATACCCCAGGGAATTTGACAGGCATGGAGCAATAAATAGACGGTAACATGTACACAGATGTTGGCCGGAAAGAAAATAAACATTGCGAGGTTTGAATTTTCTCCACAAGTTTTAACTCTAAGAAGCCGCCGATAATTGCAACATGTAGCGCCAGATCTAAGCTATCCATACATGTCAAAATTACTGAATTTGGTTGATATTTCATGCAATTATGAATGAGTAAAGCATGTCCATACCCCAGGGAATTTGACAGGCATGGAGCAATAAATAGACGGTAATCTGCACACAGATGGTGGCCGGGAAGAAAATAAACATTGCGAGGTTTGAATTTTCTCCACAAGTGTTAACTCTAAGAAGCCGCCGATAATTGCAACATGTAGCGCCAGATCTAAGCTATCCATACATGTCAACATTACTGAATTTGGTTGATATTTCAAGCAATTATGAATGAGTAAAGCAAGTCCATACCCCAGGGAATTTGACAGGCATGGAGCAATAAATAGACGGTAACATGTACACAGATGTTGGCCGGAAAGAAAATAAACATTGCGAGGTTTGAATTTTCTCCACAAGTGTTAACTCTAAGAAGCCGCCGATAATTGCAACATGTAGCGCCAGATCTAAGCTATCCATACATGTCAAAATTACTGAATTTGGTTGATATTTCATGCAATTATGAATGAGTAAAGCAAGTCATACCCTAGGGAATTTGACAGGCATGGAGCAATAAATAGACGGTAATCTGCACACAGATGGTGGCCGGGAAGAAAATAAACATTGCGAGGTTTGAATTTTCTCCACAAGTTTTAACTCTAAGAAGCCGCCGATAATTGCAACATGTAGCGCCAGATCTAAGCTATCCATACATGTCAACATTACTGAATTTGGTTGATATTTCAAGCAATTATGAATGAGTAAAGCAAGTCCATACCCCAGGGAATTTGACAGGCATGGAGCAATAAATAGACGGTAACATGTACACAGATGTTGGCCGGAAAGAAAATAAACATTGCGAGGTTTGAATTTTCTCCACAAGTGTTAACTCTAAGAAGCCGCCGATAATTGCAACATGTAGCGCCAGATCTAAGCTATCCATACATGTCAACATTACTGAATTTGGTTGATATTTCAAGCAATTATGAATGAGTAAAGCAAGTCCATACCCCAGGGAATTTGACAGGCATGGAGCAATAAATAGACGGTAATCTGCACACAGATGGTGGCCGGGAAGAAAATAAACATTGCGAGGTTTGAATTTTCTCCACAAGTGTTAACTCTAAGAAGCCGCCGATAATTGCAACATGTAGCGCCAGATCTAAGCTATACATACATGTCAAAATTACTGCATTTGGTTGATATTTCATGCAATTATGAATGAGTAAAGCAAGTCCATACCCCAGGGAATTTGACAGGCATGGAGCAATAAATAGACGGTAATCTGCACACAGATGGTGGCCGGGAAGAAAATAAACATTGCGAGGTTTGAATTTTCTCCACAAGTGTTAACTCTAAGAAGCCGCCGATAATTGCAACATGTAGCGCCAGATCTAAGCTATCCATACATGTCAACATTACTGAATTTGGTTGATATTTCATGCAATTATGAATGAGTAAAGCAAGTCCATACCCCAGGGAATTTGACAGGCATGGAGCAATAAATAGACGGTAATCTGCACACAGATGGTGGCCGGGAAGAAAATAAACATTGCGAGGTTTGAATTTTCTCTACAAGTTTTAACTCTAAGAAGCCGCCGATAATTGCAACATGTAGCGCCAGATCTAAGCTATCCATACATGTCAAAATTACTGAATTTGGTTGATATTTCATGCAATTATGAATGAGTAAAGCAAGTCCATACCCCAGGGAATTTGACATGCATGGAGCAATAAATAGACGGTAACATGTACACAGATGTTGGCCGGAAAGAAAATAAACATTGCGAGGTTTGAATTTTCTCCACAAGTGTTAACTCTAAGAAGCCGCCGATAATTGCAACATGTAGCGCCAGATCTAAGCTATCCATACATGTCAAAATTACTGAATTTGGTTGATATTTCATGCAATTATGAATGAGTAAAGCAAGTCATACCCTAGGGAATTTGACAGGCATGGAGCAATAAATAGACGGTAATCTGCACACAGATGGTGGCCGGGAAGAAAATAAACATTGCGAGGTTTGAATTTTCTCCACAAGTGTTAACTCTAAGAAGCCGCCGATAATTGCAACATGTAGCGCCAGATCTAAGCTATCCATACATGTCAAAATTACTGAATTTGGTTGATATTTCATGCAATTATGAATGAGTAAAGCAAGTCATACCCTAGGGAATTTGACAGGCATGGAGCAATAAATAGACGGTAATCTGCACACAGATGGTGGCCGGGAAGAAAATAAACATTGCGAGGTTTGAATTTTCTCCACAAGTTTTAACTCTAAGAAGCCGCCGATAATTGCAACATGTAGCGCCAGATCTAAGCTATCCATACATGTCAAAATTACTGAATTTGGTTGATATTTCATGCAATTATGAATGAGTAAAGCATGTCCATACCCCAGGGAATTTGACAGGCATGGAGCAATAAATAGACGGTAATCTGCACACAGATGGTGGCCGGGAAGAAAATAAACATTGCGAGGTTTGAATTTTCTCCACAAGTGTTAACTCTAAGAAGCCGCCGATAATTGCAACATGTAGCGCCAGATCTAAGCTATCCATACATGTCAACATTACTGAATTTGGTTGATATTTCAAGCAATTATGAATGAGTAAAGCAAGTCCATACCCCAGGGAATTTGACAGGCATGGAGCAATAAATAGACGGTAACATGTACACAGATGTTGGCCGGAAAGAAAATAAACATTGCGAGGTTTGAATTTTCTCCACAAGTGTTAACTCTAAGAAGCCGCCGATAATTGCAACATGTAGCGCCAGATCTAAGCTATCCATACATGTCAAAATTACTGAATTTGGTTGATATTTCATGCAATTATGAATGAGTAAAGCAAGTCATACCCTAGGGAATTTGACAGGCATGGAGCAATAAATAGACGGTAATCTGCACACAGATGGTGGCCGGGAAGAAAATAAACATTGCGAGGTTTGAATTTTCTCCACAAGTTTTAACTCTAAGAAGCCGCCGATAATTGCAACATGTAGCGCCAGATCTAAGCTATCCATACATGTCAAAATTACTGAATTTGGTTGATATTTCATGCAATTATGAATGAGTAAAGCAAGTCCATACCCCAGGGAATTTGACAGGCATGGAGCAATAAATAGACGGTAATCTGCACACAGATGGTGGCCGGGAAGAAAATAAACATTGCGAGGTTTGAATTTTCTCCACAAGTGTTAACTCTAAGAAGCCGCCGATAATTGCAACATGTAGCGCCAGATCTAAGCTATCCATACATGTCAACATTACTGAATTTGGTTGATATTTCAAGCAATTATGAATGAGTAAAGCAAGTCCATACCCCAGGGAATTTGACAGGCATGGAGCAATAAATAGACGGTAACATGTACACAGATGTTGGCCGGAAAGAAAATAAACATTGCGAGGTTTGAATTTTCTCCACAAGTGTTAACTCTAAGAAGCCGCCGATAATTGCAACATGTAGCGCCAGATCTAAGCTATCCATACATGTCAAAATTACTGAATTTGGTTGATATTTCATGCAATTATGAATGAGTAAAGCAAGTCATACCCTAGGGAATTTGACAGGCATGGAGCAATAAATAGAAGGTAATATGCACACAGATGTTGGCCGGAAAGAAAATAAACATTGCGAGGTTTGAATTTTCTCCACAAGTTTTAACTCTAAGAAGCCGCCGATAATTGCAACATGTAGCGCCAGATCTAAGCTATACATACATGTCAAAATTACTGCATTTGGTTGATATTTCATGCAATTATGAATGAGTAAAGCAAGTCCATACCCCAGGGAATTTGACAGGCATGGAGCAATAAATAGACGGTAATCTGCACACAGATGGTGGCCGGGAAGAAAATAAACATTGCGAGGTTTGAATTTTCTCCACAAGTGTTAACTCTAAGAAGCCGCCGATAATTGCAACATGTAGCGCCAGATCTAAGCTATCCATACATGTCAACATTACTGAATTTGGTTGATATTTCAAGCAATTATGAATGAGTAAAGCAAGTCCATACCCCAGGGAATTTGACAGGCATGGAGCAATAAATAGACGGTAATCTGCACACAGATGGTGGCCGGGAAGAAAATAAACATTGCGAGGTTTGAATTTTCTCCACAAGTGTTAACTCTAAGAAGCCGCCGATAATTGCAACATGTAGCGCCAGATCTAAGCTATACATACATGTCAAAATTACTGCATTTGGTTGATATTTCATGCAATTATGAATGAGTAAAGCAAGTCCATACCCCAGGGAATTTGACAGGCATGGAGCAATAAATAGACGGTAATCTGCACACAGATGGTGGCCGGGAAGAAAATAAACATTGCGAGGTTTGAATTTTCTCCACAAGTGTTAACTCTAAGAAGCCGCCGATAATTGCAACATGTAGCGCCAGATCTAAGCTATCCATACATGTCAACATTACTGAATTTGGTTGATATTTCATGCAATTATGAATGAGTAAAGCAAGTCCATACCCCAGGGAATTTGACAGGCATGGAGCAATAAATAGACGGTAATCTGCACACAGATGGTGGCCGGGAAGAAAATAAACATTGCGAGGTTTGAATTTTCTCCACAAGTGTTAACTCTAAGAAGCCGCCGATAATTGCAACATGTAGCGCCAGATCTAAGCTATCCATACATGTCAACATTACTGAATTTGGTTGATATTTCAAGCAATTATGAATGAGTAAAGCAAGTCCATACCCCAGGGAATTTGACAGGCATGGAGCAATAAATAGACGGTAATCTGCACACAGATGGTGGCCGGGAAGAAAATAAACATTGCGAGGTTTGAATTTTCTCCACAAGTGTTAACTCTAAGAAGCCGCCGATAATTGCAACATGTAGCGCCAGATCTAAGCTATCCATACATGTCAACATTACTGAATTTGGTTGATATTTCAAGCAATTATGAATGAGTAAAGCAAGTCCATACCCCAGGGAATTTGACAGGCATGGAGCAATAAATAGACGGTAATCTGCACACAGATGGTGGCCGGGAAGAAAATAAACATTGCGAGGTTTGAATTTTCTCCACAAGTGTTAACTCTAAGAAGCCGCCGATAATTGCAACATGTAGCGCCAGATCTAAGCTATCCATACATGTCAAAATTACTGAATTTGGTTGATATTTCATGCAATTATGAATGAGTAAAGCAAGTCATACCCTAGGGAATTTGACAGGCATGGAGCAATAAATAGACGGTAATCTGCACACAGATGGTGGCCGGGAAGAAAATAAACATTGCGAGGTTTGAATTTTCTCCACAAGTTTTAACTCTAAGAAGCCGCCGATAATTGCAACATGTAGCGCCAGATCTAAGCTATCCATACATGTCAAAATTACTGAATTTGGTTGATATTTCATGCAATTATGAATGAGTAAAGCAAGTCCATACCCCAGGGAATTTGACAGGCATGGAGCAATAAATAGACGGTAATCTGCACACAGATGGTGGCCGGGAAGAAAATAAACATTGCGAGGTTTGAATTTTCTCCACAAGTGTTAACTCTAAGAAGCCGCCGATAATTGCAACATGTAGCGCCAGATCTAAGCTATCCATACATGTCAACATTACTGAATTTGGTTGATATTTCATGCAATTATGAATGAGTAAAGCAAGTCCATACCCCAGGGAATTTGACAGGCATGGAGCAATAAATAGACGGTAATCTGCACACAGATGGTGGCCGGGAAGAAAATAAACATTGCGAGGTTTGAATTTTCTCTACAAGTTTTAACTCTAAGAAGCCGCCGATAATTGCAACATGTAGCGCCAGATCTAAGCTATCCATACATGTCAAAATTACTGAATTTGGTTGATATTTCATGCAATTATGAATGAGTAAAGCAAGTCCATACCCCAGGGAATTTGACATGCATGGAGCAATAAATAGACGGTAACATGTACACAGATGTTGGCCGGAAAGAAAATAAACATTGCGAGGTTTGAATTTTCTCCACAAGTGTTAACTCTAAGAAGCCGCCGATAATTGCAACATGTAGCGCCAGATCTAAGCTATCCATACATGTCAAAATTACTGAATTTGGTTGATATTTCATGCAATTATGAATGAGTAAAGCAAGTCATACCCTAGGGAATTTGACAGGCATGGAGCAATAAATAGACGGTAATCTGCACACAGATGGTGGCCGGGAAGAAAATAAACATTGCGAGGTTTGAATTTTCTCCACAAGTGTTAACTCTAAGAAGCCGCCGATAATTGCAACATGTAGCGCCAGATCTAAGCTATCCATACATGTCAAAATTACTGAATTTGGTTGATATTTCATGCAATTATGAATGAGTAAAGCAAGTCATACCCTAGGGAATTTGACAGGCATGGAGCAATAAATAGACGGTAATCTGCACACAGATGGTGGCCGGGAAGAAAATAAACATTGCGAGGTTTGAATTTTCTCCACAAGTTTTAACTCTAAGAAGCCGCCGATAATTGCAACATGTAGCGCCAGATCTAAGCTATCCATACATGTCAAAATTACTGAATTTGGTTGATATTTCATGCAATTATGAATGAGTAAAGCATGTCCATACCCCAGGGAATTTGACAGGCATGGAGCAATAAATAGACGGTAATCTGCACACAGATGGTGGCCGGGAAGAAAATAAACATTGCGAGGTTTGAATTTTCTCCACAAGTGTTAACTCTAAGAAGCCGCCGATAATTGCAACATGTAGCGCCAGATCTAAGCTATCCATACATGTCAACATTACTGAATTTGGTTGATATTTCAAGCAATTATGAATGAGTAAAGCAAGTCCATACCCCAGGGAATTTGACAGGCATGGAGCAATAAATAGACGGTAACATGTACACAGATGTTGGCCGGAAAGAAAATAAACATTGCGAGGTTTGAATTTTCTCCACAAGTGTTAACTCTAAGAAGCCGCCGATAATTGCAACATGTAGCGCCAGATCTAAGCTATCCATACATGTCAAAATTACTGAATTTGGTTGATATTTCATGCAATTATGAATGAGTAAAGCAAGTCATACCCTAGGGAATTTGACAGGCATGGAGCAATAAATAGACGGTAATCTGCACACAGATGGTGGCCGGGAAGAAAATAAACATTGCGAGGTTTGAATTTTCTCCACAAGTTTTAACTCTAAGAAGCCGCCGATAATTGCAACATGTAGCGCCAGATCTAAGCTATCCATACATGTCAAAATTACTGAATTTGGTTGATATTTCATGCAATTATGAATGAGTAAAGCAAGTCCATACCCCAGGGAATTTGACAGGCATGGAGCAATAAATAGACGGTAATCTGCACACAGATGGTGGCCGGGAAGAAAATAAACATTGCGAGGTTTGAATTTTCTCCACAAGTGTTAACTCTAAGAAGCCGCCGATAATTGCAACATGTAGCGCCAGATCTAAGCTATCCATACATGTCAACATTACTGAATTTGGTTGATATTTCAAGCAATTATGAATGAGTAAAGCAAGTCCATACCCCAGGGAATTTGACAGGCATGGAGCAATAAATAGACGGTAACATGTACACAGATGTTGGCCGGAAAGAAAATAAACATTGCGAGGTTTGAATTTTCTCCACAAGTGTTAACTCTAAGAAGCCGCCGATAATTGCAACATGTAGCGCCAGATCTAAGCTATCCATACATGTCAAAATTACTGAATTTGGTTGATATTTCATGCAATTATGAATGAGTAAAGCAAGTCATACCCTAGGGAATTTGACAGGCATGGAGCAATAAATAGAAGGTAATATGCACACAGATGTTGGCCGGAAAGAAAATAAACATTGCGAGGTTTGAATTTTCTCCACAAGTTTTAACTCTAAGAAGCCGCCGATAATTGCAACATGTAGCGCCAGATCTAAGCTATACATACATGTCAAAATTACTGCATTTGGTTGATATTTCATGCAATTATGAATGAGTAAAGCAAGTCCATACCCCAGGGAATTTGACAGGCATGGAGCAATAAATAGACGGTAATCTGCACACAGATGGTGGCCGGGAAGAAAATAAACATTGCGAGGTTTGAATTTTCTCCACAAGTGTTAACTCTAAGAAGCCGCCGATAATTGCAACATGTAGCGCCAGATCTAAGCTATCCATACATGTCAACATTACTGAATTTGGTTGATATTTCAAGCAATTATGAATGAGTAAAGCAAGTCCATACCCCAGGGAATTTGACAGGCATGGAGCAATAAATAGACGGTAACATGTACACAGATGTTGGCCGGAAAGAAAATAAACATTGCGAGGTTTGAATTTTCTCCACAAGTGTTAACTCTAAGAAGCCGCCGATAATTGCAACATGTAGCGCCAGATCTAAGCTATCCATACATGTCAACATTACTGAATTTGGTTGATATTTCAAGCAATTATGAATGAGTAAAGCAAGTCCATACCCCAGGGAATTTGACAGGCATGGAGCAATAAATAGACGGTAATCTGCACACAGATGGTGGCCGGGAAGAAAATAAACATTGCGAGGTTTGAATTTTCTCCACAAGTGTTAACTCTAAGAAGCCGCCGATAATTGCAACATGTAGCGCCAGATCTAAGCTATACATACATGTCAAAATTACTGCATTTGGTTGATATTTCATGCAATTATGAATGAGTAAAGCAAGTCCATACCCCAGGGAATTTGACAGGCATGGAGCAATAAATAGACGGTAATCTGCACACAGATGGTGGCCGGGAAGAAAATAAACATTGCGAGGTTTGAATTTTCTCCACAAGTGTTAACTCTAAGAAGCCGCCGATAATTGCAACATGTAGCGCCAGATCTAAGCTATCCATACATGTCAACATTACTGAATTTGGTTGATATTTCATGCAATTATGAATGAGTAAAGCAAGTCCATACCCCAGGGAATTTGACAGGCATGGAGCAATAAATAGACGGTAATCTGCACACAGATGGTGGCCGGGAAGAAAATAAACATTGCGAGGTTTGAATTTTCTCCACAAGTGTTAACTCTAAGAAGCCGCCGATAATTGCAACATGTAGCGCCAGATCTAAGCTATCCATACATGTCAACATTACTGAATTTGGTTGATATTTCAAGCAATTATGAATGAGTAAAGCAAGTCCATACCCCAGGGAATTTGACAGGCATGGAGCAATAAATAGACGGTAATCTGCACACAGATGGTGGCCGGGAAGAAAATAAACATTGCGAGGTTTGAATTTTCTCCACAAGTGTTAACTCTAAGAAGCCGCCGATAATTGCAACATGTAGCGCCAGATCTAAGCTATCCATACATGTCAACATTACTGAATTTGGTTGATATTTCAAGCAATTATGAATGAGTAAAGCAAGTCCATACCCCAGGGAATTTGACAGGCATGGAGCAATAAATAGACGGTAATCTGCACACAGATGGTGGCCGGGAAGAAAATAAACATTGCGAGGTTTGAATTTTCTCCACAAGTGTTAACTCTAAGAAGCCGCCGATAATTGCAACATGTAGCGCCAGATCTAAGCTATCCATACATGTCAAAATTACTGAATTTGGTTGATATTTCATGCAATTATGAATGAGTAAAGCAAGTCATACCCTAGGGAATTTGACAGGCATGGAGCAATAAATAGACGGTAATCTGCACACAGATGGTGGCCGGGAAGAAAATAAACATTGCGAGGTTTGAATTTTCTCCACAAGTTTTAACTCTAAGAAGCCGCCGATAATTGCAACATGTAGCGCCAGATCTAAGCTATCCATACATGTCAAAATTACTGAATTTGGTTGATATTTCATGCAATTATGAATGAGTAAAGCAAGTCCATACCCCAGGGAATTTGACAGGCATGGAGCAATAAATAGACGGTAATCTGCACACAGATGGTGGCCGGGAAGAAAATAAACATTGCGAGGTTTGAATTTTCTCCACAAGTGTTAACTCTAAGAAGCCGCCGATAATTGCAACATGTAGCGCCAGATCTAAGCTATCCATACATGTCAACATTACTGAATTTGGTTGATATTTCAAGCAATTATGAATGAGTAAAGCAAGTCCATACCCCAGGGAATTTGACAGGCATGGAGCAATAAATAGACGGTAACATGTACACAGATGTTGGCCGGAAAGAAAATAAACATTGCGAGGTTTGAATTTTCTCCACAAGTGTTAACTCTAAGAAGCCGCCGATAATTGCAACATGTAGCGCCAGATCTAAGCTATCCATACATGTCAACATTACTGAATTTGGTTGATATTTCAAGCAATTATGAATGAGTAAAGCAAGTCCATACCCCAGGGAATTTGACAGGCATGGAGCAATAAATAGACGGTAATCTGCACACAGATGGTGGCCGGGAAGAAAATAAACATTGCGAGGTTTGAATTTTCTCCACAAGTGTTAACTCTAAGAAGCCGCCGATAATTGCAACATGTAGCGCCAGATCTAAGCTATACATACATGTCAAAATTACTGCATTTGGTTGATATTTCATGCAATTATGAATGAGTAAAGCAAGTCCATACCCCAGGGAATTTGACAGGCATGGAGCAATAAATAGACGGTAATCTGCACACAGATGGTGGCCGGGAAGAAAATAAACATTGCGAGGTTTGAATTTTCTCCACAAGTGTTAACTCTAAGAAGCCGCCGATAATTGCAACATGTAGCGCCAGATCTAAGCTATCCATACATGTCAACATTACTGAATTTGGTTGATATTTCATGCAATTATGAATGAGTAAAGCAAGTCCATACCCCAGGGAATTTGACAGGCATGGAGCAATAAATAGACGGTAATCTGCACACAGATGGTGGCCGGGAAGAAAATAAACATTGCGAGGTTTGAATTTTCTCCACAAGTTTTAACTCTAAGAAGCCGCCGATAATTGCAACATGTAGCGCCAGATCTAAGCTATCCATACATGTCAAAATTACTGAATTTGGTTGATATTTCATGCAATTATGAATGAGTAAAGCAAGTCCATACCCCAGGGAATTTGACAGGCATGGAGCAATAAATAGACGGTAATCTGCACACAGATGGTGGCCGGGAAGAAAATAAACATTGCGAGGTTTGAATTTTCTCCACAAGTGTTAACTCTAAGAAGCCGCCGATAATTGCAACATGTAGCGCCAGATCTAAGCTATCCATACATGTCAACATTACTGAATTTGGTTGATATTTCAAGCAATTATGAATGAGTAAAGCAAGTCCATACCCCAGGGAATTTGACAGGCATGGAGCAATAAATAGACGGTAACATGTACACAGATGTTGGCCGGAAAGAAAATAAACATTGCGAGGTTTGAATTTTCTCCACAAGTGTTAACTCTAAGAAGCCGCCGATAATTGCAACATGTAGCGCCAGATCTAAGCTATCCATACATGTCAACATTACTGAATTTGGTTGATATTTCAAGCAATTATGAATGAGTAAAGCAAGTCCATACCCCAGGGAATTTGACAGGCATGGAGCAATAAATAGACGGTAATCTGCACACAGATGGTGGCCGGGAAGAAAATAAACATTGCGAGGTTTGAATTTTCTCCACAAGTGTTAACTCTAAGAAGCCGCCGATAATTGCAACATGTAGCGCCAGATCTAAGCTATACATACATGTCAAAATTACTGCATTTGGTTGATATTTCATGCAATTATGAATGAGTAAAGCAAGTCCATACCCCAGGGAATTTGACAGGCATGGAGCAATAAATAGACGGTAATCTGCACACAGATGGTGGCCGGGAAGAAAATAAACATTGCGAGGTTTGAATTTTCTCCACAAGTGTTAACTCTAAGAAGCCGCCGATAATTGCAACATGTAGCGCCAGATCTAAGCTATCCATACATGTCAACATTACTGAATTTGGTTGATATTTCATGCAATTATGAATGAGTAAAGCAAGTCCATACCCCAGGGAATTTGACAGGCATGGAGCAATAAATAGACGGTAATCTGCACACAGATGGTGGCCGGGAAGAAAATAAACATTGCGAGGTTTGAATTTTCTCTACAAGTTTTAACTCTAAGAAGCCGCCGATAATTGCAACATGTAGCGCCAGATCTAAGCTATCCATACATGTCAAAATTACTGAATTTGGTTGATATTTCATGCAATTATGAATGAGTAAAGCAAGTCCATACCCCAGGGAATTTGACATGCATGGAGCAATAAATAGACGGTAACATGTACACAGATGTTGGCCGGAAAGAAAATAAACATTGCGAGGTTTGAATTTTCTCCACAAGTGTTAACTCTAAGAAGCCGCCGATAATTGCAACATGTAGCGCCAGATCTAAGCTATCCATACATGTCAAAATTACTGAATTTGGTTGATATTTCATGCAATTATGAATGAGTAAAGCAAGTCATACCCTAGGGAATTTGACAGGCATGGAGCAATAAATAGACGGTAATCTGCACACAGATGGTGGCCGGGAAGAAAATAAACATTGCGAGGTTTGAATTTTCTCCACAAGTGTTAACTCTAAGAAGCCGCCGATAATTGCAACATGTAGCGCCAGATCTAAGCTATCCATACATGTCAACATTACTGAATTTGGTTGATATTTCAAGCAATTATGAATGAGTAAAGCAAGTCCATACCCCAGGGAATTTGACAGGCATGGAGCAATAAATAGACGGTAACATGTACACAGATGTTGGCCGGAAAGAAAATAAACATTGCGAGGTTTGAATTTTCTCCACAAGTGTTAACTCTAAGAAGCCGCCGATAATTGCAACATGTAGCGCCAGATCTAAGCTATCCATACATGTCAAAATTACTGAATTTGGTTGATATTTCATGCAATTATGAATGAGTAAAGCAAGTCCATACCCCAGGGAATTTGACAGGCATGGAGCAATAAATAGACGGTAATCTGCACACAGATGGTGGCCGGGAAGAAAATAAACATTGCGAGGTTTGAATTTTCTCCACAAGTGTTAACTCTAAGAAGCCGCCGATAATTGCAACATGTAGCGCCAGATCTAAGCTATCCATACATGTCAACATTACTGAATTTGGTTGATATTTCAAGCAATTATGAATGAGTAAAGCAAGTCCATACCCCAGGGAATTTGACAGGCATGGAGCAATAAATAGACGGTAACATGTACACAGATGTTGGCCGGAAAGAAAATAAACATTGCGAGGTTTGAATTTTCTCCACAAGTGTTAACTCTAAGAAGCCGCCGATAATTGCAACATGTAGCGCCAGATCTAAGCTATCCATACATGTCAAAATTACTGAATTTGGTTGATATTTCATGCAATTATGAATGAGTAAAGCAAGTCATACCCTAGGGAATTTGACAGGCATGGAGCAATAAATAGACGGTAATCTGCACACAGATGGTGGCCGGGAAGAAAATAAACATTGCGAGGTTTGAATTTTCTCCACAAGTTTTAACTCTAAGAAGCCGCCGATAATTGCAACATGTAGCGCCAGATCTAAGCTATCCATACATGTCAAAATTACTGAATTTGGTTGATATTTCATGCAATTATGAATGAGTAAAGCATGTCCATACCCCAGGGAATTTGACAGGCATGGAGCAATAAATAGACGGTAATCTGCACACAGATGGTGGCCGGGAAGAAAATAAACATTGCGAGGTTTGAATTTTCTCCACAAGTGTTAACTCTAAGAAGCCGCCGATAATTGCAACATGTAGCGCCAGATCTAAGCTATCCATACATGTCAACATTACTGAATTTGGTTGATATTTCAAGCAATTATGAATGAGTAAAGCAAGTCCATACCCCAGGGAATTTGACAGGCATGGAGCAATAAATAGACGGTAACATGTACACAGATGTTGGCCGGAAAGAAAATAAACATTGCGAGGTTTGAATTTTCTCCACAAGTGTTAACTCTAAGAAGCCGCCGATAATTGCAACATGTAGCGCCAGATCTAAGCTATCCATACATGTCAAAATTACTGAATTTGGTTGATATTTCATGCAATTATGAATGAGTAAAGCAAGTCATACCCTAGGGAATTTGACAGGCATGGAGCAATAAATAGACGGTAATCTGCACACAGATGGTGGCCGGGAAGAAAATAAACATTGCGAGGTTTGAATTTTCTCCACAAGTTTTAACTCTAAGAAGCCGCCGATAATTGCAACATGTAGCGCCAGATCTAAGCTATCCATACATGTCAAAATTACTGAATTTGGTTGATATTTCATGCAATTATGAATGAGTAAAGCAAGTCCATACCCCAGGGAATTTGACAGGCATGGAGCAATAAATAGACGGTAATCTGCACACAGATGGTGGCCGGGAAGAAAATAAACATTGCGAGGTTTGAATTTTCTCCACAAGTGTTAACTCTAAGAAGCCGCCGATAATTGCAACATGTAGCGCCAGATCTAAGCTATCCATACATGTCAACATTACTGAATTTGGTTGATATTTCAAGCAATTATGAATGAGTAAAGCAAGTCCATACCCCAGGGAATTTGACAGGCATGGAGCAATAAATAGACGGTAACATGTACACAGATGTTGGCCGGAAAGAAAATAAACATTGCGAGGTTTGAATTTTCTCCACAAGTGTTAACTCTAAGAAGCCGCCGATAATTGCAACATGTAGCGCCAGATCTAAGCTATCCATACATGTCAAAATTACTGAATTTGGTTGATATTTCATGCAATTATGAATGAGTAAAGCAAGTCATACCCTAGGGAATTTGACAGGCATGGAGCAATAAATAGAAGGTAATATGCACACAGATGTTGGCCGGAAAGAAAATAAACATTGCGAGGTTTGAATTTTCTCCACAAGTTTTAACTCTAAGAAGCCGCCGATAATTGCAACATGTAGCGCCAGATCTAAGCTATACATACATGTCAAAATTACTGCATTTGGTTGATATTTCATGCAATTATGAATGAGTAAAGCAAGTCCATACCCCAGGGAATTTGACAGGCATGGAGCAATAAATAGACGGTAATCTGCACACAGATGGTGGCCGGGAAGAAAATAAACATTGCGAGGTTTGAATTTTCTCCACAAGTGTTAACTCTAAGAAGCCGCCGATAATTGCAACATGTAGCGCCAGATCTAAGCTATCCATACATGTCAACATTACTGAATTTGGTTGATATTTCAAGCAATTATGAATGAGTAAAGCAAGTCCATACCCCAGGGAATTTGACAGGCATGGAGCAATAAATAGACGGTAACATGTACACAGATGTTGGCCGGAAAGAAAATAAACATTGCGAGGTTTGAATTTTCTCCACAAGTGTTAACTCTAAGAAGCCGCCGATAATTGCAACATGTAGCGCCAGATCTAAGCTATCCATACATGTCAACATTACTGAATTTGGTTGATATTTCAAGCAATTATGAATGAGTAAAGCAAGTCCATACCCCAGGGAATTTGACAGGCATGGAGCAATAAATAGACGGTAATCTGCACACAGATGGTGGCCGGGAAGAAAATAAACATTGCGAGGTTTGAATTTTCTCCACAAGTGTTAACTCTAAGAAGCCGCCGATAATTGCAACATGTAGCGCCAGATCTAAGCTATACATACATGTCAAAATTACTGCATTTGGTTGATATTTCATGCAATTATGAATGAGTAAAGCAAGTCCATACCCCAGGGAATTTGACAGGCATGGAGCAATAAATAGACGGTAATCTGCACACAGATGGTGGCCGGGAAGAAAATAAACATTGCGAGGTTTGAATTTTCTCCACAAGTGTTAACTCTAAGAAGCCGCCGATAATTGCAACATGTAGCGCCAGATCTAAGCTATCCATACATGTCAACATTACTGAATTTGGTTGATATTTCATGCAATTATGAATGAGTAAAGCAAGTCCATACCCCAGGGAATTTGACAGGCATGGAGCAATAAATAGACGGTAATCTGCACACAGATGGTGGCCGGGAAGAAAATAAACATTGCGAGGTTTGAATTTTCTCTACAAGTTTTAACTCTAAGAAGCCGCCGATAATTGCAACATGTAGCGCCAGATCTAAGCTATCCATACATGTCAAAATTACTGAATTTGGTTGATATTTCATGCAATTATGAATGAGTAAAGCAAGTCCATACCCCAGGGAATTTGACATGCATGGAGCAATAAATAGACGGTAACATGTACACAGATGTTGGCCGGAAAGAAAATAAACATTGCGAGGTTTGAATTTTCTCCACAAGTGTTAACTCTAAGAAGCCGCCGATAATTGCAACATGTAGCGCCAGATCTAAGCTATCCATACATGTCAAAATTACTGAATTTGGTTGATATTTCATGCAATTATGAATGAGTAAAGCAAGTCATACCCTAGGGAATTTGACAGGCATGGAGCAATAAATAGACGGTAATCTGCACACAGATGGTGGCCGGGAAGAAAATAAACATTGCGAGGTTTGAATTTTCTCCACAAGTGTTAACTCTAAGAAGCCGCCGATAATTGCAACATGTAGCGCCAGATCTAAGCTATCCATACATGTCAACATTACTGAATTTGGTTGATATTTCAAGCAATTATGAATGAGTAAAGCAAGTCCATACCCCAGGGAATTTGACAGGCATGGAGCAATAAATAGACGGTAATCTGCACACAGATGGTGGCCGGGAAGAAAATAAACATTGCGAGGTTTGAATTTTCTCCACAAGTGTTAACTCTAAGAAGCCGCCGATAATTGCAACATGTAGCGCCAGATCTAAGCTATCCATACATGTCAACATTACTGAATTTGGTTGATATTTCAAGCAATTATGAATGAGTAAAGCAAGTCCATACCCCAGGGAATTTGACAGGCATGGAGCAATAAATAGACGGTAATCTGCACACAGATGGTGGCCGGGAAGAAAATAAACATTGCGAGGTTTGAATTTTCTCCACAAGTGTTAACTCTAAGAAGCCGCCGATAATTGCAACATGTAGCGCCAGATCTAAGCTATCCATACATGTCAACATTACTGAATTTGGTTGATATTTCAAGCAATTATGAATGAGTAAAGCAAGTCCATACCCCAGGGAATTTGACAGGCATGGAGCAATAAATAGACGGTAACATGTACACAGATGTTGGCCGGAAAGAAAATAAACATTGCGAGGTTTGAATTTTCTCCACAAGTGTTAACTCTAAGAAGCCGCCGATAATTGCAACATGTAGCGCCAGATCTAAGCTATCCATACATGTCAAAATTACTGAATTTGGTTGATATTTCATGCAATTATGAATGAGTAAAGCAAGTCATACCCTAGGGAATTTGACAGGCATGGAGCAATAAATAGACGGTAATCTGCACACAGATGGTGGCCGGGAAGAAAATAAACATTGCGAGGTTTGAATTTTCTCCACAAGTTTTAACTCTAAGAAGCCGCCGATAATTGCAACATGTAGCGCCAGATCTAAGCTATCCATACATGTCAAAATTACTGAATTTGGTTGATATTTCATGCAATTATGAATGAGTAAAGCAAGTCCATACCCCAGGGAATTTGACAGGCATGGAGCAATAAATAGACGGTAATCTGCACACAGATGGTGGCCGGGAAGAAAATAAACATTGCGAGGTTTGAATTTTCTCCACAAGTGTTAACTCTAAGAAGCCGCCGATAATTGCAACATGTAGCGCCAGATCTAAGCTATCCATACATGTCAACATTACTGAATTTGGTTGATATTTCAAGCAATTATGAATGAGTAAAGCAAGTCCATACCCCAGGGAATTTGACAGGCATGGAGCAATAAATAGACGGTAACATGTACACAGATGTTGGCCGGAAAGAAAATAAACATTGCGAGGTTTGAATTTTCTCCACAAGTGTTAACTCTAAGAAGCCGCCGATAATTGCAACATGTAGCGCCAGATCTAAGCTATCCATACATGTCAAAATTACTGAATTTGGTTGATATTTCATGCAATTATGAATGAGTAAAGCAAGTCATACCCTAGGGAATTTGACAGGCATGGAGCAATAAATAGAAGGTAATATGCACACAGATGTTGGCCGGAAAGAAAATAAACATTGCGAGGTTTGAATTTTTTCCACAAGTTTTAACTCTAAGAAGCCGCCGATAATTGCAACATGTAGCGCCAGATCTAAGCTATACATACATGTCAAAATTACTGCATTTGGTTGATATTTCATGCAATTATGAATGAGTAAAGCAAGTCCATACCCCAGGGAATTTGACAGGCATGGAGCAATAAATAGACGGTAATCTGCACACAGATGGTGGCCGGGAAGAAAATAAACATTGCGAGGTTTGAATTTTCTCCACAAGTGTTAACTCTAAGAAGCCGCCGATAATTGCAACATGTAGCGCCAGATCTAAGCTATCCATACATGTCAACATTACTGAATTTGGTTGATATTTCAAGCAATTATGAATGAGTAAAGCAAGTCCATACCCCAGGGAATTTGACAGGCATGGAGCAATAAATAGACGGTAACATGTACACAGATGTTGGCCGGAAAGAAAATAAACATTGCGAGGTTTGAATTTTCTCCACAAGTGTTAACTCTAAGAAGCCGCCGATAATTGCAACATGTAGCGCCAGATCTAAGCTATCCATACATGTCAACATTACTGAATTTGGTTGATATTTCAAGCAATTATGAATGAGTAAAGCAAGTCCATACCCCAGGGAATTTGACAGGCATGGAGCAATAAATAGACGGTAATCTGCACACAGATGGTGGCCGGGAAGAAAATAAACATTGCGAGGTTTGAATTTTCTCCACAAGTGTTAACTCTAAGAAGCCGCCGATAATTGCAACATGTAGCGCCAGATCTAAGCTATACATACATGTCAAAATTACTGCATTTGGTTGATATTTCATGCAATTATGAATGAGTAAAGCAAGTCCATACCCCAGGGAATTTGACAGGCATGGAGCAATAAATAGACGGTAATCTGCACACAGATGGTGGCCGGGAAGAAAATAAACATTGCGAGGTTTGAATTTTCTCCACAAGTGTTAACTCTAAGAAGCCGCCGATAATTGCAACATGTAGCGCCAGATCTAAGCTATCCATACATGTCAACATTACTGAATTTGGTTGATATTTCATGCAATTATGAATGAGTAAAGCAAGTCCATACCCCAGGGAATTTGACAGGCATGGAGCAATAAATAGACGGTAATCTGCACACAGATGGTGGCCGGGAAGAAAATAAACATTGCGAGGTTTGAATTTTCTCTACAAGTTTTAACTCTAAGAAGCCGCCGATAATTGCAACATGTAGCGCCAGATCTAAGCTATCCATACATGTCAAAATTACTGAATTTGGTTGATATTTCATGCAATTATGAATGAGTAAAGCAAGTCCATACCCCAGGGAATTTGACATGCATGGAGCAATAAATAGACGGTAACATGTACACAGATGTTGGCCGGAAAGAAAATAAACATTGCGAGGTTTGAATTTTCTCCACAAGTGTTAACTCTAAGAAGCCGCCGATAATTGCAACATGTAGCGCCAGATCTAAGCTATCCATACATGTCAAAATTACTGAATTTGGTTGATATTTCATGCAATTATGAATGAGTAAAGCAAGTCATACCCTAGGGAATTTGACAGGCATGGAGCAATAAATAGACGGTAATCTGCACACAGATGGTGGCCGGGAAGAAAATAAACATTGCGAGGTTTGAATTTTCTCCACAAGTGTTAACTCTAAGAAGCCGCCGATAATTGCAACATGTAGCGCCAGATCTAAGCTATCCATACATGTCAACATTACTGAATTTGGTTGATATTTCAAGCAATTATGAATGAGTAAAGCAAGTCCATACCCCAGGGAATTTGACAGGCATGGAGCAATAAATAGACGGTAACATGTACACAGATGTTGGCCGGAAAGAAAATAAACATTGCGAGGTTTGAATTTTCTCCACAAGTGTTAACTCTAAGAAGCCGCCGATAATTGCAACATGTAGCGCCAGATCTAAGCTATCCATACATGTCAAAATTACTGAATTTGGTTGATATTTCATGCAATTATGAATGAGTAAAGCAAGTCATACCCTAGGGAATTTGACAGGCATGGAGCAATAAATAGACGGTAATCTGCACACAGATGGTGGCCGGGAAGAAAATAAACATTGCGAGGTTTGAATTTTCTCCACAAGTTTTAACTCTAAGAAGCCGCCGATAATTGCAACATGTAGCGCCAGATCTAAGCTATCCATACATGTCAAAATTACTGAATTTGGTTGATATTTCATGCAATTATGAATGAGTAAAGCATGTCCATACCCCAGGGAATTTGACAGGCATGGAGCAATAAATAGACGGTAATCTGCACACAGATGGTGGCCGGGAAGAAAATAAACATTGCGAGGTTTGAATTTTCTCCACAAGTGTTAACTCTAAGAAGCCGCCGATAATTGCAACATGTAGCGCCAGATCTAAGCTATCCATACATGTCAACATTACTGAATTTGGTTGATATTTCAAGCAATTATGAATGAGTAAAGCAAGTCCATACCCCAGGGAATTTGACAGGCATGGAGCAATAAATAGACGGTAACATGTACACAGATGTTGGCCGGAAACAAAATAAACATTGCGAGGTTTGAATTTTCTCCACAAGTGTTAACTCTAAGAAGCCGCCGATAATTGCAACATGTAGCGCCAGATCTAAGCTATCCATACATGTCAAAATTACTGAATTTGGTTGATATTTCATGCAATTATGAATGAGTAAAGCAAGTCATACCCTAGGGAATTTGACAGGCATGGAGCAATAAATAGACGGTAATCTGCACACAGATGGTGGCCGGGAAGAAAATAAACATTGCGAGGTTTGAATTTTCTCCACAAGTTTTAACTCTAAGAAGCCGCCGATAATTGCAACATGTAGCGCCAGATCTAAGCTATCCATACATGTCAACATTACTGAATTTGGTTGATATTTCAAGCAATTATGAATGAGTAAAGCAAGTCCATACCCCAGGGAATTTGACAGGCATGGAGCAATAAATAGACGGTAACATGTACACAGATGTTGGCCGGAAAGAAAATAAACATTGCGAGGTTTGAATTTTCTCCACAAGTGTTAACTCTAAGAAGCCGCCGATAATTGCAACATGTAGCGCCAGATCTAAGCTATCCATACATGTCAACATTACTGAATTTGGTTGATATTTCAAGCAATTATGAATGAGTAAAGCAAGTCCATACCCCAGGGAATTTGACAGGCATGGAGCAATAAATAGACGGTAATCTGCACACAGATGGTGGCCGGGAAGAAAATAAACATTGCGAGGTTTGAATTTTCTCCACAAGTGTTAACTCTAAGAAGCCGCCGATAATTGCAACATGTAGCGCCAGATCTAAGCTATACATACATGTCAAAATTACTGCATTTGGTTGATATTTCATGCAATTATGAATGAGTAAAGCAAGTCCATACCCCAGGGAATTTGACAGGCATGGAGCAATAAATAGACGGTAATCTGCACACAGATGGTGGCCGGGAAGAAAATAAACATTGCGAGGTTTGAATTTTCTCCACAAGTGTTAACTCTAAGAAGCCGCCGATAATTGCAACATGTAGCGCCAGATCTAAGCTATCCATACATGTCAACATTACTGAATTTGGTTGATATTTCATGCAATTATGAATGAGTAAAGCAAGTCCATACCCCAGGGAATTTGACAGGCATGGAGCAATAAATAGACGGTAATCTGCACACAGATGGTGGCCGGGAAGAAAATAAACATTGCGAGGTTTGAATTTTCTCTACAAGTTTTAACTCTAAGAAGCCGCCGATAATTGCAACATGTAGCGCCAGATCTAAGCTATCCATACATGTCAAAATTACTGAATTTGGTTGATATTTCATGCAATTATGAATGAGTAAAGCAAGTCCATACCCCAGGGAATTTGACATGCATGGAGCAATAAATAGACGGTAACATGTACACAGATGTTGGCCGGAAAGAAAATAAACATTGCGAGGTTTGAATTTTCTCCACAAGTGTTAACTCTAAGAAGCCGCCGATAATTGCAACATGTAGCGCCAGATCTAAGCTATCCATACATGTCAAAATTACTGAATTTGGTTGATATTTCATGCAATTATGAATGAGTAAAGCAAGTCATACCCTAGGGAATTTGACAGGCATGGAGCAATAAATAGACGGTAATCTGCACACAGATGGTGGCCGGGAAGAAAATAAACATTGCGAGGTTTGAATTTTCTCCACAAGTGTTAACTCTAAGAAGCCGCCGATAATTGCAACATGTAGCGCCAGATCTAAGCTATCCATACATGTCAACATTACTGAATTTGGTTGATATTTCAAGCAATTATGAATGAGTAAAGCAAGTCCATACCCCAGGGAATTTGACAGGCATGGAGCAATAAATAGACGGTAACATGTACACAGATGTTGGCCGGAAAGAAAATAAACATTGCGAGGTTTGAATTTTCTCCACAAGTGTTAACTCTAAGAAGCCGCCGATAATTGCAACATGTAGCGCCAGATCTAAGCTATCCATACATGTCAAAATTACTGAATTTGGTTGATATTTCATGCAATTATGAATGAGTAAAGCAAGTCATACCCTAGGGAATTTGACAGGCATGGAGCAATAAATAGACGGTAATCTGCACACAGATGGTGGCCGGGAAGAAAATAAACATTGCGAGGTTTGAATTTTCTCCACAAGTTTTAACTCTAAGAAGCCGCCGATAATTGCAACATGTAGCGCCAGATCTAAGCTATCCATACATGTCAAAATTACTGAATTTGGTTGATATTTCATGCAATTATGAATGAGTAAAGCATGTCCATACCCCAGGGAATTTGACAGGCATGGAGCAATAAATAGACGGTAATCTGCACACAGATGGTGGCCGGGAAGAAAATAAACATTGCGAGGTTTGAATTTTCTCCACAAGTGTTAACTCTAAGAAGCCGCCGATAATTGCAACATGTAGCGCCAGATCTAAGCTATCCATACATGTCAACATTACTGAATTTGGTTGATATTTCAAGCAATTATGAATGAGTAAAGCAAGTCCATACCCCAGGGAATTTGACAGGCATGGAGCAATAAATAGACGGTAACATGTACACAGATGTTGGCCGGAAAGAAAATAAACATTGCGAGGTTTGAATTTTCTCCACAAGTGTTAACTCTAAGAAGCCGCCGATAATTGCAACATGTAGCGCCAGATCTAAGCTATCCATACATGTCAAAATTACTGAATTTGGTTGATATTTCATGCAATTATGAATGAGTAAAGCAAGTCATACCCTAGGGAATTTGACAGGCATGGAGCAATAAATAGACGGTAATCTGCACACAGATGGTGGCCGGGAAGAAAATAAACATTGCGAGGTTTGAATTTTCTCCACAAGTTTTAACTCTAAGAAGCCGCCGATAATTGCAACATGTAGCGCCAGATCTAAGCTATCCATACATGTCAAAATTACTGAATTTGGTTGATATTTCATGCAATTATGAATGAGTAAAGCAAGTCCATACCCCAGGGAATTTGACAGGCATGGAGCAATAAATAGACGGTAATCTGCACACAGATGGTGGCCGGGAAGAAAATAAACATTGCGAGGTTTGAATTTTCTCCACAAGTGTTAACTCTAAGAAGCCGCCGATAATTGCAACATGTAGCGCCAGATCTAAGCTATCCATACATGTCAACATTACTGAATTTGGTTGATATTTCAAGCAATTATGAATGAGTAAAGCAAGTCCATACCCCAGGGAATTTGACAGGCATGGAGCAATAAATAGACGGTAACATGTACACAGATGTTGGCCGGAAAGAAAATAAACATTGCGAGGTTTGAATTTTCTCCACAAGTGTTAACTCTAAGAAGCCGCCGATAATTGCAACATGTAGCGCCAGATCTAAGCTATCCATACATGTCAAAATTACTGAATTTGGTTGATATTTCATGCAATTATGAATGAGTAAAGCAAGTCATACCCTAGGGAATTTGACAGGCATGGAGCAATAAATAGAAGGTAATATGCACACAGATGTTGGCCGGAAAGAAAATAAACATTGCGAGGTTTGAATTTTCTCCACAAGTTTTAACTCTAAGAAGCCGCCGATAATTGCAACATGTAGCGCCAGATCTAAGCTATACATACATGTCAAAATTACTGCATTTGGTTGATATTTCATGCAATTATGAATGAGTAAAGCAAGTCCATACCCCAGGGAATTTGACAGGCATGGAGCAATAAATAGACGGTAATCTGCACACAGATGGTGGCCGGGAAGAAAATAAACATTGCGAGGTTTGAATTTTCTCCACAAGTGTTAACTCTAAGAAGCCGCCGATAATTGCAACATGTAGCGCCAGATCTAAGCTATCCATACATGTCAACATTACTGAATTTGGTTGATATTTCAAGCAATTATGAATGAGTAAAGCAAGTCCATACCCCAGGGAATTTGACAGGCATGGAGCAATAAATAGACGGTAACATGTACACAGATGTTGGCCGGAAAGAAAATAAACATTGCGAGGTTTGAATTTTCTCCACAAGTGTTAACTCTAAGAAGCCGCCGATAATTGCAACATGTAGCGCCAGATCTAAGCTATCCATACATGTCAACATTACTGAATTTGGTTGATATTTCAAGCAATTATGAATGAGTAAAGCAAGTCCATACCCCAGGGAATTTGACAGGCATGGAGCAATAAATAGACGGTAATCTGCACACAGATGGTGGCCGGGAAGAAAATAAACATTGCGAGGTTTGAATTTTCTCCACAAGTGTTAACTCTAAGAAGCCGCCGATAATTGCAACATGTAGCGCCAGATCTAAGCTATACATACATGTCAAAATTACTGCATTTGGTTGATATTTCATGCAATTATGAATGAGTAAAGCAAGTCCATACCCCAGGGAATTTGACAGGCATGGAGCAATAAATAGACGGTAATCTGCACACAGATGGTGGCCGGGAAGAAAATAAACATTGCGAGGTTTGAATTTTCTCCACAAGTGTTAACTCTAAGAAGCCGCCGATAATTGCAACATGTAGCGCCAGATCTAAGCTATCCATACATGTCAACATTACTGAATTTGGTTGATATTTCATGCAATTATGAATGAGTAAAGCAAGTCCATACCCCAGGGAATTTGACAGGCATGGAGCAATAAATAGACGGTAATCTGCACACAGATGGTGGCCGGGAAGAAAATAAACATTGCGAGGTTTGAATTTTCTCTACAAGTTTTAACTCTAAGAAGCCGCCGATAATTGCAACATGTAGCGCCAGATCTAAGCTATCCATACATGTCAAAATTACTGAATTTGGTTGATATTTCATGCAATTATGAATGAGTAAAGCAAGTCCATACCCCAGGGAATTTGACATGCATGGAGCAATAAATAGACGGTAACATGTACACAGATGTTGGCCGGAAAGAAAATAAACATTGCGAGGTTTGAATTTTCTCCACAAGTGTTAACTCTAAGAAGCCGCCGATAATTGCAACATGTAGCGCCAGATCTAAGCTATCCATACATGTCAAAATTACTGAATTTGGTTGATATTTCATGCAATTATGAATGAGTAAAGCAAGTCATACCCTAGGGAATTTGACAGGCATGGAGCAATAAATAGACGGTAATCTGCACACAGATGGTGGCCGGGAAGAAAATAAACATTGCGAGGTTTGAATTTTCTCCACAAGTGTTAACTCTAAGAAGCCGCCGATAATTGCAACATGTAGCGCCAGATCTAAGCTATCCATACATGTCAACATTACTGAATTTGGTTGATATTTCAAGCAATTATGAATGAGTAAAGCAAGTCCATACCCCAGGGAATTTGACAGGCATGGAGCAATAAATAGACGGTAATCTGCACACAGATGGTGGCCGGGAAGAAAATAAACATTGCGAGGTTTGAATTTTCTCCACAAGTGTTAACTCTAAGAAGCCGCCGATAATTGCAACATGTAGCGCCAGATCTAAGCTATCCATACATGTCAACATTACTGAATTTGGTTGATATTTCAAGCAATTATGAATGAGTAAAGCAAGTCCATACCCCAGGGAATTTGACAGGCATGGAGCAATAAATAGACGGTAATCTGCACACAGATGGTGGCCGGGAAGAAAATAAACATTGCGAGGTTTGAATTTTCTCCACAAGTGTTAACTCTAAGAAGCCGCCGATAATTGCAACATGTAGCGCCAGATCTAAGCTATCCATACATGTCAAAATTACTGAATTTGGTTGATATTTCATGCAATTATGAATGAGTAAAGCAAGTCATACCCTAGGGAATTTGACAGGCATGGAGCAATAAATAGACGGTAATCTGCACACAGATGGTGGCCGGGAAGAAAATAAACATTGCGAGGTTTGAATTTTCTCCACAAGTTTTAACTCTAAGAAGCCGCCGATAATTGCAACATGTAGCGCCAGATCTAAGCTATCCATACATGTCAAAATTACTGAATTTGGTTGATATTTCATGCAATTATGAATGAGTAAAGCAAGTCCATACCCCAGGGAATTTGACAGGCATGGAGCAATAAATAGACGGTAATCTGCACACAGATGGTGGCCGGGAAGAAAATAAACATTGCGAGGTTTGAATTTTCTCCACAAGTGTTAACTCTAAGAAGCCGCCGATAATTGCAACATGTAGCGCCAGATCTAAGCTATCCATACATGTCAACATTACTGAATTTGGTTGATATTTCAAGCAATTATGAATGAGTAAAGCAAGTCCATACCCCAGGGAATTTGACAGGCATGGAGCAATAAATAGACGGTAACATGTACACAGATGTTGGCCGGAAAGAAAATAAACATTGCGAGGTTTGAATTTTCTCCACAAGTGTTAACTCTAAGAAGCCGCCGATAATTGCAACATGTAGCGCCAGATCTAAGCTATCCATACATGTCAACATTACTGAATTTGGTTGATATTTCAAGCAATTATGAATGAGTAAAGCAAGTCCATACCCCAGGGAATTTGACAGGCATGGAGCAATAAATAGACGGTAATCTGCACACAGATGGTGGCCGGGAAGAAAATAAACATTGCGAGGTTTGAATTTTCTCCACAAGTGTTAACTCTAAGAAGCCGCCGATAATTGCAACATGTAGCGCCAGATCTAAGCTATACATACATGTCAAAATTACTGCATTTGGTTGATATTTCATGCAATTATGAATGAGTAAAGCAAGTCCATACCCCAGGGAATTTGACAGGCATGGAGCAATAAATAGACGGTAATCTGCACACAGATGGTGGCCGGGAAGAAAATAAACATTGCGAGGTTTGAATTTTCTCCACAAGTGTTAACTCTAAGAAGCCGCCGATAATTGCAACATGTAGCGCCAGATCTAAGCTATCCATACATGTCAACATTACTGAATTTGGTTGATATTTCATGCAATTATGAATGAGTAAAGCAAGTCCATACCCCAGGGAATTTGACAGGCATGGAGCAATAAATAGACGGTAATCTGCACACAGATGGTGGCCGGGAAGAAAATAAACATTGCGAGGTTTGAATTTTCTCTACAAGTTTTAACTCTAAGAAGCCGCCGATAATTGCAACATGTAGCGCCAGATCTAAGCTATCCATACATGTCAAAATTACTGAATTTGGTTGATATTTCATGCAATTATGAATGAGTAAAGCAAGTCCATACCCCAGGGAATTTGACATGCATGGAGCAATAAATAGACGGTAACATGTACACAGATGTTGGCCGGAAAGAAAATAAACATTGCGAGGTTTGAATTTTCTCCACAAGTGTTAACTCTAAGAAGCCGCCGATAATTGCAACATGTAGCGCCAGATCTAAGCTATCCATACATGTCAAAATTACTGAATTTGGTTGATATTTCATGCAATTATGAATGAGTAAAGCAAGTCATACCCTAGGGAATTTGACAGGCATGGAGCAATAAATAGACGGTAATCTGCACACAGATGGTGGCCGGGAAGAAAATAAACATTGCGAGGTTTGAATTTTCTCCACAAGTGTTAACTCTAAGAAGCCGCCGATAATTGCAACATGTAGCGCCAGATCTAAGCTATCCATACATGTCAACATTACTGAATTTGGTTGATATTTCAAGCAATTATGAATGAGTAAAGCAAGTCCATACCCCAGGGAATTTGACAGGCATGGAGCAATAAATAGACGGTAACATGTACACAGATGTTGGCCGGAAAGAAAATAAACATTGCGAGGTTTGAATTTTCTCCACAAGTGTTAACTCTAAGAAGCCGCCGATAATTGCAACATGTAGCGCCAGATCTAAGCTATCCATACATGTCAAAATTACTGAATTTGGTTGATATTTCATGCAATTATGAATGAGTAAAGCAAGTCATACCCTAGGGAATTTGACAGGCATGGAGCAATAAATAGACGGTAATCTGCACACAGATGGTGGCCGGGAAGAAAATAAACATTGCGAGGTTTGAATTTTCTCCACAAGTTTTAACTCTAAGAAGCCGCCGATAATTGCAACATGTAGCGCCAGATCTAAGCTATCCATACATGTCAAAATTACTGAATTTGGTTGATATTTCATGCAATTATGAATGAGTAAAGCATGTCCATACCCCAGGGAATTTGACAGGCATGGAGCAATAAATAGACGGTAATCTGCACACAGATGGTGGCCGGGAAGAAAATAAACATTGCGAGGTTTGAATTTTCTCCACAAGTGTTAACTCTAAGAAGCCGCCGATAATTGCAACATGTAGCGCCAGATCTAAGCTATCCATACATGTCAACATTACTGAATTTGGTTGATATTTCAAGCAATTATGAATGAGTAAAGCAAGTCCATACCCCAGGGAATTTGACAGGCATGGAGCAATAAATAGACGGTAACATGTACACAGATGTTGGCCGGAAAGAAAATAAACATTGCGAGGTTTGAATTTTCTCCACAAGTGTTAACTCTAAGAAGCCGCCGATAATTGCAACATGTAGCGCCAGATCTAAGCTATCCATACATGTCAAAATTACTGAATTTGGTTGATATTTCATGCAATTATGAATGAGTAAAGCAAGTCATACCCTAGGGAATTTGACAGGCATGGAGCAATAAATAGACGGTAATCTGCACACAGATGGTGGCCGGGAAGAAAATAAACATTGCGAGGTTTGAATTTTCTCCACAAGTTTTAACTCTAAGAAGCCGCCGATAATTGCAACATGTAGCGCCAGATCTAAGCTATCCATACATGTCAAAATTACTGAATTTGGTTGATATTTCATGCAATTATGAATGAGTAAAGCAAGTCCATACCCCAGGGAATTTGACAGGCATGGAGCAATAAATAGACGGTAATCTGCACACAGATGGTGGCCGGGAAGAAAATAAACATTGCGAGGTTTGAATTTTCTCCACAAGTGTTAACTCTAAGAAGCCGCCGATAATTGCAACATGTAGCGCCAGATCTAAGCTATCCATACATGTCAACATTACTGAATTTGGTTGATATTTCAAGCAATTATGAATGAGTAAAGCAAGTCCATACCCCAGGGAATTTGACAGGCATGGAGCAATAAATAGACGGTAACATGTACACAGATGTTGGCCGGAAAGAAAATAAACATTGCGAGGTTTGAATTTTCTCCACAAGTGTTAACTCTAAGAAGCCGCCGATAATTGCAACATGTAGCGCCAGATCTAAGCTATCCATACATGTCAAAATTACTGAATTTGGTTGATATTTCATGCAATTATGAATGAGTAAAGCAAGTCATACCCTAGGGAATTTGACAGGCATGGAGCAATAAATAGAAGGTAATATGCACACAGATGTTGGCCGGAAAGAAAATAAACATTGCGAGGTTTGAATTTTCTCCACAAGTTTTAACTCTAAGAAGCCGCCGATAATTGCAACATGTAGCGCCAGATCTAAGCTATACATACATGTCAAAATTACTGCATTTGGTTGATATTTCATGCAATTATGAATGAGTAAAGCAAGTCCATACCCCAGGGAATTTGACAGGCATGGAGCAATAAATAGAAGGTAATATGCACACAGATGTTGGCCGGAAAGAAAATAAACATTGCGAGGTTTGAATTTTCTCCACAAGTTTTAACTCTAAGAAGCCGCCGATAATTGCAACATGTAGCGCCAGATCTAAGCTATACATACATGTCAAAATTACTGCATTTGGTTGATATTTCATGCAATTATGAATGAGTAAAGCAAGTCCATACCCCAGGGAATTTGACAGGCATGGAGCAATAAATAGACGGTAATCTGCACACAGATGGTGGCCGGGAAGAAAATAAACATTGCGAGGTTTGAATTTTCTCCACAAGTGTTAACTCTAAGAAGCCGCCGATAATTGCAACATGTAGCGCCAGATCTAAGCTATCCATACATGTCAACATTACTGAATTTGGTTGATATTTCAAGCAATTATGAATGAGTAAAGCAAGTCCATACCCCAGGGAATTTGACAGGCATGGAGCAATAAATAGACGGTAACATGTACACAGATGTTGGCCGGAAAGAAAATAAACATTGCGAGGTTTGAATTTTCTCCACAAGTGTTAACTCTAAGAAGCCGCCGATAATTGCAACATGTAGCGCCAGATCTAAGCTATCCATACATGTCAACATTACTGAATTTGGTTGATATTTCAAGCAATTATGAATGAGTAAAGCAAGTCCATACCCCAGGGAATTTGACAGGCATGGAGCAATAAATAGACGGTAATCTGCACACAGATGGTGGCCGGGAAGAAAATAAACATTGCGAGGTTTGAATTTTCTCCACAAGTGTTAACTCTAAGAAGCCGCCGATAATTGCAACATGTAGCGCCAGATCTAAGCTATACATACATGTCAAAATTACTGCATTTGGTTGATATTTCATGCAATTATGAATGAGTAAAGCAAGTCCATACCCCAGGGAATTTGACAGGCATGGAGCAATAAATAGACGGTAATCTGCACACAGATGGTGGCCGGGAAGAAAATAAACATTGCGAGGTTTGAATTTTCTCCACAAGTGTTAACTCTAAGAAGCCGCCGATAATTGCAACATGTAGCGCCAGATCTAAGCTATCCATACATGTCAACATTACTGAATTTGGTTGATATTTCATGCAATTATGAATGAGTAAAGCAAGTCCATACCCCAGGGAATTTGACAGGCATGGAGCAATAAATAGACGGTAATCTGCACACAGATGGTGGCCGGGAAGAAAATAAACATTGCGAGGTTTGAATTTTCTCTACAAGTTTTAACTCTAAGAAGCCGCCGATAATTGCAACATGTAGCGCCAGATCTAAGCTATCCATACATGTCAAAATTACTGAATTTGGTTGATATTTCATGCAATTATGAATGAGTAAAGCAAGTCCATACCCCAGGGAATTTGACATGCATGGAGCAATAAATAGACGGTAACATGTACACAGATGTTGGCCGGAAAGAAAATAAACATTGCGAGGTTTGAATTTTCTCCACAAGTGTTAACTCTAAGAAGCCGCCGATAATTGCAACATGTAGCGCCAGATCTAAGCTATCCATACATGTCAAAATTACTGAATTTGGTTGATATTTCATGCAATTATGAATGAGTAAAGCAAGTCATACCCTAGGGAATTTGACAGGCATGGAGCAATAAATAGACGGTAATCTGCACACAGATGGTGGCCGGGAAGAAAATAAACATTGCGAGGTTTGAATTTTCTCCACAAGTGTTAACTCTAAGAAGCCGCCGATAATTGCAACATGTAGCGCCAGATCTAAGCTATCCATACATGTCAACATTACTGAATTTGGTTGATATTTCAAGCAATTATGAATGAGTAAAGCAAGTCCATACCCCAGGGAATTTGACAGGCATGGAGCAATAAATAGACGGTAATCTGCACACAGATGGTGGCCGGGAAGAAAATAAACATTGCGAGGTTTGAATTTTCTCCACAAGTGTTAACTCTAAGAAGCCGCCGATAATTGCAACATGTAGCGCCAGATCTAAGCTATCCATACATGTCAACATTACTGAATTTGGTTGATATTTCAAGCAATTATGAATGAGTAAAGCAAGTCCATACCCCAGGGAATTTGACAGGCATGGAGCAATAAATAGACGGTAATCTGCACACAGATGGTGGCCGGGAAGAAAATAAACATTGCGAGGTTTGAATTTTCTCCACAAGTGTTAACTCTAAGAAGCCGCCGATAATTGCAACATGTAGCGCCAGATCTAAGCTATCCATACATGTCAAAATTACTGAATTTGGTTGATATTTCATGCAATTATGAATGAGTAAAGCAAGTCATACCCTAGGGAATTTGACAGGCATGGAGCAATAAATAGACGGTAATCTGCACACAGATGGTGGCCGGGAAGAAAATAAACATTGCGAGGTTTGAATTTTCTCCACAAGTTTTAACTCTAAGAAGCCGCCGATAATTGCAACATGTAGCGCCAGATCTAAGCTATCCATACATGTCAAAATTACTGAATTTGGTTGATATTTCATGCAATTATGAATGAGTAAAGCAAGTCCATACCCCAGGGAATTTGACAGGCATGGAGCAATAAATAGACGGTAATCTGCACACAGATGGTGGCCGGGAAGAAAATAAACATTGCGAGGTTTGAATTTTCTCCACAAGTGTTAACTCTAAGAAGCCGCCGATAATTGCAACATGTAGCGCCAGATCTAAGCTATCCATACATGTCAACATTACTGAATTTGGTTGATATTTCAAGCAATTATGAATGAGTAAAGCAAGTCATACCCTAGGGAATTTGACAGGCATGGAGCAATAAATAGACGGTAATCTGCACACAGATGGTGGCCGGGAAGAAAATAAACATTGCGAGGTTTGAATTTTCTCCACAAGTTTTAACTCTAAGAAGCCGCCGATAATTGCAACATGTAGCGCCAGATCTAAGCTATCCATACATGTCAAAATTACTGAATTTGGTTGATATTTCATGCAATTATGAATGAGTAAAGCAAGTCCATACCCCAGGGAATTTGACAGGCATGGAGCAATAAATAGACGGTAATCTGCACACAGATGGTGGCCGGGAAGAAAATAAACATTGCGAGGTTTGAATTTTCTCCACAAGTGTTAACTCTAAGAAGCCGCCGATAATTGCAACATGTAGCGCCAGATCTAAGCTATCCATACATGTCAACATTACTGAATTTGGTTGATATTTCAAGCAATTATGAATGAGTAAAGCAAGTCCATACCCCAGGGAATTTGACAGGCATGGAGCAATAAATAGACGGTAACATGTACACAGATGTTGGCCGGAAAGAAAATAAACATTGCGAGGTTTGAATTTTCTCCACAAGTGTTAACTCTAAGAAGCCGCCGATAATTGCAACATGTAGCGCCAGATCTAAGCTATCCATACATGTCAAAATTACTGAATTTGGTTGATATTTCATGCAATTATGAATGAGTAAAGCAAGTCATACCCTAGGGAATTTGACAGGCATGGAGCAATAAATAGAAGGTAATATGCACACAGATGTTGGCCGGAAAGAAAATAAACATTGCGAGGTTTGAATTTTCTCCACAAGTTTTAACTCTAAGAAGCCGCCGATAATTGCAACATGTAGCGCCAGATCTAAGCTATACATACATGTCAAAATTACTGCATTTGGTTGATATTTCATGCAATTATGAATGAGTAAAGCAAGTCCATACCCCAGGGAATTTGACAGGCATGGAGCAATAAATAGAAGGTAATATGCACACAGATGTTGGCCGGAAAGAAAATAAACATTGCGAGGTTTGAATTTTCTCCACAAGTTTTAACTCTAAGAAGCCGCCGATAATTGCAACATGTAGCGCCAGATCTAAGCTATACATACATGTCAAAATTACTGCATTTGGTTGATATTTCATGCAATTATGAATGAGTAAAGCAAGTCCATACCCCAGGGAATTTGACAGGCATGGAGCAATAAATAGACGGTAATCTGCACACAGATGGTGGCCGGGAAGAAAATAAACATTGCGAGGTTTGAATTTTCTCCACAAGTGTTAACTCTAAGAAGCCGCCGATAATTGCAACATGTAGCGCCAGATCTAAGCTATCCATACATGTCAACATTACTGAATTTGGTTGATATTTCAAGCAATTATGAATGAGTAAAGCAAGTCCATACCCCAGGGAATTTGACAGGCATGGAGCAATAAATAGACGGTAACATGTACACAGATGTTGGCCGGAAAGAAAATAAACATTGCGAGGTTTGAATTTTCTCCACAAGTGTTAACTCTAAGAAGCCGCCGATAATTGCAACATGTAGCGCCAGATCTAAGCTATCCATACATGTCAACATTACTGAATTTGGTTGATATTTCAAGCAATTATGAATGAGTAAAGCAAGTCCATACCCCAGGGAATTTGACAGGCATGGAGCAATAAATAGACGGTAATCTGCACACAGATGGTGGCCGGGAAGAAAATAAACATTGCGAGGTTTGAATTTTCTCCACAAGTGTTAACTCTAAGAAGCCGCCGATAATTGCAACATGTAGCGCCAGATCTAAGCTATACATACATGTCAAAATTACTGCATTTGGTTGATATTTCATGCAATTATGAATGAGTAAAGCAAGTCCATACCCCAGGGAATTTGACAGGCATGGAGCAATAAATAGACGGTAATCTGCACACAGATGGTGGCCGGGAAGAAAATAAACATTGCGAGGTTTGAATTTTCTCCACAAGTGTTAACTCTAAGAAGCCGCCGATAATTGCAACATGTAGCGCCAGATCTAAGCTATCCATACATGTCAACATTACTGAATTTGGTTGATATTTCATGCAATTATGAATGAGTAAAGCAAGTCCATACCCCAGGGAATTTGACAGGCATGGAGCAATAAATAGACGGTAATCTGCACACAGATGGTGGCCGGGAAGAAAATAAACATTGCGAGGTTTGAATTTTCTCTACAAGTTTTAACTCTAAGAAGCCGCCGATAATTGCAACATGTAGCGCCAGATCTAAGCTATCCATACATGTCAAAATTACTGAATTTGGTTGATATTTCATGCAATTATGAATGAGTAAAGCAAGTCCATACCCCAGGGAATTTGACATGCATGGAGCAATAAATAGACGGTAACATGTACACAGATGTTGGCCGGAAAGAAAATAAACATTGCGAGGTTTGAATTTTCTCCACAAGTGTTAACTCTAAGAAGCCGCCGATAATTGCAACATGTAGCGCCAGATCTAAGCTATCCATACATGTCAAAATTACTGAATTTGGTTGATATTTCATGCAATTATGAATGAGTAAAGCAAGTCATACCCTAGGGAATTTGACAGGCATGGAGCAATAAATAGACGGTAATCTGCACACAGATGGTGGCCGGGAAGAAAATAAACATTGCGAGGTTTGAATTTTCTCCACAAGTGTTAACTCTAAGAAGCCGCCGATAATTGCAACATGTAGCGCCAGATCTAAGCTATCCATACATGTCAACATTACTGAATTTGGTTGATATTTCAAGCAATTATGAATGAGTAAAGCAAGTCCATACCCCAGGGAATTTGACAGGCATGGAGCAATAAATAGACGGTAATCTGCACACAGATGGTGGCCGGGAAGAAAATAAACATTGCGAGGTTTGAATTTTCTCCACAAGTGTTAACTCTAAGAAGCCGCCGATAATTGCAACATGTAGCGCCAGATCTAAGCTATCCATACATGTCAACATTACTGAATTTGGTTGATATTTCAAGCAATTATGAATGAGTAAAGCAAGTCCATACCCCAGGGAATTTGACAGGCATGGAGCAATAAATAGACGGTAATCTGCACACAGATGGTGGCCGGGAAGAAAATAAACATTGCGAGGTTTGAATTTTCTCCACAAGTGTTAACTCTAAGAAGCCGCCGATAATTGCAACATGTAGCGCCAGATCTAAGCTATCCATACATGTCAAAATTACTGAATTTGGTTGATATTTCATGCAATTATGAATGAGTAAAGCAAGTCATACCCTAGGGAATTTGACAGGCATGGAGCAATAAATAGACGGTAATCTGCACACAGATGGTGGCCGGGAAGAAAATAAACATTGCGAGGTTTGAATTTTCTCCACAAGTTTTAACTCTAAGAAGCCGCCGATAATTGCAACATGTAGCGCCAGATCTAAGCTATCCATACATGTCAAAATTACTGAATTTGGTTGATATTTCATGCAATTATGAATGAGTAAAGCAAGTCCATACCCCAGGGAATTTGACAGGCATGGAGCAATAAATAGACGGTAATCTGCACACAGATGGTGGCCGGGAAGAAAATAAACATTGCGAGGTTTGAATTTTCTCCACAAGTGTTAACTCTAAGAAGCCGCCGATAATTGCAACATGTAGCGCCAGATCTAAGCTATCCATACATGTCAACATTACTGAATTTGGTTGATATTTCAAGCAATTATGAATGAGTAAAGCAAGTCCATACCCCAGGGAATTTGACAGGCATGGAGCAATAAATAGACGGTAACATGTACACAGATGTTGGCCGGAAAGAAAATAAACATTGCGAGGTTTGAATTTTCTCCACAAGTGTTAACTCTAAGAAGCCGCCGATAATTGCAACATGTAGCGCCAGATCTAAGCTATCCATACATGTCAACATTACTGAATTTGGTTGATATTTCAAGCAATTATGAATGAGTAAAGCAAGTCCATACCCCAGGGAATTTGACAGGCATGGAGCAATAAATAGACGGTAATCTGCACACAGATGGTGGCCGGGAAGAAAATAAACATTGCGAGGTTTGAATTTTCTCCACAAGTGTTAACTCTAAGAAGCCGCCGATAATTGCAACATGTAGCGCCAGATCTAAGCTATACATACATGTCAAAATTACTGCATTTGGTTGATATTTCATGCAATTATGAATGAGTAAAGCAAGTCCATACCCCAGGGAATTTGACAGGCATGGAGCAATAAATAGACGGTAATCTGCACACAGATGGTGGCCGGGAAGAAAATAAACATTGCGAGGTTTGAATTTTCTCCACAAGTGTTAACTCTAAGAAGCCGCCGATAATTGCAACATGTAGCGCCAGATCTAAGCTATCCATACATGTCAACATTACTGAATTTGGTTGATATTTCATGCAATTATGAATGAGTAAAGCAAGTCCATACCCCAGGGAATTTGACAGGCATGGAGCAATAAATAGACGGTAATCTGCACACAGATGGTGGCCGGGAAGAAAATAAACATTGCGAGGTTTGAATTTTCTCTACAAGTTTTAACTCTAAGAAGCCGCCGATAATTGCAACATGTAGCGCCAGATCTAAGCTATCCATACATGTCAAAATTACTGAATTTGGTTGATATTTCATGCAATTATGAATGAGTAAAGCAAGTCCATACCCCAGGGAATTTGACATGCATGGAGCAATAAATAGACGGTAACATGTACACAGATGTTGGCCGGAAAGAAAATAAACATTGCGAGGTTTGAATTTTCTCCACAAGTGTTAACTCTAAGAAGCCGCCGATAATTGCAACATGTAGCGCCAGATCTAAGCTATCCATACATGTCAAAATTACTGAATTTGGTTGATATTTCATGCAATTATGAATGAGTAAAGCAAGTCATACCCTAGGGAATTTGACAGGCATGGAGCAATAAATAGACGGTAATCTGCACACAGATGGTGGCCGGGAAGAAAATAAACATTGCGAGGTTTGAATTTTCTCCACAAGTGTTAACTCTAAGAAGCCGCCGATAATTGCAACATGTAGCGCCAGATCTAAGCTATCCATACATGTCAACATTACTGAATTTGGTTGATATTTCAAGCAATTATGAATGAGTAAAGCAAGTCCATACCCCAGGGAATTTGACAGGCATGGAGCAATAAATAGACGGTAACATGTACACAGATGTTGGCCGGAAAGAAAATAAACATTGCGAGGTTTGAATTTTCTCCACAAGTGTTAACTCTAAGAAGCCGCCGATAATTGCAACATGTAGCGCCAGATCTAAGCTATCCATACATGTCAAAATTACTGAATTTGGTTGATATTTCATGCAATTATGAATGAGTAAAGCAAGTCATACCCTAGGGAATTTGACAGGCATGGAGCAATAAATAGACGGTAATCTGCACACAGATGGTGGCCGGGAAGAAAATAAACATTGCGAGGTTTGAATTTTCTCCACAAGTTTTAACTCTAAGAAGCCGCCGATAATTGCAACATGTAGCGCCAGATCTAAGCTATCCATACATGTCAAAATTACTGAATTTGGTTGATATTTCATGCAATTATGAATGAGTAAAGCATGTCCATACCCCAGGGAATTTGACAGGCATGGAGCAATAAATAGACGGTAATCTGCACACAGATGGTGGCCGGGAAGAAAATAAACATTGCGAGGTTTGAATTTTCTCCACAAGTGTTAACTCTAAGAAGCCGCCGATAATTGCAACATGTAGCGCCAGATCTAAGCTATCCATACATGTCAACATTACTGAATTTGGTTGATATTTCAAGCAATTATGAATGAGTAAAGCAAGTCCATACCCCAGGGAATTTGACAGGCATGGAGCAATAAATAGACGGTAACATGTACACAGATGTTGGCCGGAAAGAAAATAAACATTGCGAGGTTTGAATTTTCTCCACAAGTGTTAACTCTAAGAAGCCGCCGATAATTGCAACATGTAGCGCCAGATCTAAGCTATCCATACATGTCAAAATTACTGAATTTGGTTGATATTTCATGCAATTATGAATGAGTAAAGCAAGTCATACCCTAGGGAATTTGACAGGCATGGAGCAATAAATAGACGGTAATCTGCACACAGATGGTGGCCGGGAAGAAAATAAACATTGCGAGGTTTGAATTTTCTCCACAAGTTTTAACTCTAAGAAGCCGCCGATAATTGCAACATGTAGCGCCAGATCTAAGCTATCCATACATGTCAAAATTACTGAATTTGGTTGATATTTCATGCAATTATGAATGAGTAAAGCAAGTCCATACCCCAGGGAATTTGACAGGCATGGAGCAATAAATAGACGGTAATCTGCACACAGATGGTGGCCGGGAAGAAAATAAACATTGCGAGGTTTGAATTTTCTCCACAAGTGTTAACTCTAAGAAGCCGCCGATAATTGCAACATGTAGCGCCAGATCTAAGCTATCCATACATGTCAACATTACTGAATTTGGTTGATATTTCAAGCAATTATGAATGAGTAAAGCAAGTCCATACCCCAGGGAATTTGACAGGCATGGAGCAATAAATAGACGGTAACATGTACACAGATGTTGGCCGGAAAGAAAATAAACATTGCGAGGTTTGAATTTTCTCCACAAGTGTTAACTCTAAGAAGCCGCCGATAATTGCAACATGTAGCGCCAGATCTAAGCTATCCATACATGTCAAAATTACTGAATTTGGTTGATATTTCATGCAATTATGAATGAGTAAAGCAAGTCATACCCTAGGGAATTTGACAGGCATGGAGCAATAAATAGACGGTAATCTGCACACAGATGGTGGCCGGGAAGAAAATAAACATTGCGAGGTTTGAATTTTCTCCACAAGTGTTAACTCTAAGAAGCCGCCGATAATTGCAACATGTAGCGCCAGATCTAAGCTATCCATACATGTCAACATTACTGAATTTGGTTGATATTTCAAGCAATTATGAATGAGTAAAGCAAGTCCATACCCCAGGGAATTTGACAGGCATGGAGCAATAAATAGACGGTAATCTGCACACAGATGGTGGCCGGGAAGAAAATAAACATTGCGAGGTTTGAATTTTCTCCACAAGTGTTAACTCTAAGAAGCCGCCGATAATTGCAACATGTAGCGCCAGATCTAAGCTATCCATACATGTCAAAATTACTGAATTTGGTTGATATTTCATGCAATTATGAATGAGTAAAGCAAGTCATACCCTAGGGAATTTGACAGGCATGGAGCAATAAATAGACGGTAATCTGCACACAGATGGTGGCCGGGAAGAAAATAAACATTGCGAGGTTTGAATTTTCTCCACAAGTTTTAACTCTAAGAAGCCGCCGATAATTGCAACATGTAGCGCCAGATCTAAGCTATCCATACATGTCAAAATTACTGAATTTGGTTGATATTTCATGCAATTATGAATGAGTAAAGCAAGTCCATACCCCAGGGAATTTGACAGGCATGGAGCAATAAATAGACGGTAATCTGCACACAGATGGTGGCCGGGAAGAAAATAAACATTGCGAGGTTTGAATTTTCTCCACAAGTGTTAACTCTAAGAAGCCGCCGATAATTGCAACATGTAGCGCCAGATCTAAGCTATCCATACATGTCAACATTACTGAATTTGGTTGATATTTCAAGCAATTATGAATGAGTAAAGCAAGTCCATACCCCAGGGAATTTGACAGGCATGGAGCAATAAATAGACGGTAACATGTACACAGATGTTGGCCGGAAAGAAAATAAACATTGCGAGGTTTGAATTTTCTCCACAAGTGTTAACTCTAAGAAGCCGCCGATAATTGCAACATGTAGCGCCAGATCTAAGCTATCCATACATGTCAACATTACTGAATTTGGTTGATATTTCAAGCAATTATGAATGAGTAAAGCAAGTCCATACCCCAGGGAATTTGACAGGCATGGAGCAATAAATAGACGGTAATCTGCACACAGATGGTGGCCGGGAAGAAAATAAACATTGCGAGGTTTGAATTTTCTCCACAAGTGTTAACTCTAAGAAGCCGCCGATAATTGCAACATGTAGCGCCAGATCTAAGCTATACATACATGTCAAAATTACTGCATTTGGTTGATATTTCATGCAATTATGAATGAGTAAAGCAAGTCCATACCCCAGGGAATTTGACAGGCATGGAGCAATAAATAGACGGTAATCTGCACACAGATGGTGGCCGGGAAGAAAATAAACATTGCGAGGTTTGAATTTTCTCCACAAGTGTTAACTCTAAGAAGCCGCCGATAATTGCAACATGTAGCGCCAGATCTAAGCTATCCATACATGTCAACATTACTGAATTTGGTTGATATTTCATGCAATTATGAATGAGTAAAGCAAGTCCATACCCCAGGGAATTTGACAGGCATGGAGCAATAAATAGACGGTAATCTGCACACAGATGGTGGCCGGGAAGAAAATAAACATTGCGAGGTTTGAATTTTCTCTACAAGTTTTAACTCTAAGAAGCCGCCGATAATTGCAACATGTAGCGCCAGATCTAAGCTATCCATACATGTCAAAATTACTGAATTTGGTTGATATTTCATGCAATTATGAATGAGTAAAGCAAGTCCATACCCCAGGGAATTTGACATGCATGGAGCAATAAATAGACGGTAACATGTACACAGATGTTGGCCGGAAAGAAAATAAACATTGCGAGGTTTGAATTTTCTCCACAAGTGTTAACTCTAAGAAGCCGCCGATAATTGCAACATGTAGCGCCAGATCTAAGCTATCCATACATGTCAAAATTACTGAATTTGGTTGATATTTCATGCAATTATGAATGAGTAAAGCAAGTCATACCCTAGGGAATTTGACAGGCATGGAGCAATAAATAGACGGTAATCTGCACACAGATGGTGGCCGGGAAGAAAATAAACATTGCGAGGTTTGAATTTTCTCCACAAGTGTTAACTCTAAGAAGCCGCCGATAATTGCAACATGTAGCGCCAGATCTAAGCTATCCATACATGTCAACATTACTGAATTTGGTTGATATTTCAAGCAATTATGAATGAGTAAAGCAAGTCCATACCCCAGGGAATTTGACAGGCATGGAGCAATAAATAGACGGTAACATGTACACAGATGTTGGCCGGAAAGAAAATAAACATTGCGAGGTTTGAATTTTCTCCACAAGTGTTAACTCTAAGAAGCCGCCGATAATTGCAACATGTAGCGCCAGATCTAAGCTATCCATACATGTCAAAATTACTGAATTTGGTTGATATTTCATGCAATTATGAATGAGTAAAGCAAGTCATACCCTAGGGAATTTGACAGGCATGGAGCAATAAATAGACGGTAATCTGCACACAGATGGTGGCCGGGAAGAAAATAAACATTGCGAGGTTTGAATTTTCTCCACAAGTTTTAACTCTAAGAAGCCGCCGATAATTGCAACATGTAGCGCCAGATCTAAGCTATCCATACATGTCAAAATTACTGAATTTGGTTGATATTTCATGCAATTATGAATGAGTAAAGCATGTCCATACCCCAGGGAATTTGACAGGCATGGAGCAATAAATAGACGGTAATCTGCACACAGATGGTGGCCGGGAAGAAAATAAACATTGCGAGGTTTGAATTTTCTCCACAAGTGTTAACTCTAAGAAGCCGCCGATAATTGCAACATGTAGCGCCAGATCTAAGCTATCCATACATGTCAACATTACTGAATTTGGTTGATATTTCAAGCAATTATGAATGAGTAAAGCAAGTCCATACCCCAGGGAATTTGACAGGCATGGAGCAATAAATAGACGGTAACATGTACACAGATGTTGGCCGGAAAGAAAATAAACATTGCGAGGTTTGAATTTTCTCCACAAGTGTTAACTCTAAGAAGCCGCCGATAATTGCAACATGTAGCGCCAGATCTAAGCTATCCATACATGTCAAAATTACTGAATTTGGTTGATATTTCATGCAATTATGAATGAGTAAAGCAAGTCATACCCTAGGGAATTTGACAGGCATGGAGCAATAAATAGACGGTAATCTGCACACAGATGGTGGCCGGGAAGAAAATAAACATTCCGAGGTTTGAATTTTCTCCACAAGTTTTAACTCTAAGAAGCCGCCGATAATTGCAACATGTAGCGCCAGATCTAAGCTATCCATACATGTCAAAATTACTGAATTTGGTTGATATTTCATGCAATTATGAATGAGTAAAGCAAGTCCATACCCCAGGGAATTTGACAGGCATGGAGCAATAAATAGACGGTAATCTGCACACAGATGGTGGCCGGGAAGAAAATAAACATTGCGAGGTTTGAATTTTCTCCACAAGTGTTAACTCTAAGAAGCCGCCGATAATTGCAACATGTAGCGCCAGATCTAAGCTATCCATACATGTCAACATTACTGAATTTGGTTGATATTTCAAGCAATTATGAATGAGTAAAGCAAGTCCATACCCCAGGGAATTTGACAGGCATGGAGCAATAAATAGACGGTAACATGTACACAGATGTTGGCCGGAAAGAAAATAAACATTGCGAGGTTTGAATTTTCTCCACAAGTGTTAACTCTAAGAAGCCGCCGATAATTGCAACATGTAGCGCCAGATCTAAGCTATCCATACATGTCAAAATTACTGAATTTGGTTGATATTTCATGCAATTATGAATGAGTAAAGCAAGTCATACCCTAGGGAATTTGACAGGCATGGAGCAATAAATAGAAGGTAATATGCACACAGATGTTGGCCGGAAAGAAAATAAACATTGCGAGGTTTGAATTTTCTCCACAAGTTTTAACTCTAAGAAGCCGCCGATAATTGCAACATGTAGCGCCAGATCTAAGCTATACATACATGTCAAAATTACTGCATTTGGTTGATATTTCATGCAATTATGAATGAGTAAAGCAAGTCCATACCCCAGGGAATTTGACAGGCATGGAGCAATAAATAGACGGTAATCTGCACACAGATGGTGGCCGGGAAGAAAATAAACATTGCGAGGTTTGAATTTTCTCCACAAGTGTTAACTCTAAGAAGCCGCCGATAATTGCAACATGTAGCGCCAGATCTAAGCTATCCATACATGTCAACATTACTGAATTTGGTTGATATTTCATGCAATTATGAATGAGTAAAGCAAGTCCATACCCCAGGGAATTTGACAGGCATGGAGCAATAAATAGACGGTAATCTGCACACAGATGGTGGCCGGGAAGAAAATAAACATTGCGAGGTTTGAATTTTCTCTACAAGTTTTAACTCTAAGAAGCCGCCGATAATTGCAACATGTAGCGCCAGATCTAAGCTATCCATACATGTCAAAATTACTGAATTTGGTTGATATTTCATGCAATTATGAATGAGTAAAGCAAGTCCATACCCCAGGGAATTTGACATGCATGGAGCAATAAATAGACGGTAACATGTACACAGATGTTGGCCGGAAAGAAAATAAACATTGCGAGGTTTGAATTTTCTCCACAAGTGTTAACTCTAAGAAGCCGCCGATAATTGCAACATGTAGCGCCAGATCTAAGCTATCCATACATGTCAAAATTACTGAATTTGGTTGATATTTCATGCAATTATGAATGAGTAAAGCAAGTCATACCCTAGGGAATTTGACAGGCATGGAGCAATAAATAGACGGTAATCTGCACACAGATGGTGGCCGGGAAGAAAATAAACATTGCGAGGTTTGAATTTTCTCCACAAGTGTTAACTCTAAGAAGCCGCCGATAATTGCAACATGTAGCGCCAGATCTAAGCTATCCATACATGTCAACATTACTGAATTTGGTTGATATTTCAAGCAATTATGAATGAGTAAAGCAAGTCCATACCCCAGGGAATTTGACAGGCATGGAGCAATAAATAGACGGTAACATGTACACAGATGTTGGCCGGAAAGAAAATAAACATTGCGAGGTTTGAATTTTCTCCACAAGTGTTAACTCTAAGAAGCCGCCGATAATTGCAACATGTAGCGCCAGATCTAAGCTATCCATACATGTCAAAATTACTGAATTTGGTTGATATTTCATGCAATTATGAATGAGTAAAGCAAGTCATACCCTAGGGAATTTGACAGGCATGGAGCAATAAATAGACGGTAATCTGCACACAGATGGTGGCCGGGAAGAAAATAAACATTGCGAGGTTTGAATTTTCTCCACAAGTTTTAACTCTAAGAAGCCGCCGATAATTGCAACATGTAGCGCCAGATCTAAGCTATCCATACATGTCAAAATTACTGAATTTGGTTGATATTTCATGCAATTATGAATGAGTAAAGCAAGTCCATACCCCAGGGAATTTGACAGGCATGGAGCAATAAATAGACGGTAATCTGCACACAGATGGTGGCCGGGAAGAAAATAAACATTGCGAGGTTTGAATTTTCTCCACAAGTTTTAACTCTAAGAAGCCGCCGATAATTGCAACATGTAGCGCCAGATCTAAGCTATCCATACATGTCAACATTACTGAATTTGGTTGATATTTCAAGCAATTATGAATGAGTAAAGCAAGTCCATACCCCAGGGAATTTGACAGGCATGGAGCAATAAATAGACGGTAACATGTACACAGATGTTGGCCGGAAAGAAAATAAACATTGCGAGGTTTGAATTTTCTCCACAAGTGTTAACTCTAAGAAGCCGCCGATAATTGCAACATGTAGCGCCAGATCTAAGCTATCCATACATGTCAAAATTACTGAATTTGGTTGATATTTCATGCAATTATGAATGAGTAAAGCAAGTCATACCCTAGGGAATTTGACAGGCATGGAGCAATAAATAGAAGGTAATATGCACACAGATGTTGGCCGGAAAGAAAATAAACATTGCGAGGTTTGAATTTTCTCCACAAGTTTTAACTCTAAGAAGCCGCCGATAATTGCAACATGTAGCGCCAGATCTAAGCTATCCATACATGTCAAAATTACTGCATTTGGTTGATATTTCATGCAATTATGAATGAGTAAAGCAAGTCCATACCCCAGGGAATTTGACAGGCATGGAGCAATAAATAGACGGTAATCTGCACACAGATGGTGGCCGGGAAGAAAATAAACATTGCGAGGTTTGAATTTTCTCCACAAGTTTTAACTCTAAGAAGCCGCCGATAATTGCAACATGTAGCGCCAGATCTAAGCTATCCATACATGTCAACATTACTGAATTCGGTTGATATTTCATGCAATTATGAATGAGTAAAGCAAGTCCATACCCCAGGGAATTTGACAGGCATGGAGCAATAAATAGACGGTAATCTGCACACAGATGGTGGCCGGGAAGAAAATAAACATTGCGAGGTTTGAATTTTCTCCACAAGTTTTAACTCTAAGAAGCCGCCGATAATTGCAACATGTAGCGCCAGATCTAAGCTATCCATACATGTCAAAATTACTGAATTTGGTTGATATTTCATGCAATTATGAATGAGTAAAGCAAGTCCATACCCCAGGGAATTTGACATGCATGGAGCAATAAATAGACGGTAACATGTACACAGATGTTGGCCGGAAAGAAAATAAACATTGCGAGGTTTGAATTTTCTCCACAAGTGTTAACTCTAAGAAGCCGCCGATAATTGCAACATGTAGCGCCAGATCTAAGCTATCCATACATGTCAAAATTACTGAATTTGGTTGATATTTCAAGCAATTATGAATGAGTAAAGCAAGTCCATACCCCAGGGAATTTGACAGGCATGGAGCAATAAATAGACGGTAACATGTACACAGATGTTGGCCGGAAAGAAAATAAACATTGCGAGGTTTGAATTTTCTCCACAAGTGTTAACTCTAAGAAGCCGCCGATAATTGCAACATGTAGCGCCAGATCTAAGCTATCCATACATGTCAAAATTACTGAATTTGGTTGATATTTCATGCAATTATGAATGAGTAAAGCAAGTCATACCCTAGGGAATTTGACAGGCATGGAGCAATAAATAGAAGGTAATATGCACACAGATGTTGGCCGGAAAGAAAATAAACATTGCGAGGTTTGAATTTTCTCCACAAGTTTTAACTCTAAGAAGCCGCCGATAATTGCAACATGTAGCGCCAGATCTAAGCTATACATACATGTCAAAATTACTGCATTTGGTTGATATTTCATGCAATTATGAATGAGTAAAGCAAGTCCATACCCCAGGGAATTTGACAGGCATGGAGCAATAAATAGACGGTAATCTGCACACAGATGGTGGCCGGGAAGAAAATAAACATTGCGAGGTTTGAATTTTCTACACAAGTTTTAACTCTAAGAAGCCGCCGATAATTGCAACATGTAGCGCCAGATCTAAGCTATCCATACATGTCAAAATTACTGAATTTGGTTGATATTTCATGCAATTATGAATGAGTAAAGCAAGTCCATACCCCAGGGAATTTGACAGGCATGGAGCAATAAATAGACGGTAATCTGCACACAGATGGTGGCCGGGAAGAAAATAAACATTGCGAGGTTTGAATTTTCTCCACAAGTGTTAACTCTAAGAAGCCGCCGATAATTGCAACATGTAGCGCCAGATCTAAGCTATCCATACATGTCAAAATTACTGAATTTGGTTGATATTTCAAGCAATTATGAATGAGTAAAGCAAGTCCATACCCCAGGGAATTTGACAGGCATGGAGCAATAAATAGACGGTAACATGTACACAGATGTTGGCCGGAAAGAAAATAAACATTGCGAGGTTTGAATTTTCTCCACAAGTTTTAACTCTAAGAAGCCACCGATAATTGCAACATGTAGCGCCAGATCTAAGCTATACATACATGTCAAAATTACTGCATTTGGTTGATATTTCATGCAATTATGAATGAGTAAAGCAAGTCCATACCCCAGGGAATTTGACAGGCATGGAGCAATAAATAGACGGTAATCTGCACACAGATGGTGGCCGGGAAGAAAATAAACATTGCGAGGTTTGAATTTTCTACACAAGTTTTAACTCTAAGAAGCCGCCGATAATTGCAACATGTAGCGCCAGATCTAAGCTATCCATACATGTCAAAATTACTGAATTTGGTTGATATTTCATGCAATTATGAATGAGTAAAGCAAGTCCATACCCCAGGGAATTTGACAGGCATGGAGCAATAAATAGACGGTAATCTGCACACAGATGGTGGCCGGGAAGAAAATAAACATTGCGAGGTTTGAATTTTCTCCACAAGTGTTAACTCTAAGAAGCCGCCGATAATTGCAACATGTAGCGCCAGATCTAAGCTATCCATACATGTCAACATTACTGAATTTGGTTGATATTTCATGCAATTATGAATGAGTAAAGCAAGTCCATACCCCAGGGAATTTGACAGGCATGGAGCAATAAATAGACGGTAATCTGCACACAGATGGTGGCCGGGAAGAAAATAAACATTGCGAGGTTTGAATTTTCTACACAAGTTTTAACTCTAAGAAGCCGCCGATAATTGCAACATGTAGCGCCAGATCTAAGCTATCCATACATGTCAAAATTACTGAATTTGGTTGATATTTCATGCAATTATGAATGAGTAAAGCAAGTCATACCCTAGGGAATTTGACAGGCATGGAGCAATACATAGAAGGTAATATGCACACAGATGTTGGCCGGAAAGAAAATAAACATTGCGAGGTTTGAATTTTCTCCACAAGTTTTAACTCTAAGAAGCCGCCGATAATTGCAACATGTAGCGCCAGATCTAAGCTATACATACATGTCAAAATTACTGCATTTGGTTGATATTTCATGCAATTATGAATGAGTAAAGCAAGTCCATACCCCAGGGAATTTGACATGCATGGAGCAATAAATAGACGGTAACATGTACACAGATGTTGGCCGGAAAGAAAATAAACATTGCGAGGTTTGAATTTTCTCCACAAGTGTTAACTCTAAGAAGCCGCCGATAATTGCAACATGTAGCGCCAGATCTAAGCTATCCATACATGTCAAAATTACTGAATTTGGTTGATATTTCATGCAATTATGAATGAGTAAAGCAAGTCATACCCTAGGGAATTTGACAGGCATGGAGCAATAAATAGACGGTAATCTGCACACAGATGGTGGCCGGGAAGAAAATAAACATTGCGAGGTTTGAATTTTCTCCACAAGTTTTAACTCTAAGAAGCCGCCGATAATTGCAACATGTAGCGCCAGATCTAAGCTATCCATACATGTCAAAATTACTGAATTTGGTTGATATTTCATGCAATTATGAATGAGTAAAGCAAGTCCATACCCCAGGGAATTTGACAGGCATGGAGCAATAAATAGACGGTAATCTGCACACAGATGGTGGCCGGGAAGAAAATAAACATTGCGAGGTTTGAATTTTCTCCACAAGTGTTAACTCTAAGAAGCCGCCGATAATTGCAACATGTAGCGCCAGATCTAAGCTATCCATACATGTCAACATTACTGAATTTGGTTGATATTTCAAGCAATTATGAATGAGTAAAGCAAGTCCATACCCCAGGGAATTTGACAGGCATGGAGCAATAAATAGACGGTAATCTGCACACAGATGGTGGCCGGGAAGAAAATAAACATTGCGAGGTTTGAATTTTCTCCACAAGTGTTAACTCTAAGAAGCCGCCGATAATTGCAACATGTAGCGCCAGATCTAAGCTATCCATACATGTCAACATTACTGAATTTGGTTGATATTTCATGCAATTATGAATGAGTAAAGCAAGTCCATACCCCAGGGAATTTGACAGGCATGGAGCAATAAATAGACGGTAATCTGCACACAGATGGTGGCCGGGAAGAAAATAAACATTGCGAGGTTTGAATTTTCTCCACAAGTGTTAACTCTAAGAAGCCGCCGATAATTGCAACATGTAGCGCCAGATCTAAGCTATCCATACATGTCAACATTACTGAATTTGGTTGATATTTCATGCAATTATGAATGAGTAAAGCAAGTCCATACCCCAGGGAATTTGACAGGCATGGAGCAATAAATAGACGGTAATCTGCACACAGATGGTGGCCGGGAAGAAAATAAACATTGCGAGGTTTGAATTTTCTACACAAGTTTTAACTCTAAGAAGCCGCCGATAATTGCAACATGTAGCGCCAGATCTAAGCTATCCATACATGTCAAAATTACTGAATTTGGTTGATATTTCATGCAATTATGAATGAGTAAAGCAAGTCATACCCTAGGGAATTTGACAGGCATGGAGCAATACATAGAAGGTAATATGCACACAGATGTTGGCCGGAAAGAAAATAAACATTGCGAGGTTTGAATTTTCTCCACAAGTTTTAACTCTAAGAAGCCGCCGATAATTGCAACATGTAGCGCCAGATCTAAGCTATACATACATGTCAAAATTACTGCATTTGGTTGATATTTCATGCAATTATGAATGAGTAAAGCAAGTCCATACCCCAGGGAATTTGACATGCATGGAGCAATAAATAGACGGTAACATGTACACAGATGTTGGCCGGAAAGAAAATAAACATTGCGAGGTTTGAATTTTCTCCACAAGTGTTAACTCTAAGAAGCCGCCGATAATTGCAACATGTAGCGCCAGATCTAAGCTATCCATACATGTCAAAATTACTGAATTTGGTTGATATTTCATGCAATTATGAATGAGTAAAGCAAGTCATACCCTAGGGAATTTGACAGGCATGGAGCAATAAATAGACGGTAATCTGCACACAGATGGTGGCCGGGAAGAAAATAAACATTGCGAGGTTTGAATTTTCTCCACAAGTTTTAACTCTAAGAAGCCGCCGATAATTGCAACATGTAGCGCCAGATCTAAGCTATCCATACATGTCAAAATTACTGAATTTGGTTGATATTTCATGCAATTATGAATGAGTAAAGCAAGTCCATACCCCAGGGAATTTGACAGGCATGGAGCAATAAATAGACGGTAATCTGCACACAGATGGTGGCCGGGAAGAAAATAAACATTGCGAGGTTTGAATTTTCTCCACAAGTGTTAACTCTAAGAAGCCGCCGATAATTGCAACATGTAGCGCCAGATCTAAGCTATCCATACATGTCAACATTACTGAATTTGGTTGATATTTCAAGCAATTATGAATGAGTAAAGCAAGTCCATACCCCAGGGAATTTGACAGGCATGGAGCAATAAATAGACGGTAATCTGCACACAGATGGTGGCCGGGAAGAAAATAAACATTGCGAGGTTTGAATTTTCTCCACAAGTGTTAACTCTAAGAAGCCGCCGATAATTGCAACATGTAGCGCCAGATCTAAGCTATCCATACATGTCAAAATTACTGAATTTGGTTGATATTTCATGCAATTATGAATGAGTAAAGCAAGTCCATACCCCAGGGAATTTGACAGGCATGGAGCAATAAATAGACGGTAATCTGCACACAGATGGTGGCCGGGAAGAAAATAAACATTGCGAGGTTTGAATTTTCTCCACAAGTGTTAACTCTAAGAAGCCGCCGATAATTGCAACATGTAGCGCCAGATCTAAGCTATCCATACATGTCAACATTACTGAATTTGGTTGATATTTCATGCAATTATGAATGAGTAAAGCAAGTCCATACCCCAGGGAATTTGACAGGCATGGAGCAATAAATAGACGGTAATCTGCACACAGATGGTGGCCGGGAAGAAAATAAACATTGCGAGGTTTGAATTTTCTACACAAGTTTTAACTCTAAGAAGCCGCCGATAATTGCAACATGTAGCGCCAGATCTAAGCTATCCATACATGTCAAAATTACTGAATTTTGTTGATATTTCATGCAATTATGAATGAGTAAAGCAAGTCATACCCTAGGGAATTTGACAGGCATGGAGCAATACATAGAAGGTAATATGCACACAGATGTTGGCCGGAAAGAAAATAAACATTGCGAGGTTTGAATTTTCTCCACAAGTTTTAACTCTAAGAAGCCGCCGATAATTGCAACATGTAGCGCCAGATCTAAGCTATACATACATGTCAAAATTACTGCATTTGGTTGATATTTCATGCAATTATGAATGAGTAAAGCAAGTCCATACCCCAGGGAATTTGACATGCATGGAGCAATACATAGACGGTAACATGTACACAGATGTTGGCCGGAAAGAAAATAAACATTGCGAGGTTTGAATTTTCTCCACAAGTGTTAACTCTAAGAAGCCGCCGATAATTGCAACATGTAGCGCCAGATCTAAGCTATCCATACATGTCAAAATTACTGAATTTGGTTGATATTTCATGCAATTATGAATGAGTAAAGCAAGTCATACCCTAGGGAATTTGACAGGCATGGAGCAATAAATAGACGGTAATCTGCACACAGATGGTGGCCGGGAAGAAAATAAACATTGCGAGGTTTGAATTTTCTCCACAAGTTTTAACTCTAAGAAGCCGCCGATAATTGCAACATGTAGCGCCAGATCTAAGCTATCCATACATGTCAAAATTACTGAATTTGGTTGATATTTCATGCAATTATGAATGAGTAAAGCAAGTCCATACCCCAGGGAATTTGACAGGCATGGAGCAATAAATAGACGGTAATCTGCACACAGATGGTGGCCGGGAAGAAAATAAACATTGCGAGGTTTGAATTTTCTCCACAAGTGTTAACTCTAAGAAGCCGCCGATAATTGCAACATGTAGCGCCAGATCTAAGCTATCCATACATGTCAACATTACTGAATTTGGTTGATATTTCAAGCAATTATGAATGAGTAAAGCAAGTCCATACCCCAGGGAATTTGACAGGCATGGAGCAATAAATAGACGGTAATCTGCACACAGATGGTGGCCGGGAAGAAAATAAACATTGCGAGGTTTGAATTTTCTCCACAAGTGTTAACTCTAAGAAGCCGCCGATAATTGCAACATGTAGCGCCAGATCTAAGCTATCCATACATGTCAACATTACTGAATTTGGTTGATATTTCATGCAATTATGAATGAGTAAAGCAAGTCCATACCCCAGGGAATTTGACAGGCATGGAGCAATAAATAGACGGTAATCTGCACACAGATGGTGGCCGGGAAGAAAATAAACATTGCGAGGTTTGAATTTTCTCCACAAGTGTTAACTCTAAGAAGCCGCCGATAATTGCAACATGTAGCGCCAGATCTAAGCTATCCATACATGTCAACATTACTGAATTTGGTTGATATTTCATGCAATTATGAATGAGTAAAGCAAGTCCATACCCCAGGGAATTTGACAGGCATGGAGCAATAAATAGACGGTAATCTGCACACAGATGGTGGCCGGGAAGAAAATAAACATTGCGAGGTTTGAATTTTCTACACAAGTTTTAACTCTAAGAAGCCGCCGATAATTGCAACATGTAGCGCCAGATCTAAGCTATCCATACATGTCAAAATTACTGAATTTGGTTGATATTTCATGCAATTATGAATGAGTAAAGCAAGTCATACCCTAGGGAATTTGACAGGCATGGAGCAATACATAGAAGGTAATATGCACACAGATGTTGGCCGGAAAGAAAATAAACATTGCGAGGTTTGAATTTTCTCCACAAGTTTTAACTCTAAGAAGCCGCCGATAATTGCAACATGTAGCGCCAGATCTAAGCTATACATACATGTCAAAATTACTGCATTTGGTTGATATTTCATGCAATTATGAATGAGTAAAGCAAGTCCATACCCCAGGGAATTTGACATGCATGGAGCAATAAATAGACGGTAACATGTACACAGATGTTGGCCGGAAAGAAAATAAACATTGCGAGGTTTGAATTTTCTCCACAAGTGTTAACTCTAAGAAGCCGCCGATAATTGCAACATGTAGCGCCAGATCTAAGCTATCCATACATGTCAAAATTACTGAATTTGGTTGATATTTCATGCAATTATGAATGAGTAAAGCAAGTCATACCCTAGGGAATTTGACAGGCATGGAGCAATAAATAGACGGTAATCTGCACACAGATGGTGGCCGGGAAGAAAATAAACATTGCGAGGTTTGAATTTTCTCCACAAGTTTTAACTCTAAGAAGCCGCCGATAATTGCAACATGTAGCGCCAGATCTAAGCTATCCATACATGTCAAAATTACTGAATTTGGTTGATATTTCATGCAATTATGAATGAGTAAAGCAAGTCATACCCTAGGGAATTTGACAGGCATGGAGCAATACATAGAAGGTAATATGCACACAGATGTTGGCCGGAAAGAAAATAAACATTGCGAGGTTTGAATTTTCTCCACAAGTTTTAACTCTAAGAAGCCGCCGATAATTGCAACATGTAGCGCCAGATCTAAGCTATACATACATGTCAAAATTACTGCATTTGGTTGATATTTCATGCAATTATGAATGAGTAAAGCAAGTCCATACCCCAGGGAATTTGACATGCATGGAGCAATAAATAGACGGTAACATGTACACAGATGGTGGCCGGGAAGAAAATAAACATTGCGAGGTTTGAATTTTCTCCACAAGTGTTAACTCTAAGAAGCCGCCGATAATTGCAACATGTAGCGCCAGATCTAAGCTATCCATACATGTCAACATTACTGAATTTGGTTGATATTTCAAGCAATTATGAATGAGTAAAGCAAGTCCATACCCCAGGGAATTTGACAGGCATGGAGCAATAAATAGACGGTAATCTGCACACAGATGGTGGCCGGGAAGAAAATAAACATTGCGAGGTTTGAATTTTCTCCACAAGTGTTAACTCTAAGAAGCCGCCGATAATTGCAACATGTAGCGCCAGATCTAAGCTATCCATACATGTCAACATTACTGAATTTGGTTGATATTTCATGCAATTATGAATGAGTAAAGCAAGTCCATACCCCAGGGAATTTGACAGGCATGGAGCAATAAATAGACGGTAATCTGCACACAGATGGTGGCCGGGAAGAAAATAAACATTGCGAGGTTTGAATTTTCTACACAAGTTTTAACTCTAAGAAGCCGCCGATAATTGCAACATGTAGCGCCAGATCTAAGCTATCCATACATGTCAAAATTACTGAATTTGGTTGATATTTCATGCAATTATGAATGAGTAAAGCAAGTCATACCCTAGGGAATTTGACAGGCATGGAGCAATAAATAGAAGGTAATATGCACACAGATGTTGGCCGGAAAGAAAATAAACATTGCGAGGTTTGAATTTTCTCCACAAGTGTTAACTCTAAGAAGCCGCCGATAATTGCAACATGTAGCGCCAGATCTAAGCTATCCATACATGTCAACATTACTGAATTTGGTTGATATTTCATGCAATTATGAATGAGTAAAGCAAGTCCATACCCCAGGGAATTTGACAGGCATGGAGCAATAAATAGACGGTAATCTGCACACAGATGGTGGCCGGGAAGAAAATAAACATTGCGAGGTTTGAATTTTCTCCACAAGTGTTAACTCTAAGAAGCCGCCGATAATTGCAACATGTAGCGCCAGATCTAAGCTATCCATACATGTCAACATTACTGAATTTGGTTGATATTTCATGCAATTATGAATGAGTAAAGCAAGTCATACCCTAGGGAATTTGACAGGCATGGAGCAATACATAGAAGGTAATATGCACACAGATGTTGGCCGGAAAGAAAATAAACATTGCGAGGTTTGAATTTTCTCCACAAGTTTTAACTCTAAGAAGCCGCCGATAATTGCAACATGTAGCGCCAGATCTAAGCTATACATACATGTCAAAATTACTGCATTTGGTTGATATTTCATGCAATTATGAATGAGTAAAGCAAGTCCATACCCCAGGGAATTTGACATGCATGGAGCAATAAATAGACGGTAACATGTACACAGATGTTGGCCGGAAAGAAAATAAACATTGCGAGGTTTGAATTTTCTCCACAAGTGTTAACTCTAAGAAGCCGCCGATAATTGCAACATGTAGCGCCAGATCTAAGCTATCCATACATGTCAAAATTACTGAATTTGGTTGATATTTCATGCAATTATGAATGAGTAAAGCAAGTCATACCCTAGGGAATTTGACAGGCATGGAGCAATAAATAGACGGTAATCTGCACACAGATGGTGGCCGGGAAGAAAATAAACATTGCGAGGTTTGAATTTTCTCCACAAGTTTTAACTCTAAGAAGCCGCCGATAATTGCAACATGTAGCGCCAGATCTAAGCTATCCATACATGTCAAAATTACTGAATTTGGTTGATATTTCATGCAATTATGAATGAGTAAAGCAAGTCATACCCTAGGGAATTTGACAGGCATGGAGCAATACATAGAAGGTAATATGCACACAGATGTTGGCCGGAAAGAAAATAAACATTGCGAGGTTTGAATTTTCTCCACAAGTTTTAACTCTAAGAAGCCGCCGATAATTGCAACATGTAGCGCCAGATCTAAGCTATACATACATGTCAAAATTACTGCATTTGGTTGATATTTCATGCAATTATGAATGAGTAAAGCAAGTCCATACCCCAGGGAATTTGACATGCATGGAGCAATAAATAGACGGTAACATGTACACAGATGGTGGCCGGGAAGAAAATAAACATTGCGAGGTTTGAATTTTCTCCACAAGTGTTAACTCTAAGAAGCCGCCGATAATTGCAACATGTAGCGCCAGATCTAAGCTATCCATACATGTCAACATTACTGAATTTGGTTGATATTTCAAGCAATTATGAATGAGTAAAGCAAGTCCATACCCCAGGGAATTTGACAGGCATGGAGCAATAAATAGACGGTAATCTGCACACAGATGGTGGCCGGGAAGAAAATAAACATTGCGAGGTTTGAATTTTCTCCACAAGTGTTAACTCTAAGAAGCCGCCGATAATTGCAACATGTAGCGCCAGATCTAAGCTATCCATACATGTCAACATTACTGAATTTGGTTGATATTTCATGCAATTATGAATGAGTAAAGCAAGTCCATACCCCAGGGAATTTGACAGGCATGGAGCAATAAATAGACGGTAATCTGCACACAGATGGTGGCCGGGAAGAAAATAAACATTGCGAGGTTTGAATTTTCTACACAAGTTTTAACTCTAAGAAGCCGCCGATAATTGCAACATGTAGCGCCAGATCTAAGCTATCCATACATGTCAAAATTACTGAATTTGGTTGATATTTCATGCAATTATGAATGAGTAAAGCAAGTCATACCCTAGGGAATTTGACAGGCATGGAGCAATAAATAGAAGGTAATATGCACACAGATGTTGGCCGGAAAGAAAATAAACATTGCGAGGTTTGAATTTTCTCCACAAGTGTTAACTCTAAGAAGCCGCCGATAATTGCAACATGTAGCGCCAGATCTAAGCTATCCATACATGTCAACATTACTGAATTTGGTTGATATTTCATGCAATTATGAATGAGTAAAGCAAGTCCATACCCCAGGGAATTTGACAGGCATGGAGCAATAAATAGACGGTAATCTGCACACAGATGGTGGCCGGGAAGAAAATAAACATTGCGAGGTTTGAATTTTCTCCACAAGTGTTAACTCTAAGAAGCCGCCGATAATTGCAACATGTAGCGCCAGATCTAAGCTATCCATACATGTCAACATTACTGAATTTGGTTGATATTTCATGCAATTATGAATGAGTAAAGCAAGTCCATACCCCAGGGAATTTGACAGGCATGGAGCAATAAATAGACGGTAATCTGCACACAGATGGTGGCCGGGAAGAAAATAAACATTGCGAGGTTTGAATTTTCTCCACAAGTTTTAACTCTAAGAAGCCGCCGATAATTGCAACATGTAGCGCCAGATCTAAGCTATCCATACATGTCAAAATTACTGAATTTGGTTGATATTTCATGCAATTATGAATGAGTAAAGCAAGTCATACCCTAGGGAATTTGACAGGCATGGAGCAATAAATAGAAGGTAATATGCACACAGATGTTGGCCGGAAAGAAAATAAACATTGCGAGGTTTGAATTTTCTCCACAAGTTTTAACTCTACGAAGCCGCCGATAATTGCAACATGTAGCGCCAGATCTAAGCTATACATACATGTCAAAATTACTACATTTGGTTTATATTTCATGCAATTATGAATGAGTAAAGCAAGTCCATACCCCAGGGAATTTGACAGGCATGGAGCAATAAATAGACGGTAATCTGCACACAGATGGTGGCCGGGAAGAAAATAAACATTGCGAGGTTTGAATTTTCTCCACAAGTTTTAACTCTAAGAAGCCGCCGATAATTGCAACATGTAGCGCCAGATCTAAGCTATCCATACATGTCAAAATTACTGAATTTGGTTGATATTTCATGCAATTATGAATGAGTAAAGCAAGTCCATACCCCAGGGAATTTGACAGGCATGGAGCAATAAATAGACGGTAATCTGCACACAGATGGTGGCCGGGAAGAAAATAAACATTGCGAGGTTTGAATTTTCTCCACAAGTGTTAACTCTAAGAAGCCGCCGATAATTGCAACATGTAGCGCCAGATCTAAGCTATCCATACATGTCAACATTACTGAATTTGGTTGATATTTCAAGCAATTATGAATGAGTAAAGCAAGTCCATACCCCAGGGAATTTGACAGGCATGGAGCAATAAATAGACGGTAATCTGCACACAGATGGTGGCCGGGAAGAAAATAAACATTGCGAGGTTTGAATTTTCTCCACAAGTGTTAACTCTAAGAAGCCGCCGATAATTGCAACATGTAGCGCCAGATCTAAGCTATCCATACATGTCAACATTACTGAATTTGGTTGATATTTCATGCAATTATGAATGAGTAAAGCAAGTCCATACCCCAGGGAATTTGACAGGCATGGAGCAATAAATAGACGGTAATCTGCACACAGATGGTGGCCGGGAAGAAAATAAACATTGCGAGGTTTGAATTTTCTCCACAAGTGTTAACTCTAAGAAGCCGCCGATAATTGCAACATGTAGCGCCAGATCTAAGCTATCCATACATGTCAACATTACTGAATTTGGTTGATATTTCATGCAATTATGAATGAGTAAAGCAAGTCCATACCCCAGGGAATTTGACAGGCATGGAGCAATAAATAGACGGTAATCTGCACACAGATGGTGGCCGGGAAGAAAATAAACATTGCGAGGTTTGAATTTTCTACACAAGTTTTAACTCTAAGAAGCCGCCGATAATTGCAACATGTAGCGCCAGATCTAAGCTATCCATACATGTCAAAATTACTGAATTTGGTTGATATTTCATGCAATTATGAATGAGTAAAGCAAGTCATACCCTAGGGAATTTGACAGGCATGGAGCAATACATAGAAGGTAATATGCACACAGATGTTGGCCGGAAAGAAAATAAACATTGCGAGGTTTGAATTTTCTCCACAAGTTTTAACTCTAAGAAGCCGCCGATAATTGCAACATGTAGCGCCAGATCTAAGCTATACATACATGTCAAAATTACTGCATTTGGTTGATATTTCATGCAATTATGAATGAGTAAAGCAAGTCCATACCCCAGGGAATTTGACATGCATGGAGCAATAAATAGACGGTAACATGTACACAGATGTTGGCCGGAAAGAAAATAAACATTGCGAGGTTTGAATTTTCTCCACAAGTGTTAACTCTAAGAAGCCGCCGATAATTGCAACATGTAGCGCCAGATCTAAGCTATCCATACATGTCAAAATTACTGAATTTGGTTGATATTTCATGCAATTATGAATGAGTAAAGCAAGTCATACCCTAGGGAATTTGACAGGCATGGAGCAATAAATAGACGGTAATCTGCACACAGATGGTGGCCGGGAAGAAAATAAACATTGCGAGGTTTGAATTTTCTCCACAAGTTTTAACTCTAAGAAGCCGCCGATAATTGCAACATGTAGCGCCAGATCTAAGCTATCCATACATGTCAAAATTACTGAATTTGGTTGATATTTCATGCAATTATGAATGAGTAAAGCAAGTCATACCCTAGGGAATTTGACAGGCATGGAGCAATACATAGAAGGTAATATGCACACAGATGTTGGCCGGAAAGAAAATAAACATTGCGAGGTTTGAATTTTCTCCACAAGTTTTAACTCTAAGAAGCCGCCGATAATTGCAACATGTAGCGCCAGATCTAAGCTATACATACATGTCAAAATTACTGCATTTGGTTGATATTTCATGCAATTATGAATGAGTAAAGCAAGTCCATACCCCAGGGAATTTGACATGCATGGAGCAATAAATAGACGGTAACATGTACACAGATGGTGGCCGGGAAGAAAATAAACATTGCGAGGTTTGAATTTTCTCCACAAGTGTTAACTCTAAGAAGCCGCCGATAATTGCAACATGTAGCGCCAGATCTAAGCTATCCATACATGTCAACATTACTGAATTTGGTTGATATTTCAAGCAATTATGAATGAGTAAAGCAAGTCCATACCCCAGGGAATTTGACAGGCATGGAGCAATAAATAGACGGTAATCTGCACACAGATGGTGGCCGGGAAGAAAATAAACATTGCGAGGTTTGAATTTTCTCCACAAGTGTTAACTCTAAGAAGCCGCCGATAATTGCAACATGTAGCGCCAGATCTAAGCTATCCATACATGTCAACATTACTGAATTTGGTTGATATTTCATGCAATTATGAATGAGTAAAGCAAGTCCATACCCCAGGGAATTTGACAGGCATGGAGCAATAAATAGACGGTAATCTGCACACAGATGGTGGCCGGGAAGAAAATAAACATTGCGAGGTTTGAATTTTCTACACAAGTTTTAACTCTAAGAAGCCGCCGATAATTGCAACATGTAGCGCCAGATCTAAGCTATCCATACATGTCAAAATTACTGAATTTGGTTGATATTTCATGCAATTATGAATGAGTAAAGCAAGTCATACCCTAGGGAATTTGACAGGCATGGAGCAATAAATAGAAGGTAATATGCACACAGATGTTGGCCGGAAAGAAAATAAACATTGCGAGGTTTGAATTTTCTCCACAAGTGTTAACTCTAAGAAGCCGCCGATAATTGCAACATGTAGCGCCAGATCTAAGCTATCCATACATGTCAACATTACTGAATTTGGTTGATATTTCATGCAATTATGAATGAGTAAAGCAAGTCCATACCCCAGGGAATTTGACAGGCATGGAGCAATAAATAGACGGTAATCTGCACACAGATGGTGGCCGGGAAGAAAATAAACATTGCGAGGTTTGAATTTTCTCCACAAGTGTTAACTCTAAGAAGCCGCCGATAATTGCAACATGTAGCGCCAGATCTAAGCTATCCATACATGTCAACATTACTGAATTTGGTTGATATTTCATGCAATTATGAATGAGTAAAGCAAGTCCATACCCCAGGGAATTTGACAGGCATGGAGCAATAAATAGACGGTAATCTGCACACAGATGGTGGCCGGGAAGAAAATAAACATTGCGAGGTTTGAATTTTCTCCACAAGTTTTAACTCTAAGAAGCCGCCGATAATTGCAACATGTAGCGCCAGATCTAAGCTATCCATACATGTCAAAATTACTGAATTTGGTTGATATTTCATGCAATTATGAATGAGTAAAGCAAGTCATACCCTAGGGAATTTGACAGGCATGGAGCAATAAATAGAAGGTAATATGCACACAGATGTTGGCCGGAAAGAAAATAAACATTGCGAGGTTTGAATTTTCTCCACAAGTTTTAACTCTACGAAGCCGCCGATAATTGCAACATGTAGCGCCAGATCTAAGCTATACATACATGTCAAAATTACTACATTTGGTTTATATTTCATGCAATTATGAATGAGTAAAGCAAGTCCATACCCCAGGGAATTTGACAGGCATGGAGCAATAAATAGACGGTAATCTGCACACAGATGGTGGCCGGGAAGAAAATAAACATTGCGAGGTTTGAATTTTCTCCACAAGTTTTAACTCTAAGAAGCCGCCGATAATTGCAACATGTAGCGCCAGATCTAAGCTATCCATACATGTCAAAATTACTGAATTTGGTTGATATTTCATGCAATTATGAATGAGTAAAGCAAGTCCATACCCCAGGGAATTTGACATGCATGGAGCAATAAATAGACGGTAACATGTACACAGATGTTGGCCGGAAAGAAAATAAACATTGCGAGGTTTGAATTTTCTCCACAAGTGTTAACTCTAAGAAGCCGCCGATAATTGCAACATGTAGCGCCAGATCTAAGCTATCCATACATGTCAAAATTACTGAATTTGGTTGATATTTCATGCAATTATGAATGAGTAAAGCAAGTCATACCCTAGGGAATTTGACAGGCATGGAGCAATAAATAGACGGTAATCTGCACACAGATGGTGGCCGGGAAGAAAATAAACATTGCGAGGTTTGAATTTTCTCCACAAGTTTTAACTCTAAGAAGCCGCCGATAATTGCAACATGTAGCGCCAGATCTAAGCTATCCATACATGTCAAAATTACTGAATTTGGTTGATATTTCATGCAATTATGAATGAGTAAAGCAAGTCCATACCCCAGGGAATTTGACAGGCATGGAGCAATAAATAGACGGTAATCTGCACACAGATGGTGGCCGGGAAGAAAATAAACATTGCGAGGTTTGAATTTTCTCCACAAGTTTTAACTCTAAGAAGCCGCCGATAATTGCAACATGTAGCGCCAGATCTAAGCTATCCATACATGTCAAAATTACTGAATTTGGTTGATATTTCATGCAATTATGAATGAGTAAAGCAAGTCCATACCCCAGGGAATTTGACAGGCATGGAGCAATAAATAGACGGTAATCTGCACACAGATGGTGGCCGGGAAGAAAATAAACATTGCGAGGTTTGAATTTTCTACACAAGTTTTAACTCTAAGAAGCCGCCGATAATTGCAACATGTAGCGCCAGATCTAAGCTATCCATACATGTCAACATTACTGAATTTGGTTGATATTTCATGCAATTATGAATGAGTAAAGCAAGTCCATACCCCAGGGAATTTGACAGGCATGGAGCAATAAATAGACGGTAATCTGCACACAGATGGTGGCCGGGAAGAAAATAAACATTGCGAGGTTTGAATTTTCTACACACGTTTTAACTCTAAGAAGCCGCCGATAATTGCAACATGTAGCGCCAGATCTAAGCTATCCATACATGTCAAAATTACTGAATTTGGTTGATATTTCATGCAATTATGAATGAGTAAAGCAAGTCCATACCCCAGGGAATTTGACATGCATGGAGCAATAAATAGACGGTAACATGTACACAGATGTTGGCCGGAAAGAAAATAAACATTGCGAGGTTTGAATTTTCTCCACAAGTGTTAACTCTAAGAAGCCGCCGATAATTGCAACATGTAGCGCCAGATCTAAGCTATCCATACATGTCAAAATTACTGAATTTGGTTGATATTTCATGCAATTATGAATGAGTAAAGCAAGTCATACCCTAGGGAATTTGACAGGCATGGAGCAATAAATAGAAGGTAATATGCACACAGATGTTGGCCGGAAAGAAAATAAACATTGCGAGGTTTGAATTTTCTCCACAAGTTTTAACTCTAAGAAGCCGCCGATAATTGCAACATGTAGCGCCAGATCTAAGCTATACATACATGTCAAAATTACTGCATTTGGTTGATATTTCATGCAATTATGAATGAGTAAAGCAAGTCCATACCCCAGGGAATTTGACAGGCATGGAGCAATAAATAGACGGTAATCTGCACACAGATGGTGGCCGGGAAGAAAATAAACATTGCGAGGTTTGAATTTTCTCCACAAGTGTTAACTCTAAGAAGCCGCCGATAATTGCAACATGTAGCGCCAGATCTAAGCTATCCATACATGTCAAAATTACTGAATTTGGTTGATATTTCATGCAATTATGAATGAGTAAAGCAAGTCCATACCCCAGGGAATTTGACAGGCATGGAGCAATAAATAGACGGTAATCTGCACACAGATGGTGGCCGGGAAGAAAATAAACATTGCGAGGTTTGAATTTTCTACACAAGTTTTAACTCTAAGAAGCCGCCGATAATTGCAACATGTAGCGCCAGATCTAAGCTATCCATACATGTCAACATTACTGAATTTGGTTGATATTTCATGCAATTATGAATGAGTAAAGCAAGTCCATACCCCAGGGAATTTGACAGGCATGGAGCAATAAATAGACGGTAATCTGCACACAGATGGTGGCCGGGAAGAAAATAAACATTGCGAGGTTTGAATTTTCTACACACGTTTTAACTCTAAGAAGCCGCCGATAATTGCAACATGTAGCGCCAGATCTAAGCTATCCATACATGTCAAAATTACTGAATTTGGTTGATATTTCATGCAATTATGAATGAGTAAAGCAAGTCCATACCCCAGGGAATTTGACATGCATGGAGCAATAAATAGACGGTAACATGTACACAGATGTTGGCCGGAAAGAAAATAAACATTGCGAGGTTTGAATTTTCTCCACAAGTGTTAACTCTAAGAAGCCGCCGATAATTGCAACATGTAGCGCCAGATCTAAGCTATCCATACATGTCAAAATTACTGAATTTGGTTGATATTTCATGCAATTATGAATGAGTAAAGCAAGTCATACCCTAGGGAATTTGACAGGCATGGAGCAATAAATAGAAGGTAATATGCACACAGATGTTGGCCGGAAAGAAAATAAACATTGCGAGGTTTGAATTTTCTCCACAAGTTTTAACTCTAAGAAGCCGCCGATAATTGCAACATGTAGCGCCAGATCTAAGCTATACATACATGTCAAAATTACTGCATTTGGTTGATATTTCATGCAATTATGAATGAGTAAAGCAAGTCCATACCCCAGGGAATTTGACAGGCATGGAGCAATAAATAGACGGTAATCTGCACACAGATGGTGGCCGGGAAGAAAATAAACATTGCGAGGTTTGAATTTTCTCCACAAGTGTTAACTCTAAGAAGCCGCCGATAATTGCAACATGTAGCGCCAGATCTAAGCTATCCATACATGTCAACATTACTGAATTTGGTTGATATTTCATGCAATTATGAATGAGTAAAGCAAGTCCATACCCCAGGGAATTTGACAGGCATGGAGCAATAAATAGACGGTAATCTGCACACAGATGGTGGCCGGGAAGAAAATAAACATTGCGAGGTTTGAATTTTCTCTACAAGTTTTAACTCTAAGAAGCCGCCGATAATTGCAACATGTAGCGCCAGATCTAAGCTATCCATACATGTCAAAATTACTGAATTTGGTTGATATTTCATGCAATTATGAATGAGTAAAGCAAGTCCATACCCCAGGGAATTTGACATGCATGGAGCAATAAATAGACGGTAACATGTACACAGATGTTGGCCGGAAAGAAAATACACATTGCGAGGTTTGAATTTTCTCCACAAGTGTTAACTCTAAGAAGCCGCCGATAATTGCAACATGTAGCGCCAGATCTAAGCTATCCATACATGTCAACATTACTGAATTTGGTTGATATTTCATGCAATTATGAATGAGTAAAGCAAGTCCATACCCCAGGGAATTTGACAGGCATGGAGCAATAAATAGACGGTAATCTGCACACAGATGGTGGCCGGGAAGAAAATAAACATTGCGAGGTTTGAATTTTCTCCACAAGTTTTAACTCTAAGAAGCCGCCGATAATTGCAACATGTAGCGCCAGATCTAAGCTATCCATACATGTCAAAATTACTGAATTTGGTTGATATTTCATGCAATTATGAATGAGTAAAGCAAGTCCATACCCCAGGGAATTTGACATGCATGGAGCAATAAATAGACGGTAACATGTACACAGATGTTGGCCGGAAAGAAAATAAACATTGCGAGGTTTGAATTTTCTCCACAAGTGTTAACTCTAAGAAGCCGCCGATAATTGCAACATGTAGCGCCAGATCTAAGCTATCCATACATGTCAAAATTACTGAATTTGGTTGATATTTCATGCAATTATGAATGAGTAAAGCAAGTCATACCCTAGGGAATTTGACAGGCATGGAGCAATAAATAGAAGGTAATATGCACACAGATGTTGGCCGGGAAGAAAATAAACATTGCGAGGTTTGAATTTTCTCCACAAGTTTTAACTCTAAGAAGCCGCCGATAATTGCAACATGTAGCGCCAGATCTAAGCTATCCATACATGTCAAAATTACTGAATTTGGTTGATACTTCATGCAATTATGAATGAGTAAAGCAACTCCATACCCCAGGGAATTTGACATGCATGGAGCAATAAATAGACGGTAATATGTACACAGATGTTGGCCGGAAAGAAAATAAACATTGCGAGGTTTGAATTTTCTCCACAAGTGTTAACTCTAAGAAGCCGCCGATAATTGCAACATGTAGCGCCAGATCTAAGCTATCCATACATGTCAAAATTACTGAATTTGGTTGATATTTCATGCAATTATGAATGAGTAAAGCAAGTCCATACCCCAGGGAATTTGACAGGCATGGAGCAATAAATAAAAGGTAATCTGCACACAGATGTTGGCCGGGAAGAAAATAAACATTGCGAGGTTTGAATTTTCTCCACAAGTTTTAACTCTAAGAAGCCGCCGATAATTGCAACATGTAGCGCCAGATCTAAGCTATCCATACATGTCAAAATTACTGAATTTGGTTGATATTTCATGCAATTATGAATGAGTAAAGCAACTCCATACCCCAGGGAATTTGACATGCATGGAGCAATAAATAGACGGTAATATGTACACAGATGTTGGCCGGAAAGAAAATAAACATTGCGAGGTTTGAATTTTCTCCACAAGTGTTAACTCTAAGAAGCCGCCGATAATTGCAACATGTAGCGCCAGATCTAAGCTATCCATACATGTCAAAATTACTGAATTTGGTTGATATTTCATGCAATTATGAATGAGTAAAGCAAGTCCATACCCCAGGGAATTTGACATGCATGGAGCAATAAATAGACGGTAATATGTACACAGATGTTGGCCGGAAAGAAAATAAACATTGCGAGGTTTGAATTTTCTCCACAAGTTTTAACTCTAAGAAGCCGCCGATGATTGCAACATGTAGCGCCAGATCTAAGCTATCCATACATGTCAAAATTACTGAATTTGGTTGATATTTCATGCAATTATGAATGAGTAAAGCAAGTCCATACCCCAGGGAATTTGACAGGCATGGAGCAATAAATAGACGGTAATCTGCACACAGATGGTGGCCGGGAAGAAAATAAACATTGCGAGGTTTGAATTTTCTCCACAAGTGTTAACTCTAAGAAGCCGCCGATAATTGCAACATGTAGCGCCAGATCTAAGCTATCCATACATGTCAAAATTACTGAATTTGGTTGATATTTCATGCAATTATGAATGAGTAAAGCAAGTCATACCCTAGGGAATTTGACAGGCATGGAGCAATAAATAGAAGGTAATATGCACACAGATGTTGGCCGGAAAGAAAATAAACATTGCGAGGTTTGAATTTTCTCCACAAGTTTTAACTCTAAGAAGCCGCCGATAATTGCAACATGTAGCGCCAGATCTAAGCTATCCATACATGTCAAAATTACTGAATTTGGTTGATACTTCATGCAATTATGAATGAGTAAAGCAACTCCACACCCCAGGGAATTTGACATGCATGGAGCAATAAATAGACGGTAATATGTACACAGATGTTGGCCGGAAAGAAAATAAACATTGCGAGGTTTGAATTTTCTCCACAAGTGTTAACTCTAAGAAGCCGCCGATAATTGCAACATGTAGCGCCAGATCTAAGCTATCCATACATGTCAAAATTACTGAATTTGGTTGATATTTCATGCAATTATGAATGAGTAAAGCAAGTCCATACCCCAGGGAATTTGACAGGCATGGAGCAATAAATAAAAGGTAATCTGCACACAGATGGTGGCCGGGAAGAAAATAAACATTGCGAGGTTTGAATTTTCTCCACAAGTTTTAACTCTAAGAAGCCGCCGATAATTGCAACATGTAGCGCCAGATCTAAGCTATCCATACATGTCAAAATTACTGAATTTGGTTGATATTTCATGCAATTATGAATGAGTAAAGCAAGTCCATACCCCAGGGAATTTGACATGCATGGAGCAATAAATAGACGGTAACATGTACACAGATGTTGGCCGGAAAGAAAATAAACATTGCGAGGTTTGAATTTTCTCCACAAGTGTTAACTCTAAGAAGCCGCCGATAATTGCAACATGTAGCGCCAGATCTAAGCTATCCATACATGTCAAAATTACTGAATTTGGTTGATATTTCATGCAATTATGAATGAGTAAAGCAAGTCATACCCTAGGGAATTTGACAGGCATGGAGCAATAAATAGAAGGTAATATGCACACAGATGTTGGCCGGAAAGAAAATAAACATTGCGAGGTTTGAATTTTCTCCACAAGTTTTAACTCTAAGAAGCCGCCGATAATTGCAACATGTAGCGCCAGATCTAAGCTATCCATACATGTCAAAATTACTGAATTTGGTTGATACTTCATGCAATTATGAATGAGTAAAGCAACTCCATACCCCAGGGAATTTGACATGCATGGAGCAATAAATAGACGGTAATATGTACACAGATGTTGGCCGGAAAGAAAATAAACATTGCGAGGTTTGAATTTTCTCCACAAGTGTTAACTCTAAGAAGCCGCCGATAATTGCAACATGTAGCGCCAGATCTAAGCTATCCATACATGTCAAAATTACTGAATTTGGTTGATATTTCATGCAATTATGAATGAGTAAAGCAAGTCCATACCCCAGGGAATTTGACAGGCATGGAGCAATAAATAGACGGTAATCTGCACACAGATGGTGGCCGGGAAGAAAATAAACATTGCGAGGTTTGAATTTTCTCCACAAGTGTTAACTCTAAGAAGCCGCCGATAATTGCAACATGTAGCGCCAGATCTAAGCTATCCATACATGTCAAAATTACTGAATTTGGTTGATATTTCATGCAATTATGAATGAGTAAAGCAAGTCATACCCTAGGGAATTTGACAGGCATGGAGCAATAAATAGAAGGTAATATGCACACAGATGTTGGCCGGAAAGAAAATAAACATTGCGAGGTTTGAATTTTCTCCACAAGTTTTAACTCTAAGAAGCCGCCGATAATTGCAACATGTAGCGCCAGATCTAAGCTATCCATACATGTCAAAATTACTAAATTTGGTTGATACTTCATGCAATTATGAATGAGTAAAGCAACTCCACACCCCAGGGAATTTGACATGCATGGAGCAATAAATAGACGGTAATATGTACACAGATGTTGGCCGGAAAGAAAATAAACATTGCGAGGTTTGAATTTTCTCCACAAGTGTTAACTCTAAGAAGCCGCCGATAATTGCAACATGTAGCGCCAGATCTAAGCTACCCATACATGTCAAAATTACTGAATTTGGTTGATATTTCATGCAATTATGAATGAGTAAAGCAAGTCCATACCCCAGGGAATTTGACAGGCATGGAGCAATAAATAAAAGGTAATCTGCACACAGATGGTGGCCGGGAAGAAAATAAACATTGCGAGGTTTGAATTTTCTCCACAAGTTTTAACTCTAAGAAGCCGCCGATAATTGCAACATGTAGCGCCAGATCTAAGCTATCCATACATGTCAAAATTACTGAATTTGGTTGATATTTCATGCAATTATGAATGAGTAAAGCAAGTCCATACCCCAGGGAATTTGACATGCATGGAGCAATAAATAGACGGTAACATGTACACAGATGTTGGCCGGAAAGAAAATAAACATTGCGAGGTTTGAATTTTCTCCACAAGTGTTAACTCTAAGAAGCCGCCGATAATTGCAACATGTAGCGCCAGATCTAAGCTATCCATACATGTCAAAATTACTGAATTTGGTTGATATTTCATGCAATTATGAATGAGTAAAGCAAGTCATACCCTAGGGAATTTGACAGGCATGGAGCAATAAATAGAAGGTAATATGCACACAGATGTTGGCCGGAAAGAAAATAAACATTGCGAGGTTTGAATTTTCTCCACAAGTTTTAACTCTAAGAAGCCGCCGACAATTGCAACATGTAGCGCCAGATCTAAGCTATCCATACATGTCAAAATTACTGAATTTGGTTGATACTTCATGCAATTATGAATGAGTAAAGCAACTCCATACCCCAGGAAATTTGACATGCATGGAGCAATAAATAGACGGTAATATGTACACAGATGTTGGCCGGAAAGAAAATAAACATTGCGAGGTTTGAATTTTCTCCACAAGTGTTAACTCTAAGAAGCCGCCGATAATTGCAACATGTAGCGCCAGATCTAAGCTATCCATACATGTCAAAATTACTGAATTTGGTTGATATTTCATGCAATTATGAATGAGTAAAGCAAGTCCATACCCCAGGGAATTTGACAGGCATGGAGCAATAAATAAAAGGTAATCTGCACACAGATGTTGGCCGGGAAGAAAATAAACATTGCGAGGTTTGAATTTTCTCCACAAGTTTTAACTCTAAGAAGCCGCCGATAATTGCAACATGTAGCGCCAGATCTAAGCTATCCATACATGTCAAAATTACTGAATTTGGTTGATATTTCATGCAATTATGAATGAGTAAAGCAACTCCATACCCCAGGGAATTTGACATGCATGGAGCAATAAATAGACGGTAATATGTACACAGATGTTGGCCGGAAAGAAAATAAACATTGCGAGGTTTGAATTTTCTCCACAAGTGTTAACTCTAAGAAGCCGCCGATAATTGCAACATGTAGCGCCAGATCTAAGCTATCCATACATGTCAAAATTACTGAATTTGGTTGATATTTCATGCAATTATGAATGAGTAAAGCAAGTCCATACCCCAGGGAATTTGACATGCATGGAGCAATAAATAGACGGTAATATGTACACAGATGTTGGCCGGAAAGAAAATAAACATTGCGAGGTTTGAATTTTCTCCACAAGTTTTAACTCTAAGAAGCCGCCGATGATTGCAACATGTAGCGCCAGATCTAAGCTATCCATACATGTCAAAATTACTGAATTTGGTTGATATTTCATGCAATTATGAATGAGTAAAGCAAGTCCATACCCCAGGGAATTTGACAGGCATGGAGCAATAAATAGACGGTAATCTGCACACAGATGGTGGCCGGGAAGAAAATAAACATTGCGAGGTTTGAATTTTCTCCACAAGTGTTAACTCTAAGAAGCCGCCGATAATTGCAACATGTAGCGCCAGATCTAAGCTATCCATACATGTCAAAATTACTGAATTTGGTTGATATTTCATGCAATTATGAATGAGTAAAGCAAGTCATACCCTAGGGAATTTGACAGGCATGGAGCAATAAATAGAAGGTAATATGCACACAGATGTTGGCCGGAAAGAAAATAAACATTGCGAGGTTTGAATTTTCTCCACAAGTTTTAACTCTAAGAAGCCGCCGATAATTGCAACATGTAGCGCCAGATCTAAGCTATCCATACATGTCAAAATTACTGAATTTGGTTGATACTTCATGCAATTATGAATGAGTAAAGCAACTCCACACCCCAGGGAATTTGACATGCATGGAGCAATAAATAGACGGTAATATGTACACAGATGTTGGCCGGAAAGAAAATAAACATTGCGAGGTTTGAATTTTCTCCACAAGTGTTAACTCTAAGAAGCCGCCGATAATTGCAACATGTAGCGCCAGATCTAAGCTATCCATACATGTCAACATTACTGAATTTGGTTGATATTTCATGCAATTATGAATGAGTAAAGCAAGTCCATACCCCAGGGAATTTGACAGGCATGGAGCAATAAATAAAAGGTAATCTGCACACAGATGTTGGCCGGGAAGAAAATAAACATTGCGAGGTTTGAATTTTCTCCACAAGTTTTAACTCTAAGAAGCCGCCGATAATTGCAACATGTAGCGCCAGATCTAAGCTATCCATACATGTCAAAATTACTGAATTTGGTTGATATTTCATGCAATTATGAATGAGTAAAGCAACTCCATACCCCAGGGAATTTGACATGCATGGAGCAATAAATAGACGGTAATATGTACACAGATGTTGGCCGGAAAGAAAATAAACATTGCGAGGTTTGAATTTTCTCCACAAGTGTTAACTCTAAGAAGCCGCCGATAATTGCAACATGTAGCGCCAGATCTAAGCTATCCATACATGTCAAAATTACTGAATTTGGTTGATATTTCATGCAATTATGAATGAGTAAAGCAAGTCCATACCCCAGGGAATTTGACATGCATGGAGCAATAAATAGACGGTAATATGTACACAGATGTTGGCCGGAAAGAAAATAAACATTGCGAGGTTTGAATTTTCTCCACAAGTTTTAACTCTAAGAAGCCGCCGATAATTGCAACATGTAGCGCCAGATCTAAGCTATCCATACATGTCAAAATTACTGAATTTGGTTGATATTTCATGCAATTATGAATGAGTAAAGCAAGTCATACCCTAGGGAATTTGACAGGCATGGAGCAATAAATAGAAGGTAATATGCACACAGATGTTGGCCGGAAAGAAAATAAACATTGCGAGGTTTGAATTTTCTCCACAAGTTTTAACTCTAAGAAGCCGCCGATAATTGCAACATGTAGCGCCAGATCTAAGTTATCCATACATGTCAAAATTACTGAATTTGGTTGATATTTCATGCAATTATGAATGAGTAAAGCAAGTCCATACCCCAGGGAATTTGACATGCATGGAGCAATAAATAGACGGTAATATGTACACAGATGTTGGCCGGAAAGAAAATAAACACAGCGAGGTTTGAATTTTCTCCACAAGTGTTAACTCTAAGAAGCCGCCGATAATTGCAACATGTAGCGCCAGATCTAAGCTATCCATAACTGTCAAAATTACTGAATTTGGTTGATATTTCATGCAATTATGAATGAGTAAAGCAAGTCATACCCCAGGGAATTTGACAGGCATGGAGCAATAAATAGAAGGTAATCTGCACACAGATGGTGGCCGGGAAGAAAATAAACATTGCGAGGTTTGAATTTTCTCTACAAGTTTTAACTCTAAGAAGCCGCCGATAATTGCAACATGTAGCGCCAGATCTAAGCTATCCATAACTGTCAAAATTACTGAATTTGGTTGATATTTCATGCAATTATGAATGAGTAAAGCAAGTCATACCCCAGGGAATTTGACAGGCATGGAGCAATAAATAGAAGGTAATCTGCACACAGATGGTGGCCGGGAAGAAAATAAACATTGCGAGGTTTGAATTTTCTCTACAAGTTTTAACTCTAAGAAGCCGCCGATAATTGCAACATGTAGCGCCAGATCTAAGCTATCCATACATGTCAAAATTACTGAATTTGGTTGATATTTCATGCAATTATGAATGAGTAAAGCAAGTCCATACCCCAGGGAATTTGACAGGCATGGAGCAATAAATAAAAGGTAATCTGCACACAGATGGTGGCCGGGAAGAAAATAAACATTGCGAGGTTTGAATTTTCTCCACAAGTGTTAACTCTAAGAAGCCGCCGATAATTGCAACATGTAGCGCCAGATCTAAGCTATCCATACATGTCAAAATGACTGAATTTGGTTGATATTTCATGCAATTATGAATGAGTAAAGCAAGTCATACCCTAGGGAATTTGACAGGCATGGAGCAATAAATAGAAGGTAATATGCACACAGATGTTGGCCGGAAAGAAAATAAACATTGCGAGGTTTGAATTTTCTCCACAAGTTTTAACTCTAAGAAGCCGCCGATAATTGCAACATGTAGCGCCAGATCTAAGCTATCCATACATGTCAAAATTACTGAATTTGGTTGATATTTCATGCAATTATGAATGAGTAAAGCAAGTCCATACCCCAGGGAATTTGACATGCATGGAGCAATAAATAGACGGTAATATGTACACAGATGTTGGCCGGAAAGAAAATAAACACAGCGAGGTTTGAATTTTCTCCACAAGTTTTAACTCTAAGAAGCCGCCGATAATTGCAACATGTAGCGCCAGATCTAAGCTATCCATAACTGTCAAAATTACTGAATTTGGTTGATATTTCATGCAATTATGAATGAGTAAAGCAAGTCCATACCCCAGGGAATTTGACAGGCATGGAGCAATAAATAAAAGGTAATCTGCACACAGATGGTGGCCGGGAAGAAAATAAACATTGCGAGGTTTGAATTTTCTCCACAAGTGTTAACTCTAAGAAGCCGCCGATAATTGCAACATGTAGCGCCAGATCTAAGCTATCCATACATGTCAAAATGACTGAATTTGGTTGATATTTCATGCAATTATGAATGAGTAAAGCAAGTCATACCCTAGGGAATTTGACAGGCATGGAGCAATAAATAGAAGGTAATATGCACACAGATGTTGGCCGGAAAGAAAATAAACATTGCGAGGTTTGAATTTTCTCCACAAGTTTTAACTCTAAGAAGCCGCCGATAATTGCAACATGTAGCGCCAGATCTAAGCTATCCATACATGTCAAAATTACTGAATTTGGTTGATATTTCATGCAATTATGAATGAGTAAAGCAAGTCCATACCCCAGGGAATTTGACATGCATGGAGCAATAAATAGACGGTAATATGTACACAGATGTTGGCCGGAAAGAAAATAAACACAGCGAGGTTTGAATTTTCTCCACAAGTGTTAACTCTAAGAAGCCGCCGATAATTGCAACATGTAGCGCCAGATCTAAGCTATCCATAACTGTCAAAATTACTGAATTTGGTTGATATTTCATGCAATTATGAATGAGTAAAGCAAGTCATACCCCAGGGAATTTGACAGGCATGGAGCAATAAATAGAAGGTAATCTGCACACAGATGGTGGCCGGGAAGAAAATAAACATTGCGAGGTTTGAATTTTCTCTACAAGTTTTAACTCTAAGAAGCCGCCGATAATTGCAACATGTAGCGCCAGATCTAAGCTATCCATACATGTCAAAATTACTGAATTTGGTTGATATTTCATGCAATTATGAATGAGTAAAGCAAGTCCATACCCCAGGGAATTTGACAGGCATGGAGCAATAAATAAAAGGTAATCTGCACACAGATGGTGGCCGGGAAGAAAATAAACATTGCGAGGTTTGAATTTTCTCCACAAGTGTTAACTCTAAGAAGCCGCCGATAATTGCAACATGTAGCGCCAGATCTAAGCTATCCATACATGTCAAAATGACTGAATTTGGTTGATATTTCATGCAATTATGAATGAGTAAAGCAAGTCATACCCTAGGGAATTTGACAGGCATGGAGCAATAAATAGAAGGTAATATGCACACAGATGTTGGCCGGAAAGAAAATAAACATTGCGAGGTTTGAATTTTCTCCACAAGTTTTAACTCTAAGAAGCCGCCGATAATTGCAACATGTAGCGCCAGATCTAAGCTATCCATACATGTCAAAATTACTGAATTTGGTTGATATTTCATGCAATTATGAATGAGTAAAGCAAGTCCATACCCCAGGGAATTTGACATGCATGGAGCAATAAATAGACGGTAACATGTACACATATGTTGGCCGGGAAGAAAATAAACATTGCGAGGTTTGAATTTTCTCCACAAGTTTTAACTCTAAGAAGCCGCCGATAATTGCAACATGTAGCGCCAGATCTAAGCTATCCATACATGTCAAAATTACTGAATTTGGTTGATATTTCATGCAATTATGAATGAGTAAAGCAAGTCCATACCCCAGGGAATTTGACATGCATGGAGCAATACATAGACGGTAATATGTACACAGATGTTGGCCGGAAAGAAAATAAACACTGCGAGGTTTGAATTTTCTCCACAAGTGTTAACTCTAAGAAGCCGCCGATAATTGCAACATGTAGCGCCAGATCTAAGCTATCCATACATGTCAACATTACTGAATTTGGTTGATATTTCATGCAATTATGAATGAGTAAAGCAAGTCATACCCTAGGGAATTTGACAGGCATGGAGCCATAAATAGAAGGTAATATGCACACAGATGTTGGCCGGAAAGAAAATAAACATTGCGAGGTTTGAATTTTCTCCACAAGTTTTAACTCTAAGAAGCCGCCGATAATTGCAACATGTAGCGCCAGATCTAAGCTATCCATACATGTCAACATTACTGAATTTGGTTGATATTTCATGCAATTATGAATGAGTAAAGCAAGTCATACCCTAGGGAATTTGACAGGCATGGAGCAATAAATAGAAGGTAATCTGCACACAGATGGTGGCCGGGAAGAAAATAAACATTGCGAGGTTTGAATTTTCTCCACAAGTTTTAACTCTAAGAAGCCGCCGATAATTGCAACATGTAGCGCCAGATCTAAGCTATCCATACATGTCAAAATTACTGAATTTGGTTGATATTTCATGCAATTATGAATGAGTAAAGCAAGTCATACCCTAGGGAATTTGACAGCCATGGAGCAATAAATAGAAGGTAATATGCACACAGATGTTGGCCGGAAAGAAAATAAACATTGCGAGGTTTGAATTTTCTCCACAAGTTTTAACTCTAAGAAGCCGCCGATAATTGCAACATGTAGCGCCAGATCTAAGTTATCCATACATGTCAAAATTACTGAATTTGGTTGATATTTCATGCAATTATGAATGAGTAAAGCAAGTCCATACCCCAGGGAATTTGACAGGCATGGAGCAATAAATAAAAGGTAATCTGCACACAGATGGTGGCCGGGAAGAAAATAAACATTGCGAGGTTTGAATTTTCTCCACAAGTGTTAACTCTAAGAAGCCGCCGATAATTGCAACATGTAGCGCCAGATCTAAGCTATCCATACATGTCAAAATGACTGAATTTGGTTGATATTTCATGCAATTATGAATGAGTAAAGCAAGTCATACCCTAGGGAATTTGACAGGCATGGAGCAATAAATAGAAGGTAATATGCACACAGATGTTGGCCGGAAAGAAAATAAACATTGCGAGGTTTGAATTTTCTCCACAAGTTTTAACTCTAAGAAGCCGCCGATAATTGCAACATGTAGCGCCAGATCTAAGCTATCCATACATGTCAAAATTACTGAATTTGGTTGATATTTCATGCAATGATGAATGAGTAAAGCAAGTCCATACCCCAGGGAATTTGACATGCATGGAGCAATAAATAGACGGTAACATGTACACATATGTTGGCCGGGAAGAAAATAAACATTGCGAGGTTTGAATTTTCTCCACAAGTTTTAACTCTAAGAAGCCGCCGATAATTGCAACATGTAGCGCCAGATCTAAGCTATCCATACATGTCAACATTACTGAATTTGGTTGATATTTCATGCAATTATGAATGAGTAAAGCAAGTCATACCCTAGGGAATTTGACAGGCATGGAGCCATAAATAGAAGGTAATATGCACACAGATGTTGGCCGGAAAGAAAATAAACATTGCGAGGTTTGAATTTTCTCCACAAGTTTTAACTCTAAGAAGCCGCCGATAATTGCAACATGTAGCGCCAGATCTAAGCTATCCATACATGTCAACATTACTGAATTTGGTTGATATTTCATGCAATTATGAATGAGTAAAGCAAGTCATACCCTAGGGAATTTGACAGGCATGGAGCAATAAATAGAAGGTAATCTGCACACAGATGGTGGCCGGGAAGAAAATAAACATTGCGAGGTTTGAATTTTCTCCACAAGTTTTAACTCTAAGAAGCCGCCGATAATTGCAACATGTAGCGCCAGATCTAAGCTATCCATACATGTCAAAATTACTGAATTTGGTTGATATTTCATGCAATTATGAATGAGTAAAGCAAGTCATACCCTAGGGAATTTGACAGCCATGGAGCAATAAATAGAAGGTAATATGCACACAGATGTTGGCCGGAAAGAAAATAAACATTGCGAGGTTTGAATTTTCTCCACAAGTTTTAACTCTAAGAAGCCGCCGATAATTGCAACATGTAGCGCCAGATCTAAGTTATCCATACATGTCAAAATTACTGAATTTGGTTGATATTTCATGCAATTATGAATGAGTAAAGCAAGTCCATACCCCAGGGAATTTGACATGCATGGAGCAATAAATAGACGGTAATATGTACACAGATGTTGGCCGGAAAGAAAATAAACACAGCGAGGTTTGAATTTTCTCCACAAGTGTTAACTCTAAGAAGCCGCCGATAATTGCAACATGTAGCGCCAGATCTAAGCTATCCATAACTGTCAAAATTACTGAATTTGGTTGATATTTCATGCAATTATGAATGAGTAAAGCAAGTCATACCCCAGGGAATTTGACAGCCATGGAGCAATAAATAGAAGGTAATATGCACACAGATGTTGGCCGGAAAGAAAATAAACATTGCGAGGTTTGAATTTTCTCCACAAGTTTTAACTCTAAGAAGCCGCCGATAATTGCAACATGTAGCGCCAGATCTAAGTTATCCATACATGTCAAAATTACTGAATTTGGTTGATATTTCATGCAATTATGAATGAGTAAAGCAAGTCCATACCCCAGGGAATTTGACAGGCATGGAGCAATAAATAAAAGGTAATCTGCACACAGATGGTGGCCGGGAAGAAAATAAACATTGCGAGGTTTGAATTTTCTCCACAAGTGTTAACTCTAAGAAGCCGCCGATAATTGCAACATGTAGCGCCAGATCTAAGCTATCCATACATGTCAAAATGACTGAATTTGGTTGATATTTCATGCAATTATGAATGAGTAAAGCAAGTCATACCCTAGGGAATTTGACAGGCATGGAGCAATAAATAGAAGGTAATATGCACACAGATGTTGGCCGGAAAGAAAATAAACATTGCGAGGTTTGAATTTTCTCCACAAGTTTTAACTCTAAGAAGCCGCCGATAATTGCAACATGTAGCGCCAGATCTAAGCTATCCATACATGTCAAAATTACTGAATTTGGTTGATATTTCATGCAATTATGAATGAGTAAAGCAAGTCCATACCCCAGGGAATTTGACATGCATGGAGCAATAAATAGACGGTAACATGTACACAGATGTTGGCCGGGAAGAAAATAAACATTGCGAGGTTTGAATTTTCTCCACAAGTTTTAACTCTAAGAAGCCGCCGATAATTGCAACATGTAGCGCCAGATCTAAGCTATCCATACATGTCAAAATTACTGAATTTGGTTGATATTTCATGCAATTATGAATGAGTAAAGCAAGTCCATACCCCAGGGAATTTGACATGCATGGAGCAATAAATAGACGGTAACATGTACACATATGTTGGCCGGGAAGAAAATAAACATTGCGAGGTTTGAATTTTCTCCACAAGTGTTAACTCTAAGAAGCCGCCGATAATTGCAACATGTAGCGCCAGATCTAAGCTATACATACATGTCAAAATTACTGAATTTGGTTGATATTTCATGCAATTATGAATGAGTAAAGCAAGTCCATACCCCAGGGAATTTGACATGCATGGAGCAATACATAGACGGTAATATGTACACAGATGTTGGCCGGAAAGAAAATAAACACTGCGAGGTTTGAATTTTCTCCACAAGTGTTAACTCTAAGAAGCCGCCGATAATTGCAACATGTAGCGCCAGATCTAAGCTATCCATACATGTCAACATTACTGAATTTGGTTGATATTTCATGCAATTATGAATGAGTAAAGCAAGTCATACCCTAGGGAATTTGACAGGCATGGAGCCATAAATAGAAGGTAATATGCACACAGATGTTGGCCGGAAAGAAAATAAACATTGCGAGGTTTGAATTTTCTCCACAAGTTTTAACTCTAAGAAGCCGCCGATAATTGCAACATGTAGCGCCAGATCTAAGCTATCCATACATGTCAACATTACTGAATTTGGTTGATATTTCATGCAATTATGAATGAGTAAAGCAAGTCATACCCTAGGGAATTTGACAGGCATGGAGCAATAAATAGAAGGTAATCTGCACACAGATGGTGGCCGGGAAGAAAATAAACATTGCGAGGTTTGAATTTTCTCCACAAGTTTTAACTCTAAGAAGCCGCCGATAATTGCAACATGTAGCGCCAGATCTAAGCTATCCATACATGTCAAAATTACTGAATTTGGTTGATATTTCATGCAATTATGAATGAGTAAAGCAAGTCATACCCTAGGGAATTTGACAGCCATGGAGCAATAAATAGAAGGTAATATGCACACAGATGTTGGCCGGAAAGAAAATAAACATTGCGAGGTTTGAATTTTCTCCACAAGTTTTAACTCTAAGAAGCCGCCGATAATTGCAACATGTAGCGCCAGATCTAAGTTATCCATACATGTCAAAATTACTGAATTTGGTTGATATTTCATGCAATTATGAATGAGTAAAGCAAGTCCATACCCCAGGGAATTTGACATGCATGGAGCAATAAATAGACGGTAATATGTACACAGATGTTGGCCGGAAAGAAAATAAACACAGCGAGGTTTGAATTTTCTCCACAAGTGTTAACTCTAAGAAGCCGCCGATAATTGCAACATGTAGCGCCAGATCTAAGCTATCCATAACTGTCAAAATTACTGAATTTGGTTGATATTTCATGCAATTATGAATGAGTAAAGCAAGTCATACCCCAGGGAATTTGACAGGCATGGAGCAATAAATAGAAGGTAATCTGCACACAGATGGTGGCCGGGAAGAAAATAAACATTGCGAGGTTTGAATTTTCTCTACAAGTTTTAACTCTAAGAAGCCGCCGATAATTGCAACATGTAGCGCCAGATCTAAGCTATCCATAACTGTCAAAATTACTGAATTTGGTTGATATTTCATGCAATTATGAATGAGTAAAGCAAGTCATACCCCAGGGAATTTGACAGGCATGGAGCAATAAATATAAGGTAATCTGCACACAGATGGTGGCCGGGAAGAAAATAAACATTGCGAGGTTTGAATTTTCTCTACAAGTTTTAACTCTAAGAAGCCGCCGATAATTGCAACATGTAGCGCCAGATCTAAGCTATCCATACATGTCAAAATTACTGAATTTGGTTGATATTTCATGCAATTATGAATGAGTAAAGCAAGTCCATACCCCAGGGAATTTGACATGCATGGAGCAATAAATAGACGGTAATATGTACACAGATGTTGGCCGGAAAGAAAATAAACACAGCGAGGTTTGAATTTTCTCCACAAGTGTTAACTCTAAGAAGCCGCCGATAATTGCAACATGTAGCGCCAGATCTAAGCTATCCATAACTGTCAAAATTACTGAATTTGGTTGATATTTCATGCAATTATGAATGAGTAAAGCAAGTCCATACCCCAGGGAATTTGACAGGCATGGAGCAATAAATAAAAGGTAATCTGCACACAGATGGTGGCCGGGAAGAAAATAAACATTGCGAGGTTTGAATTTTCTCCACAAGTGTTAACTCTAAGAAGCCGCCGATAATTGCAACATGTAGCGCCAGATCTAAGCTATCCATACATGTCAAAATGACTGAATTTGGTTGATATTTCATGCAATTATGAATGAGTAAAGCAAGTCCATACCCCAGGGAATTTGACATGCATGGAGCAATAAATAGACGGTAACATGTACACATATGTTGGCCGGGAAGAAAATAAACATTGCGAGGTTTGAATTTTCTCCACAAGTTTTAACTCTAAGAAGCCGCCGATAATTGCAACATGTAGCGCCAGATCTAAGCTATCCATACATGTCAAAATTACTGAATTTGGTTGATATTTCATGCAATTATGAATGAGTAAAGCAAGTCATACCCTAGGGAATTTGACAGGCATGGAGCAATAAATAAAAGGTAATCTGCACACAGATGGTGGCCGGGAAGAAAATAAACATTGCGAGGTTTGAATTTTCTCCACAAGTGTTAACTCTAAGAAGCCGCCGATAATTGCAACATGTAGCGCCAGATCTAAGCTATCCATACATGTCAACATTACTGAATTTGGTTGATATTTCATGCAATTATGAATGAGTAAAGCAAGTCATACCCCAGGGAATTTGACATGCATGGAGCAATAAATAGACGGTAATATGTACACAGATGTTGGCCGGAAAGAAAATAAACACAGCGAGGTTTGAATTTTCTCCACAAGTGTTAACTCTAAGAAGCCGCCGATAATTGCAACATGTAGCGCCAGATCTAAGCTATCCATAACTGTCAAAATTACTGAATTTGGTTGATATTTCATGCAATTATGAATGAGTAAAGCAAGTCCATACCCCAGGGAATTTGACAGGCATGGAGCAATAAATAAAAGGTAATCTGCACACAGATGGTGGCCGGGAAGAAAATAAACATTGCGAGGTTTGAATTTTCTCCACAAGTGTTAACTCTAAGAAGCCGCCGATAATTGCAACATGTAGCGCCAGATCTAAGCTATCCATACATGTCAAAATGACTGAATTTGGTTGATATTTCATGCAATTATGAATGAGTAAAGCAAGTCCATACCCCAGGGAATTTGACATGCATGGAGCAATAAATAGACGGTAACATGTACACATATGTTGGCCGGGAAGAAAATAAACATTGCGAGGTTTGAATTTTCTCCACAAGTTTTAACTCTAAGAAGCCGCCGATAATTGCAACATGTAGCGCCAGATCTAAGCTATCCATACATGTCAAAATTACTGAATTTGGTTGATATTTCATGCAATTATGAATGAGTAAAGCAAGTCATACCCTAGGGAATTTGACAGGCATGGAGCAATAAATAAAAGGTAATCTGCACACAGATGGTGGCCGGGAAGAAAATAAACATTGCGAGGTTTGAATTTTCTCCACAAGTGTTAACTCTAAGAAGCCGCCGATAATTGCAACATGTAGCGCCAGATCTAAGCTATCCATACATGTCAACATTACTGAATTTGGTTGATATTTCATGCAATTATGAATGAGTAAAGCAAGTCATACCCTAGGGAATTTGACAGGCATGGAGCAATAAATAGAAGGTAATATGCACACAGATGTTGGCCGGAAAGAAAATAAGCATTGCGAGGTTTGAATTTTCTCCACAAGTTTTAACTCTAAGAAGCCGCCGATAATTGCAACATGTAGCGCCAGATCTAAGCTATCCATACATGTCAACATTACTGAATTTGGTTGATATTTCATGCAATTATGAATGAGTAAAGCAAGTCATACCCTAGGGAATTTGACAGGCATGGAGCAATAAATAGAAGGTAATCTGCACACAGATGGTGGCCGGGAAGAAAATAAACATTGCGAGGTTTGAATTTTCTCCACAAGTTTTAACTCTAAGAAGCCGCCGATAATTGCAACATGTAGCGCCAGATCTAAGCTATCCATACATGTCAAAATTACTGAATTTGGTTGATATTTCATGCAATTATGAATGAGTAAAGCAAGTCCATACCCCAGGGAATTTGACATGCATGGAGCAATAAATAGACGGTAACATGTACACATATGTTGGCCGGGAAGAAAATAAACATTGCGAGGTTTGAATTTTCTCCACAAGTTTTAACTCTAAGAAGCCGCCGATAATTGCAACATGTAGCGCCAGATCTAAGCTATCCATACATGTCAAAATTACTGAAGTTGGTTGATATTTCATGCAATTATGAATGAGTAAAGCAAGTCCATACCCCAGGGAATTTGACATGCATGGAGCAATAAATAGACGGTAACATGTACACATATGTTGGCCGGGAAGAAAATAAACATTGCGAGGTTTGAATTTTCTCCACAAGTTTTAACTCTAAGAAGCCGCCGATAATTGCAACATGTAGCGCCAGATCTAAGCTATCCATACATGTCAAAATTACTGAATTTGGTTGATATTTCATGCAATTATGAATGAGTAAAGCAAGTCATACCCCAGGGAATTTGACAGGCATGGAGCAATAAATAGAAGGTAATATGCACACAGATGTTGGCCGGAAAGAAAATAAACATTGCGAGGTTTGAATTTTCTCCACAAGTTTTAACTCTAAGAAGCCGCCGATAATTGCAACATGTAGCGCCAGATCTAAGCTATCCATACATGTCAAAATTACTGAATTTGGTTGATATTTCATGCAATTATGAATGAGTAAAGCAAGTCATACCCTAGGGAATTTGACAGGCATGGAGCAATAAATAGAAGGTAATATGCACACAGATGTTGGCCGGAAAGAAAATAAACATTGCGAGGTTTGAATTTTCTCTACAAGTTTTAACTCTAAGAAGCCGCCGATAATTGCAACATGTAGCGCCAGATCTAAGCTATCCATACATGTCAAAATGACTGAATTTGGTTGATATTTCATGCAATTATGAATGAGTAAAGCAAGTCATACCCTAGGGAATTTGACAGGCATGGAGCAATAAATAGAAGGTAATATGCACACAGATGTTGGCCGGAAAGAAAATAAACATTGCGAGGTTTGAATTTTCTCCACAAGTTTTAACTCTAAGAAGCCGCCGATAATTGCAACATGTAGCGCCAGATCTAAGCTATCCATACATGTCAAAATTACTGAATTTGGTTGATATTTCATGCAATTATGAATGAGTAAAGCAAGTCCATACCCCAGGGAATTTGACATGCATGGAGCAATAAATAGACGGTAACATGTACACATATGTTGGCCGGGAAGAAAATAAACATTGCGAGGTTTGAATTTTCTCCACAAGTTTTAACTCTAAGAAGCCGCCGATAATTGCAACATGTAGCGCCAGATCTAAGCTATCCATACATGTCAACATTACTGAATTTGGTTGATATTTCATGCAATTATGAATGAGTAAAGCAAGTCATACCCTAGGGAATTTGACAGGCATGGAGCAATAAATAAAAGGTAATCTGCACACAGATGGTGGCCGGGAAGAAAATAAACATTGCGAGGTTTGAATTTTCTCCACAAGTGTTAACTCTAAGAAGCCGCCGATAATTGCAACATGTAGCGCCAGATCTAAGCTATCCATACATGTCAACATTACTGAATTTGGTTGATATTTCATGCAATTATGAATGAGTAAAGCAAGTCATACCCTAGGGAATTTGACAGGCATGGAGCAATAAATAGAAAGTAATATGCACACAGATGTTGGCCGGAAAGAAAATAAACATTGCGAGGTTTGAATTTTCTCCACAAGTTTTAACTCTAAGAAGCCGCCGATAATTGCAACATGTAGCGCCAGATCTAAGCTATCCATACATGTCAACATTACTGAATTTGGTTGATATTTCATGCAATTATGAATGAGTAAAGCAAGTCATACCCTAGGGAATTTGACAGGCATGGAGCAATAAATAGAAGGTAATCTGCACACAGATGGTGGCCGGGAAGAAAATAAACATTGCGAGGTTTGAATTTTCTCCACAAGTTTTAACTCTAAGAAGCCGCCGATAATTGCAACATGTAGCGCCAGATCTAAGCTATCCATACATGTCAAAATTACTGAATTTGGTTGATATTTCATGCAATTATGAATGAGTAAAGCAAGTCCATACCCCAGGGAATTTGACATGCATGGAGCAATAAATAGACGGTAACATGTACACATATGTTGGCCGGGAAGAAAATAAACATTGCGAGGTTTGAATTTTCTCCACAAGTTTTAACTCTAAGAAGCCGCCGATAATTGCAACATGTAGCGCCAGATCTAAGCTATCCATACATGTCAAAATTACTGAAGTTGGTTGATATTTCATGCAATTATGAATGAGTAAAGCAAGTCCATACCCCAGGGAATTTGACATGCATGGAGCAATAAATAGACGGTAACATGTACACATATGTTGGCCGGGAAGAAAATAAACATTGCGAGGTTTGAATTTTCTCCACAAGTTTTAACTCTAAGAAGCCGCCGATAATTGCAACATGTAGCGCCAGATCTAAGCTATCCATACATGTCAAAATTACTGAATTTGGTTGATATTTCATGCAATTATGAATGAGTAAAGCAAGTCATACCCCAGGGAATTTGACAGGCATGGAGCAATAAATAGAAGGTAATATGCACACAGATGTTGGCCGGAAAGAAAATAAACATTGCGAGGTTTGAATTTTCTCCACAAGTTTTAACTCTAAGAAGCCGCCGATAATTGCAACATGTAGCGCCAGATCTAAGCTATCCATACATGTCAAAATTACTGAATTTGGTTGATATTTCATGCAATTATGAATGAGTAAAGCAAGTCATACCCTAGGGAATTTGACAGGCATGGAGCAATAAATAGAAGGTAATATGCACACAGATGTTGGCCGGAAAGAAAATAAACATTGCGAGGTTTGAATTTTCTCTACAAGTTTTAACTCTAAGAAGCCGCCGATAATTGCAACATGTAGCGCCAGATCTAAGTTATCCATACATGTCAAAATTACTGAATTTGGTTGATATTTCATGCAATTATGAATGAGTAAAGCAAGTCCATACCCCAGGGAATTTGACATGCATGGAGCAATAAATAGACGGTAATATGTACACAGATGTTGGCCGGAAAGAAAATAAACATTGCGAGGTTTGAATTTTCTCCACAAGTGTTAACTCTAAGAAGCCGCCGATAATTGCAACATGTAGCGCCAGATCTAAGCTATCCATAACTGTCAAAATTACTGAATTTGGTTGATATTTCATGCAATTATGAATGAGTAAAGCAAGTCATACCCTAGGGAATTTGACAGGCATGGAGCAATAAATAGAAGGTAATCTGCACACAGATGGTGGCCGGGAAGAAAATAAACATTGCGAGGTTTGAATTTTCTCCACAAGTTTTAACTCTAAGAAGCCGCCGATAATTGCAACATGTAGCGCCAGATCTAAGCTATCCATACATGTCAACATTACTGAATTTGGTTGATATTTCATGCAATTATGAATGAGTAAAGCAAGTCATACCCTAGGGAATTTGACAGGCATGGAGCAATAAATAGAAGGTAATCTGCACACAGATGGTGGCCGGGAAGAAAATAAACATTGCGAGGTTTGAATTTTCTCCACAAGTTTTAACTCTAAGAAGCCGCCGATAATTGCAACATGTAGCGCCAGATCTAAGCTATCCATACATGTCAAAATTACTGAATTTGGTTGATATTTCATGCAATTATGAATGAGTAAAGCAAGTCATACCCTAGGGAATTTGACAGGCATGGAGCAATAAATAAAAGGTAATCTGCACACAGATGGTGGCCGGGAAGAAAATAAACATTGCGAGGTTTGAATTTTCTCCACAAGTGTTAACTCTAAGAAGCCGCCGATAATTGCAACATGTAGCGCCAGATCTAAGCTATCCATACATGTCAACATTACTGAATTTGGTTGATATTTCATGCAATTATGAATGAGTAAAGCAAGTCATACCCTAGGGAATTTGACAGGCATGGAGCAATAAATAGAAGGTAATCTGCACACAGATGTTGGCCGGAAAGAAAATAAACATTGCGAGGTTTGAATTTTCTCCACAAGTTTTAACTCTAAGAAGCCGCCGATAATTGCAACATGTAGCGCCAGATCTAAGCTATCCATAACTGTCAAAATTACTGAATTTGGTTGATATTTCATGCAATTATGAATGAGTAAAGCAAGTCATACCCTAGGGAATTTGACAGGCATGGAGCAATAAATAGACGGTAATCTGCACACAGATGGTGGCCGGGAAGAAAATAAACATTGCGAGGTTTGAATTTTCTCCACAAGTGTTAACTCTAAGAAGCCGCCGATAATTGCAACATGTAGCGCCAGATCTAAGCTATCCATACATGTCAACATTACTGAATTTGGTTGATATTTCATGCAATTATGAATGAGTAAAGCAAGTCATACCCTAGGGAATTTGACAGGCATGGAGCAATAAATAGAAGGTAATCTGCACACAGATGCTGGCCGGGAAGAAAATAAACATTGCGAGGTTTGAATTTTCTCCACAAGTTTTAACTCTAAGAAGCCGCCGATAATTGCAACATGTAGCGCCAGATCTAAGCTATCCATACATGTCAAAATTACTGAATTTGGTTGATATTTCATGCAATTATGAATGAGTAAAGCAAGTCATACCCTAGGGAATTTGACAGGCATGGAGCAATAAATAAAAGGTAATCTGCACACAGATGGTGGCCGGGAAGAAAATAAACATTGCGAGGTTTGAATTTTCTCCACAAGTGTTAACTCTAAGAAGCCGCCGATAATTGCAACATGTAGCGCCAGATCTAAGCTATCCATACATGTCAACATTACTGAATTTGGTTGATATTTCATGCAATTATGAATGAGTAAAGCAAGTCATACCCTAGGGAATTTGACAGGCATGGAGCAATACATAGAAGGTAATCTGCACACAGATGGTGGCCGGGAAGAAAATAAACATTGCGAGGTTTGAATTTTCTCCACAAGTTTTAACTCTAAGAAGCCGCCGATAATTGCAACATGTAGCGCCAGATCTAAGCTATCCATACATGTCAAAATTACTGAATTTGGTTGATATTTCATGCAATTATGAATGAGTAAAGCAAGTCATACCCCAGGGAATTTGACAGGCATGGAGCAATAAATAGAAGGTAATATGCACACAGATGTTGGCCGGAAAGAAAATAAACATTGCGAGGTTTGAATTTTCTCCACAAGTTTTAACTCTAAGAAGCCGCCGATAATTGCAACATGTAGCGCCAGATCTAAGCTATCCATACATGTCAAAATTACTGAATTTGGTTGATATTTCATGCAATTATGAATGAGTAAAGCAAGTCATACCCTAGGGAATTTGACAGGCATGGAGCAATAAATAGAAGGTAATATGCACACAGATGTTGGCCGGAAAGAAAATAAACATTGCGAGGTTTGAATTTTCTCTACAAGTTTTAACTCTAAGAAGCCGCCGATAATTGCAACATGTAGCGCCAGATCTAAGTTATCCATACATGTCAAAATTACTGAATTTGGTTGATATTTCATGCAATTATGAATGAGTAAAGCAAGTCCATACCCCAGGGAATTTGACATGCATGGAGCAATAAATAGACGGTAATATGTACACAGATGTTGGCCGGAAAGAAAATAAACATTGCGAGGTTTGAATTTTCTCCACAAGTGTTAACTCTAAGAAGCCGCCGATAATTGCAACATGTAGCGCCAGATCTAAGCTATCCATAACTGTCAAAATTACTGAATTTGGTTGATATTTCATGCAATTATGAATGAGTAAAGCAAGTCATACCCTAGGGAATTTGACAGGCATGGAGCAATAAATAGAAGGTAATCTGCACACAGATGGTGGCCGGGAAGAAAATAAACATTGCGAGGTTTGAATTTTCTCCACAAGTTTTAACTCTAAGAAGCCGCCGATAATTGCAACATGTAGCGCCAGATCTAAGCTATCCATACATGTCAACATTACTGAATTTGGTTGATATTTCATGCAATTATGAATGAGTAAAGCAAGTCATACCCTAGGGAATTTGACAGGCATGGAGCAATAAATAGAAGGTAATCTGCACACAGATGGTGGCCGGGAAGAAAATAAACATTGCGAGGTTTGAATTTTCTCCACAAGTTTTAACTCTAAGAAGCCGCCGATAATTGCAACATGTAGCGCCAGATCTAAGCTATCCATACATGTCAACATTACTGAATTTGGTTGATATTTCATGCAATTATGAATGAGTAAAGCAAGTCCATACCCCAGGGAATTTGACATGCATGGAGCAATAAATAGACGGTAACATGTACACATATGTTGGCCGGGAAGAAAATAAACATTGCGAGGTTTGAATTTTCTCCACAAGTTTTAACTCTAAGAAGCCGCCGATAATTGCAACATGTAGCGCCAGATCTAAGCTATCCATACATGTCAAAATTACTGAAGTTGGTTGATATTTCATGCAATTATGAATGAGTAAAGCAAGTCCATACCCCAGGGAATTTGACATGCATGGAGCAATAAATAGACGGTAACATGTACACATATGTTGGCCGGGAAGAAAATAAACATTGCGAGGTTTGAATTTTCTCCACAAGTTTTAACTCTAAGAAGCCGCCGATAATTGCAACATGTAGCGCCAGATCTAAGCTATCCATACATGTCAAAATTACTGAAGTTGGTTGATATTTCATGCAATTATGAATAAGTAAAGCAAGTCCATACCCCAGGGAATTTGACATGCATGGAGCAATAAATAGACGGTAACATGTACACATATGTTGGCCGGGAAGAAAATAAACATTGCGAGGTTTGAATTTTCTCCACAAGTTTTAACTCTAAGAAGCCGCCGATAATTGCAACATGTAGCGCCAGATCTAAGCTATCCATACATGTCAAAATTACTGAATTTGGTTGATATTTCATGCAATTATGAATGAGTAAAGCAAGTCATACCCTAGGGAATTTGACAGGCATGGAGCAATAAATAAAAGGTAATCTGCACACAGATGGTGGCCGGGAAGAAAATAAACATTGCGAGGTTTGAATTTTCTCCACAAGTGTTAACTCTAAGAAGCCGCCGATAATTGCAACATGTAGCGCCAGATCTAAGCTATCCATACATGTCAACATTACTGAATTTGGTTGATATTTCATGCAATTATGAATGAGTAAAGCAAGTCATACCCTAGGGAATTTGACAGGCATGGAGCAATAAATAGAAGGTAATCTGCACACAGATGGTGGCCGGGAAGAAAATAAACATTGCGAGGTTTGAATTTTCTCCACAAGTTTTAACTCTAAGAAGCCGCCGATAATTGCAACATGTAGCGCCAGATCTAAGCTATCCATACATGTCAAAATTACTGAATTTGGTTGATATTTCATGCAATTATGAATGAGTAAAGCAAGTCATACCCCAGGGAATTTGACAGGCATGGAGCAATAAATAGAAGGTAATATGCACACAGATGTTGGCCGGAAAGAAAATAAACATTGCGAGGTTTGAATTTTCTCCACAAGTTTTAACTCTAAGAAGCCGCCGATAATTGCAACATGTAGCGCCAGATCTAAGCTATCCATACATGTCAAAATTACTGAATTTGGTTGATATTTCATGCAATTATGAATGAGTAAAGCAAGTCATACCCTAGGGAATTTGACAGGCATGGAGCAATAAATAGAAGGTAATATGCACACAGATGTTGGCCGGAAAGAAAATAAACATTGCGAGGTTTGAATTTTCTCTACAAGTTTTAACTCTAAGAAGCCGCCGATAATTGCAACATGTAGCGCCAGATCTAAGTTATCCATACATGTCAAAATTACTGAATTTGGTTGATATTTCATGCAATTATGAATGAGTAAAGCAAGTCCATACCCCAGGGAATTTGACATGCATGGAGCAATAAATAGACGGTAATATGTACACAGATGTTGGCCGGAAAGAAAATAAACATTGCGAGGTTTGAATTTTCTCCACAAGTGTTAACTCTAAGAAGCCGCCGATAATTGCAACATGTAGCGCCAGATCTAAGCTATCCATAACTGTCAAAATTACTGAATTTGGTTGATATTTCATGCAATTATGAATGAGTAAAGCAAGTCATACCCTAGGGAATTTGACAGGCATGGAGCAATAAATAGAAGGTAATCTGCACACAGATGGTGGCCGGGAAGAAAATAAACATTGCGAGGTTTGAATTTTCTCCACAAGTTTTAACTCTAAGAAGCCGCCGATAATTGCAACATGTAGCGCCAGATCTAAGCTATCCATACATGTCAACATTACTGAATTTGGTTGATATTTCATGCAATTATGAATGAGTAAAGCAAGTCATACCCTAGGGAATTTGACAGGCATGGAGCAATAAATAGAAGGTAATCTGCACACAGATGGTGGCCGGGAAGAAAATAAACATTGCGAGGTTTGAATTTTCTCCACAAGTTTTAACTCTAAGAAGCCGCCGATAATTGCAACATGTAGCGCCAGATCTAAGCTATCCATACATGTCAACATTACTGAATTTGGTTGATATTTCATGCAATTATGAATGAGTAAAGCAAGTCCATACCCCAGGGAATTTGACATGCATGGAGCAATAAATAGACGGTAACATGTACACATATGTTGGCCGGGAAGAAAATAAACATTGCGAGGTTTGAATTTTCTCCACAAGTTTTAACTCTAAGAAGCCGCCGATAATTGCAACATGTAGCGCCAGATCTAAGCTATCCATACATGTCAAAATTACTGAAGTTGGTTGATATTTCATGCAATTATGAATGAGTAAAGCAAGTCCATACCCCAGGGAATTTGACATGCATGGAGCAATACATAGACGGTAATATGTACACAGATGTTGGCCGGAAAGAAAATAAACACTGCGAGGTTTGAATTTTCTCCACAAGTGTTAACTCTAAGAAGCCGCCGATAATTGCAACATGTAGCGCCAGATCTAAGCTATCCATACATGTTAACATTACTGAATTTGGTTGATATTTCATGCAATTATGAATGAGTAAAGCAAGTCATACCCTAGGGAATTTGACAGGCATGGAGCAATAAATAGAAGGTAATATGCACACAGATGTTGGCCGGAAAGAAAATAAACATTGCGAGGTTTGAATTTTCTCCACAAGTTTTAACTCTAAGAAGCCGCCGATAATTGCAACATGTAGCGCCAGATCTAAGCTATCCATACATGTCAACATTACTGAATTTGGTTGATATTTCATGCAATTATGAATGAGTAAAGCAAGTCATACCCTAGGGAATTTGACAGGCATGGAGCAATAAATAGAAGGTAATCTGCACACAGATGGTGGCCGGGAAGAAAATAAACATTGCGAGGTTTGAATTTTCTCCACAAGTTTTAACTCTAAGAAGCCGCCGATAATTGCAACATGTAGCGCCAGATCTAAGCTATCCATAACTGTCAAAATTACTGAATTTGGTTGATATTTCATGCAATTATGAATGAGTAAAGCAAGTCATACCCTAGGGAATTTGACAGGCATGGAGCAATAAATAGAAGGTAATCTGCAAACAGATGGTGGCCGGGAAGAAAATAAACATTGCGAGGTTTGAATTTTCTCTACAAGTTTTAACTCTAAGAAGCCGCCGATAATTGCAACATGTAGCGCCAGATCTAAGCTATCCATACATGTCAAAATTACTGAATTTGGTTGATATTTCATGCAATTATGAATGAGTAAAGCAAGTCCATACCCCAGGGAATTTGACAGGCATGGAGCAATAAATAAAAGGTAATCTGCACACAGATGGTGGCCGGGAAGAAAATAAACATTGCGAGGATTGAATTTTCTCCACAAGTGTTAACTCTAAGAAGCCGCCGATAATTGCAACATGTAGCGCCAGATCTAAGCTATCCATACATGTCAAAATGACTGAATTTGGTTGATATTTCATGCAATTATGAATGAGTAAAGCAAGTCATACCCTAGGGAATTTGACAGGCATGGAGCAATAAATAGAAGGTAATATGCACACAGATGTTGGCCGGAAAGAAAATAAACATTGCGAGGTTTGAATTTTCTCCACAAGTTTTAACTCTAAGAAGCCGCCGATAATTGCAACATGTAGCGCCAGATCTAAGCTATCCATACATGTCAAAATTACTGAATTTGGTTGATATTTCATGCAATTATGAATGTGTAAAGCAAGTCCATACCCCAGGGAATTTGACATGCATGGAGCAATAAATAGACGGTAACATGTACACATATGTTGGCCGGGAAGAAAATAAACATTGCGAGGTTTGAATTTTCTCCACAAGTGTTAACTCTAAGAAGCCGCCGATAATTGCAACATGTAGCGCCAGATCTAAGCTATCCATACATGTCAAAATTACTGAATTTGGTTGATATTTCATGCAATTATGAATGAGTAAAGCAAGTCCATACCCCAGGGAATTTGACATGCATGGAGCAATACATAGACGGTAATATGTACACAGATGTTGGCCGGAAAGAAAATAAACACTGCGAGGTTTGAATTTTCTCCACAAGTGTTAACTCTAAGAAGCCGCCGATAATTGCAACATGTAGCGCCAGATCTAAGCTATCCATACATGTCAACATTACTAAATTTGGTTGATATTTCATGCAATTATGAATGAGTAAAGCAAGTCATACCCTAGGGAATTTGACAGGCATGGAGCCATAAATAGAAGGTAATATGCACACAGATGTTGGCCGGAAAGAAAATAAACATTGCGAGGTTTGAATTTTCTCCACAAGTTTTAACTCTAAGAAGCCGCCGATAATTGCAACATGTAGCGCCAGATCTAAGCTATCCATACATGTCAACATTACTGAATTTGGTTGATATTTCATGCAATTATGAATGAGTAAAGCAAGTCATACCCTAGGGAATTTGACAGGCATGGAGCAATAAATAGAAGGTAATCTGCACACAGATGGTGGCCGGGAAGAAAATAAACATCGCGAGGTTTGAATTTTCTCCACAAGTTTTAACTCTAAGAAGCCGCCGATAATTGCAACATGTAGCGCCAGATCTAAGCTATCCATACATGTCAAAATTACTGAATTTGGTTGATATTTCATGCAATTATGAATGAGTAAAGCAAGTCATACCCTAGGGAATTTGACAGGCATGGAGCAATAAATAGAAGGTAATATGCACACAGATGTTGGCCGGAAAGAAAATAAACATTGCGAGGTTTGAATTTTCTCCACAAGTTTTAACTCTAAGAAGCCGCCGATAATTGCAACATGTAGCGCCAGATCTAAGTTATCCATACATGTCAAAATTACTGAATTTGGTTGATATTTCATGCAATTATGAATGAGTAAAGCAAGTCCATACCCCAGGGAATTTGACATGCATGGAGCAATAAATAGACGGTAATATGTACACAGATGTTGGCCGGAAAGAAAATAAACACAGCGAGGTTTGAATTTTCTCCACAAGTGTTAACTCTAAGAAGCCGCCGATAATTGCAACATGTAGCGCCAGATCTAAGCTATCCATAACTGTCAAAATTACTGAATTTGGTTGATATTTCATGCAATGATGAATGAGTAAAGCAAGTCATACCCCAGGGAATTTGACATGCATGGAGCAATAAATAAAAGGTAATCTGCACACAGATGGTGGCCGGGAAGAAAATAAACATTGCGAGGTTTGAATTTTCTCCACAAGTGTTAACTCTAAGAAGCCGCCGATAATTGCAACATGTAGCGCCAGATCTAAGCTATCCATACATGTCAAAATGACTGAATTTGGTTGATATTTCATGCAATTATGAATGAGTAAAGCAAGTCATACCCTAGGGAATTTGACAGGCATGGAGCAATAAATAGAAGGTAATATGCACACAGATGTTGGCCGGAAAGAAAATAAACATTGCGAGGTTTGAATTTTCTCCACAAGTTTTAACTCTAAGAAGCCGCCGATAATTGCAACATGTAGCGCCAGATCTAAGCTATCCATACATGTCAAAATTACTGAATTTGGTTGATATTTCATGCAATTATGAATGAGTAAAGCAAGTCCATACCCCAGGGAATTTGACATGCATGGAGCAATAAATAGACGGTAACATGTACACATATGTTGGCCGGGAAGAAAATAAACATTGCGAGGTTTGAATTTTCTCCACAAGTTTTAACTCTAAGAAGCCGCCGATAATTGCAACATGTAGCGCCAGATCTAAGCTATCCATACATGTCAAAATTACTGAATTTGGTTGATATTTCATGCAATTATGAATGAGTAAAGCAAGTCCATACCCCAGGGAATTTGACAGGCATGGAGCAATAAATAGAAGGTAATCTGCACACAGATGGTGGCCGGGAAGAAAATAAACATCGCGAGGTTTGAATTTTCTCCACAAGTTTTAACTCTAAGAAGCCGCCGATAATTGCAACATGTAGCGCCAGATCTAAGCTATCCATACATGTCAAAATTACTGAATTTGGTTGATATTTCATGCAATTATGAATGAGTAAAGCAAGTCATACCCTAGGGAATTTGACAGGCATGGAGCAATAAATAGAAGGTAATATGCACACAGATGTTGGCCGGAAAGAAAATAAACATTGCGAGGTTTGAATTTTCTCCACAAGTTTTAACTCTAAGAAGCCGCCGATAATTGCAACATGTAGCGCCAGATCTAAGTTATCCATACATGTCAAAATTACTGAATTTGGTTGATATTTCATGCAATTATGAATGAGTAAAGCAAGTCCATACCCCAGGGAATTTGACATGCATGGAGCAATAAATAGACGGTAATATGTACACAGATGTTGGCCGGAAAGAAAATAAACACAGCGAGGTTTGAATTTTCTCCACAAGTGTTAACTCTAAGAAGCCGCCGATAATTGCAACATGTAGCGCCAGATCTAAGCTATCCATAACTGTCAAAATTACTGAATTTGGTTGATATTTCATGCAATTATGAATGAGTAAAGCAAGTCATACCCCAGGGAATTTGACAGGCATGGAGCAATAAATAAAAGGTAATCTGCACACAGATGGTGGCCGGGAAGAAAATAAACATTGCGAGGTTTGAATTTTCTCCACAAGTGTTAACTCTAAGAAGCCGCCGATAATTGCAACATGTAGCGCCAGATCTAAGCTATCCATACATGTCAAAATGACTGAATTTGGTTGATATTTCATGCAATTATGAATGAGTAAAGCAAGTCATACCCTAGGGAATTTGACAGGCATGGAGCAATAAATAGAAGGTAATATGCACACAGATGTTGGCCGGAAAGAAAATAAACATTGCGAGGTTTGAATTTTCTCCACAAGTTTTAACTCTAAGAAGCCGCCGATAATTGCAACATGTAGCGCCAGATCTAAGCTATCCATACATGTCAAAATTACTGAATTTGGTTGATATTTCATGCAATTATGAATGAGTAAAGCAAGTCCATACCCCAGGGAATTTGACATGCATTGAGCAATAAATAGACGGTAACATGTACACATATGTTGGCCGGGAAGAAAATAAACATTGCGAGGTTTGAATTTTCTCCACAAGTTTTAACTCTAAGAAGCCGCCGATAATTGCAACATGTAGCGCCAGATCTAAGCTATCCATACATGTCAAAATTACTGAATTTGGTTGATATTTCATGCAATTATGAATGAGTAAAGCAAGTCCATACCCCAGGGAATTTGACAGGCATGGAGCAATAAATAAAAGGTAATCTGCACACAGATGGTGGCCGGGAAGAAAATAAACATTGCGAGGTTTGAATTTTCTCCACAAGTGTTAACTCTAAGAAGCCGCCGATAATTGCAACATGTAGCGCCAGATCTAAGCTATCCATACATGTCAAAATGACTGAATTTGGTTGATATTTCATGCAATTATGAATGAGTAAAGCAAGTCATACCCTAGGGAATTTGACAGGCATGGAGCAATAAATAGAAGGTAATATGCACACAGATGTTGGCCGGAAAGAAAATAAACATTGCGAGGTTTGAATTTTCTCCACAAGTTTTAACTCTAAGAAGCCGCCGATAATTGCAACATGTAGCGCCAGATCTAAGCTATCCATACATGTCAAAATTACTGAATTTGGTTGATATTTCATGCAATTATGAATGTGTAAAGCAAGTCCATACCCCAGGGAATTTGACATGCATGGAGCAATAAATAGACGGTAACATGTACACATATGTTGGCCGGGAAGAAAATAAACATTGCGAGGTTTGAATTTTCTCCACAAGTGTTAACTCTAAGAAGCCGCCGATAATTGCAACATGTAGCGCCAGATCTAAGCTATCCATACATGTCAAAATTACTGAATTTGGTTGATATTTCATGCAATTATGAATGAGTAAAGCAAGTCCATACCCCAGGGAATTTGACATGCATGGAGCAATACATAGACGGTAATATGTACACAGATGTTGGCCGGAAAGAAAATAAACACTGCGAGGTTTGAATTTTCTCCACAAGTGTTAACTCTAAGAAGCCGCCGATAATTGCAACATGTAGCGCCAGATCTAAGCTATCCATACATGTCAACATTACTGAATTTGGTTGATATTTCATGCAATTATGAATGAGTAAAGCAAGTCATACCCTAGGGAATTTGACAGGCATGGAGCCATAAATAGAAGGTAATATGCACACAGATGTTGGCCGGAAAGAAAATAAACATTGCGAGGTTTGAATTTTCTCCACAAGTTTTAACTCTAAGAAGCCGCCGATAATTGCAACATGTAGCGCCAGATCTAAGCTATCCATACATGTCAAAATTACTGAATTTGGTTGATATTTCATGCAATTATGAATGAGTAAAGCAAGTCCATACCCCAGGGAATTTGACATGCATGGAGCAATAAATAGACGGTAACATGTACACATATGTTGGCCGGGAAGAAAGTAAACATTGCGAGGTTTGAATTTTCTCCACAAGTTTTAACTCTAAGAAGCCGCCGATAATTGCAACATGTAGCGCCAGATCTAAGCTATCCATACATGTCAAAATTACTGAATTTGGTTGATATTTCATGCAATTATGAATGAGTAAAGCAAGTCCATACCCCAGGGAATTTGACAGGCATGGAGCAATAAATAAAAGGTAATCTGCACACAGATGGTGGCCGGGAAGAAAATAAACATTGCGAGGTTTGAATTTTCTCCACAAGTGTTAACTCTAAGAAGCCGCCGATAATTGCAACATGTAGCGCCAGATCTAAGCTATCCATACATGTCAAAATGACTGAATTTGGTTGATATTTCATGCAATTATGAATGAGTAAAGCAAGTCATACCCTAGGGAATTTGACAGGCATGGAGCAATAAATAGAAGGTAATATGCACACAGATGTTGGCCGGAAAGAAAATAAACATTGCGAGGTTTGAATTTTCTCCACAAGTTTTAACTCTAAGAAGCCGCCGATAATTGCAACATGTAGCGCCAGATCTAAGCTATCCATACATGTCAAAATTACTGAATTTGGTTGATATTTCATGCAATTATGAATGTGTAAAGCAAGTCCATACCCCAGGGAATTTGACATGCATGGAGCAATAAATAGACGGTAACATGTACACATATGTTGGCCGGGAAGAAAATAAACATTGCGAGGTTTGAATTTTCTCCACAAGTGTTAACTCTAAGAAGCCGCCGATAATTGCAACATGTAGCGCCAGATCTAAGCTATCCATACATGTCAAAATTACTGAATTTGGTTGATATTTCATGCAATTATGAATGAGTAAAGCAAGTCCATACCCCAGGGAATTTGACATGCATGGAGCAATACATAGACGGTAATATGTACACAGATGTTGGCCGGAAAGAAAATAAACACTGCGAGGTTTGAATTTTCTCCACAAGTGTTAACTCTAAGAAGCCGCCGATAATTGCAACATGTAGCGCCAGATCTAAGCTATCCATACATGTCAACATTACTGAATTTGGTTGATATTTCATGCAATTATGAATGAGTAAAGCAAGTCATACCCTAGGGAATTTGACAGGCATGGAGCCATAAATAGAAGGTAATATGCACACAGATGTTGGCCGGAAAGAAAATAAACATTGCGAGGTTTGAATTTTCTCCACAAGTTTTAACTCTAAGAAGCCGCCGATAATTGCAACATGTAGCGCCAGATCTAAGCTATCCATACATGTCAACATTACTGAATTTGGTTGATATTTCATGCAATTATGAATGAGTAAAGCAAGTCATACCCTAGGGAATTTGACAGGCATGGAGCAATAAATAGAAGGTAATCTGCACACAGATGGTGGCCGGGAAGAAAATAAACATTGCGGGGTTTGAATTTTCTCCACAAGTTTTAACTCTAAGAAGCCGCCGATAATTGCAACATGTAGCGCCAGATCTAAGCTATCCATACATGTCAAAATTACTGAATTTGGTTGATATTTCATGCAATTATGAATGAGTAAAGCAAGTCATACCCTAGGGAATTTGACAGGCATGGAGCAATAAATAGAAGGTAATATGCACACAGATGTTGGCCGGAAAGAAAATAAACATTGCGAGGTTTGAATTTTCTCCACAAGTTTTAACTCTAAGAAGCCGCCGATAATTGCAACATGTAGCGCCAGATCTAAGTTATCCATACATGTCAAAATTACTGAATTTGGTTGATATTTCATGCAATTATGAATGAGTAAAGCAAGTCCATACCCCAGGGAATTTGACATGCATGGAGCAATAAATAGACGGTAATATGTACACAGATGTTGGCCGGAAAGAAAATAAACACAGCGAGGTTTGAATTTTCTCCACAAGTGTTAACTCTAAGAAGCCGCCGATAATTGCAACATGTAGCGCCAGATCTAAGCTATCCATAACTGTCAAAATTACTGAATTTGGTTGATATTTCATGCAATTATGAATGAGTAAAGCAAGTCATACCCCAGGGAATTTGACAGGCATGGAGCAATAAATAGAAGGTAATCTGCACACAGATGGTGGCCGGGAAGAAAATAAACATTGCGAGGTTTGAATTTTCTCTACAAGTTTTAACTCTAAGAAGCCGCCGATAATTGCAACATGTAGCGCCAGATCTAAGCTATCCATACATGTCAAAATTACTGAATTTGGTTGATATTTCATGCAATTATGAATGAGTAAAGCAAGTCCATACCCCAGGGAATTTGACAGGCATGGAGCAATAAATAAAAGGTAATCTGCACACAGATGGTGGCCGGGAAGAAAATAAACATTGCGAGGTTTGAATTTTCTCCACAAGTGTTAACTCTAAGAAGCCGCCGATAATTGCAACATGTAGCGCCAGATCTAAGCTATCCATACATGTCAAAATGACTGAATTTGGTTGATATTTCATGCAATTATGAATGAGTAAAGCAAGTCATACCCTAGGGAATTTGACAGGCATGGAGCAATAAATAGAAGGTAATATGCACACAGATGTTGGCCGGAAAGAAAATAAACATTGCGAGGTTTGAATTTTCTCCACAAGTTTTAACTCTAAGAAGCCGCCGATAATTGCAACATGTAGCGCCAGATCTAAGCTATCCATACATGTCAAAATTACTGAATTTGGTTGATATTTCATGCAATTATGAATGTGTAAAGCAAGTCCATACCCCAGGGAATTTGACATGCATGGAGCAATAAATAGACGGTAACATGTACACATATGTTGGCCGGGAAGAAAATAAACATTGCGAGGTTTGAATTTTCTCCACAAGTGTTAACTCTAAGAAGCCGCCGATAATTGCAACATGTAGCGCCAGATCTAAGCTATCCATACATGTCAAAATTACTGAATTTGGTTGATATTTCATGCAATTATGAATGAGTAAAGCAAGTCCATACCCCAGGGAATTTGACATGCATGGAGCAATACATAGACGGTAATATGTACACAGATGTTGGCCGGAAAGAAAATAAACACTGCGAGGTTTGAATTTTCTCCACAAGTGTTAACTCTAAGAAGCCGCCGATAATTGCAACATGTAGCGCCAGATCTAAGCTATCCATACATGTCAACATTACTGAATTTGGTTGATATTTCATGCAATTATGAATGAGTAAAGCAAGTCCATACCCCAGGGAATTTGACAGGCATGGAGCAATAAATAAAAGGTAATCTGCACACAGATGGTGGCCGGGAAGAAAATAAACATTGCGAGGTTTGAATTTTCTCCACAAGTGTTAACTCTAAGAAGCCGCCGATAATTGCAACATGTAGCGCCAGATCTAAGCTATCCATACATGTCAAAATGACTGAATTTGGTTGATATTTCATGCAATTATGAATGAGTAAAGCAAGTCATACCCTAGGGAATTTGACAGGCATGGAGCAATAAATAGAAGGTAATATGCACACAGATGTTGGCCGGAAAGAAAATAAACATTGCGAGGTTTGAATTTTCTCCACAAGTTTTAACTCTAAGAAGCCGCCGATAATTGCAACATGTAGCGCCAGATCTAAGCTATCCATACATGTCAAAATTACTGAATTTGGTTGATATTTCATGCAATTATGAATGAGTAAAGCAAGTCCATACCCCAGGGAATTTGACATGCATGGAGCAATAAATAGACGGTAACATGTACACATATGTTGGCCGGGAAGAAAATAAACATTGCGAGGTTTGAATTTTCTCCACAAGTTTTAACTCTAAGAAGCCGCCGATAATTGCAACATGTAGCGCCAGATCTAAGCTATCCATACATGTCAAAATTACTGAATTTGGTTGATATTTCATGCAATTATGAATGAGTAAAGCAAGTCCATACCCCAGGGAATTTGACAGGCATGGAGCAATAAATAAAAGGTAATCTGCACACAGATGGTGGCCGGGAAGAAAATAAACATTGCGAGGTTTGAATTTTCTCCACAAGTGTTAACTCTAAGAAGCCGCCGATAATTGCAACATGTAGCGCCAGATCTAAGCTATCCATACATGTCAAAATGACTGAATTTGGTTGATATTTCATGCAATTATGAATGAGTAAAGCAAGTCATACCCTAGGGAATTTGACAGGCATGGAGCAATAAATAGAAGGTAATCTGCACACAGATGGTGGCCGGGAAGAAAATAAACATTGCGAGGTTTGAATTTTCTCTACAAGTGTTAACTCTAAGAAGCCGCCGATAATTGCAACATGTAGCGCCAGATCTAAGCTATCCATACATGTCAAAATTACTGAATTTGGTTGATATTTCATGCAATTATGAATGAGTAAAGCAAGTCCATACCCCAGGGAATTTGACAGGCATGGAGCAATAAATAAAAGGTAATCTGCACACAGATGGTGGCCGGGAAGAAAATAAACATTGCGAGGTTTGAATTTTCTCCACAAGTGTTAACTCTAAGAAGCCGCCGATAATTGCAACATGTAGCGCCAGATCTAAGCTATCCATACATGTCAAAATGACTGAATTTGGTTGATATTTCATGCAATTATGAATGAGTAAAGCAAGTCATACCCTAGGGAATTTGACAGGCATGGAGCAATAAATAGAAGGTAATATGCACACAGATGTTGGCCGGAAAGAAAATAAACATTGCGAGGTTTGAATTTTCTCCACAAGTTTTAACTCTAAGAAGCCGCCGATAATTGCAACATGTAGCGCCAGATCTAAGCTATCCATACATGTCAAAATTACTGAATTTGGTTGATATTTCATGCAATTATGAATGTGTAAAGCAAGTCCATACCCCAGGGAATTTGACATGCATGGAGCAATAAATAGACGGTAACATGTACACATATGTTGGCCGGGAAGAAAATAAACATTGCGAGGTTTGAATTTTCTCCACAAGTGTTAACTCTAAGAAGCCGCCGATAATTGCAACATGTAGCGCCAGATCTAAGCTATCCATACATGTCAAAATTACTGAATTTGGTTGATATTTCATGCAATTATGAATGAGTAAAGCAAGTCCATACCCCAGGGAATTTGACATGCATGGAGCAATACATAGACGGTAATATGTACACAGATGTTGGCCGGAAAGAAAATAAACACTGCGAGGTTTGAATTTTCTCCACAAGTGTTAACTCTAAGAAGCCGCCGATAATTGCAACATGTAGCGCCAGATCTAAGCTATCCATACATGTCAACATTACTGAATTTGGTTGATATTTCATGCAATTATGAATGAGTAAAGCAAGTCCATACCCCAGGGAATTTGACAGGCATGGAGCAATAAATAAAAGGTAATCTGCACACAGATGGTGGCCGGGAAGAAAATAAACATTGCGAGGTTTGAATTTTCTCCACAAGTGTTAACTCTAAGAAGCCGCCGATAATTGCAACATGTAGCGCCAGATCTAAGCTATCCATACATGTCAAAATGACTGAATTTGGTTGATATTTCATGCAATTATGAATGAGTAAAGCAAGTCATACCCTAGGGAATTTGACAGGCATGGAGCAATAAATAGAAGGTAATATGCACACAGATGTTGGCCGGAAAGAAAATAAACATTGCGAGGTTTGAATTTTCTCCACAAGTTTTAACTCTAAGAAGCCGCCGATAATTGCAACATGTAGCGCCAGATCTAAGCTATCCATACATGTCAAAATGACTGAATTTGGTTGATATTTCATGCAATTATGAATGAGTAAAGCAAGTCATACCCTAGGGAATTTGACAGGCATGGAGCAATAAATAGAAGGTAATATGCACACAGATGTTGGCCGGAAAGAAAATAAACATTGCGAGGTTTGAATTTTCTCCACAAGTTTTAACTCTAAGAAGCCGCCGATAATTGCAACATGTAGCGCCAGATCTAAGCTATCCATACATGTCAAAATTACTGAATTTGGTTGATATTTCATGCAATTATGAATGTGTAAAGCAAGTCCATACCCCAGGGAATTTGACATGCATGGAGCAATAAATAGACGGTAACATGTACACATATGTTGGCCGGGAAGAAAATAAACATTGCGAGGTTTGAATTTTCTCCACAAGTGTTAACTCTAAGAAGCCGCCGATAATTGCAACATGTAGCGCCAGATCTAAGCTATCCATACATGTCAAAATTACTGAATTTGGTTGATATTTCATGCAATTATGAATGAGTAAAGCAAGTCCATACCCCAGGGAATTTGACATGCATGGAGCAATACATAGACGGTAATATGTACACAGATGTTGGCCGGAAAGAAAATAAACACTGCGAGGTTTGAATTTTCTCCACAAGTGTTAACTCTAAGAAGCCGCCGATAATTGCAACATGTAGCGCCAGATCTAAGCTATCCATACATGTCAACATTACTGAATTTGGTTGATATTTCATGCAATTATGAATGAGTAAAGCAAGTCATACCCTAGGGAATTTGACAGGCATGGAGCCATAAATAGAAGGTAATATGCACACAGATGTTGGCCGGAAAGAAAATAAACATTGCGAGGTTTGAATTTTCTCCACAAGTTTTAACTCTAAGAAGCCGCCGATAATTGCAACATGTAGCGCCAGATCTAAGCTATCCATACATGTCAAAATTACTGAATTTGGTTGATATTTCATGCAATTATGAATGAGTAAAGCAAGTCCATACCCCAGGGAATTTGACATGCATGGAGCAATAAATAGACGGTAACATGTACACATATGTTGGCCGGGAAGAAAATAAACATTGCGAGGTTTGAATTTTCTCCACAAGTTTTAACTCTAAGAAGCCGCCGATAATTGCAACATGTAGCGCCAGATCTAAGCTATCCATACATGTCAAAATTACTGAATTTGGTTGATATTTCATGCAATTATGAATGAGTAAAGCAAGTCCATACCCCAGGGAATTTGACAGGCATGGAGCAATAAATAAAAGGTAATCTGCACACAGATGGTGGCCGGGAAGAAAATAAACATTGCGAGGTTTGAATTTTCTCCACAAGTGTTAACTCTAAGAAGCCGCCGATAATTGCAACATGTAGCGCCAGATCTAAGCTATCCATACATGTCAAAATGACTGAATTTGGTTGATATTTCATGCAATTATGAATGAGTAAAGCAAGTCATACCCTAGGGAATTTGACAGGCATGGAGCAATAAATAGAAGGTAATATGCACACAGATGTTGGCCGGAAAGAAAATAAACATTGCGAGGTTTGAATTTTCTCCACAAGTTTTAACTCTAAGAAGCCGCCGATAATTGCAACATGTAGCGCCAGATCTAAGCTATCCATACATGTCAAAATTACTGAATTTGGTTGATATTTCATGCAATTATGAATGTGTAAAGCAAGTCCATACCCCAGGGAATTTGACATGCATGGAGCAATAAATAGACGGTAACATGTACACATATGTTGGCCGGGAAGAAAATAAACATTGCGAGGTTTGAATTTTCTCCACAAGTGTTAACTCTAAGAAGCCGCCGATAATTGCAACATGTAGCGCCAGATCTAAGCTATCCATACATGTCAAAATTACTGAATTTGGTTGATATTTCATGCAATTATGAATGAGTAAAGCAAGTCCATACCCCAGGGAATTTGACATGCATGGAGCAATACATAGACGGTAATATGTACACAGATGTTGGCCGGAAAGAAAATAAACACTGCGAGGTTTGAATTTTCTCCACAAGTGTTAACTCTAAGAAGCCGCCGATAATTGCAACATGTAGCGCCAGATCTAAGCTATCCATACATGTCAACATTACTGAATTTGGTTGATATTTCATGCAATTATGAATGAGTAAAGCAAGTCATACCCTAGGGAATTTGACAGGCATGGAGCCATAAATAGAAGGTAATATGCACACAGATGTTGGCCGGAAAGAAAATAAACATTGCGAGGTTTGAATTTTCTCCACAAGTTTTAACTCTAAGAAGCCGCCGATAATTGCAACATGTAGCGCCAGATCTAAGCTATCCATACATGTCAACATTACTGAATTTGGTTGATATTTCATGCAATTATGAATGAGTAAAGCAAGTCATACCCTAGGGAATTTGACAGGCATGGAGCAATAAATAGAAGGTAATCTGCACACAGATGGTGGCCGGGAAGAAAATAAACATTGCGAGGTTTGAATTTTCTCCACAAGTTTTAACTCTAAGAAGCCGCCGATAATTGCAACATGTAGCGCCAGATCTAAGCTATCCATACATGTCAAAATTACTGAATTTGGTTGATATTTCATGCAATTATGAATGAGTAAAGCAAGTCATACCCTAGGGAATTTGACAGGCATGGAGCAATAAATAGAAGGTAATATGCACACAGATGTTGGCCGGAAAGAAAATAAACATTGCGAGGTTTGAATTTTCTCCACAAGTTTTAACTCTAAGAAGCCGCCGATAATTGCAACATGTAGCGCCAGATCTAAGTTATCCATACATGTCAAAATTACTGAATTTGGTTGATATTTCATGCAATTATGAATGAGTAAAGCAAGTCCATACCCCAGGGAATTTGACATGCATGGAGCAATAAATAGACGGTAATATGTACACAGATGTTGGCCGGAAAGAAAATAAACACAGCGAGGTTTGAATTTTCTCCACAAGTGTTAACTCTAAGAAGCCGCCGATAATTGCAACATGTAGCGCCAGATCTAAGCTATCCATAACTGTCAAAATTACTGAATTTGGTTGATATTTCATGCAATTATGAATGAGTAAAGCAAGTCATACCCCAGGGAATTTGACAGGCATGGAGCAATAAATAGAAGGTAATCTGCACACAGATGGTGGCCGGGAAGAAAATAAACATTGCGAGGTTTGAATTTTCTCTACAAGTTTTAACTCTAAGAAGCCGCCGATAATTGCAACATGTAGCGCCAGATCTAAGCTATCCATACATGTCAAAATTACTGAATTTGGTTGATATTTCATGCAATTATGAATGAGTAAAGCAAGTCCATACCCCAGGGAATTTGACAGGTATGGAGCAATAAATAAAAGGTAATCTGCACACAGATGGTGGCCGGGAAGAAAATAAACATTGCGAGGTTTGAATTTTCTCCACAAGTGTTAACTCTAAGAAGCCGCCGATAATTGCAACATGTAGCGCCAGATCTAAGCTATCCATACATGTCAAAATGACTGAATTTGGTTGATATTTCATGCAATTATGAATGAGTAAAGCAAGTCATACCCTAGGGAATTTGACAGGCATGGAGCAATAAATAGAAGGTAATATGCACACAGATGTTGGCCGGAAAGAAAATAAACATTGCGAGGTTTGAATTTTCTCCACAAGTTTTAACTCTAAGAAGCCGCCGATAATTGCAACATGTAGCGCCAGATCTAAGCTATCCATACATGTCAAAATTACTGAATTTGGTTGATATTTCATGCAATTATGAATGTGTAAAGCAAGTCCATACCCCAGGGAATTTGACATGCATGGAGCAATAAATAGACGGTAACATGTACACATATGTTGGCCGGGAAGAAAATAAACATTGCGAGGTTTGAATTTTCTCCACAAGTGTTAACTCTAAGAAGCCGCCGATAATTGCAACATGTAGCGCCAGATCTAAGCTATCCATACATGTCAAAATTACTGAATTTGGTTGATATTTCATGCAATTATGAATGAGTAAAGCAAGTCCATACCCCAGGGAATTTGACATGCATGGAGCAATACATAGACGGTAATATGTACACAGATGTTGGCCGGAAAGAAAATAAACACTGCGAGGTTTGAATTTTCTCCACAAGTGTTAACTCTAAGAAGCCGCCGATAATTGCAACATGTAGCGCCAGATCTAAGCTATCCATACATGTCAACATTACTGAATTTGGTTGATATTTCATGCAATTATGAATGAGTAAAGCAAGTCCATACCCCAGGGAATTTGACAGGCATGGAGCAATAAATAAAAGGTAATCTGCACACAGATGGTGGCCGGGAAGAAAATAAACATTGCGAGGTTTGAATTTTCTCCACAAGTGTTAACTCTAAGAAGCCGCCGATAATTGCAACATGTAGCGCCAGATCTAAGCTATCCATACATGTCAAAATGACTGAATTTGGTTGATATTTCATGCAATTATGAATGAGTAAAGCAAGTCATACCCTAGGGAATTTGACAGGCATGGAGCAATAAATAGAAGGTAATATGCACACAGATGTTGGCCGGAAAGAAAATAAACATTGCGAGGTTTGAATTTTCTCCACAAGTTTTAACTCTAAGAAGCCGCCGATAATTGCAACATGTAGCGCCAGATCTAAGCTATCCATACATGTCAAAATTACTGAATTTGGTTGATATTTCATGCAATTATGAATGTGTAAAGCAAGTCCATACCCCAGGGAATTTGACATGCATGGAGCAATAAATATACGGTAACATGTACACATATGTTGGCCGGGAAGAAAATAAACATTGCGAGGTTTGAATTTTCTCCACAAGTGTTAACTCTAAGAAGCCGCCGATAATTGCAACATGTAGCGCCAGATCTAAGCTATCCATACATGTCAAAATTACTGAATTTGGTTGATATTTCATGCAATTATGAATGAGTAAAGCAAGTCCATACCCCAGGGAATTTGACAGGCATGGAGCAATAAATAAAAGGTAATCTGCACACAGATGGTGGCCGGGAAGAAAATAAACATTGCGAGGTTTGAATTTTCTCCACAAGTGTTAACTCTAAGAAGCCGCCGATAATTGCAACATGTAGCGCCAGATCTAAGCTATCCATACATGTCAAAATGACTGAATTTGGTTGATATTTCATGCAATTATGAATGAGTAAAGCAAGTCCATACCCCAGGGAATTTGACATGCATGGAGCAATACATAGACGGTAATATGTACACAGATGTTGGCCGGAAAGAAAATAAACACTGCGAGGTTTGAATTTTCTCCACAAGTGTTAACTCTAAGAAGCCGCCGATAATTGCAACATGTAGCGCCAGATCTAAGCTATCCATACATGTCAACATTACTGAATTTGGTTGATATTTCATGCAATTATGAATGAGTAAAGCAAGTCATACCCTAGGGAATTTGACAGGCATGGAGCAATAAATAGAAGGTAATATGCACACAGATGGTGGCCGGGAAGAAAATAAACATTGCGAGGTTTGAATTTTCTCTACAAGTTTTAACTCTAAGAAGCCGCCGATAATTGCAACATGTAGCGCCAGATCTAAGCTATCCATACATGTCAAAATTACTGAATTTGGTTGATATTTCATGCAATTATGAATGAGTAAAGCAAGTCCATACCCCAGGGAATTTGACAGGCATGGAGCAATAAATAAAAGGTAATCTGCACACAGATGGTGGCCGGGAAGAAAATAAACATTGCGAGGTTTGAATTTTCTCCACAAGTGTTAACTCTAAGAAGCCGCCGATAATTGCAACATGTAGCGCCAGATCTAAGCTATCCATACATGTCAAAATGACTGAATTTGGTTGATATTTCATGCAATTATGAATGAGTAAAGCAAGTCATACCCTAGGGAATTTGACATGCATGGAGCAATAAATATACGGTAACATGTACACATATGTTGGCCGGGAAGAAAATAAACATTGCGAGGTTTGAATTTTCTCCACAAGTGTTAACTCTAAGAAGCCGCCGATAATTGCAACATGTAGCGCCAGATCTAAGCTATCCATACATGTCAAAATTACTGAATTTGGTTGATATTTCATGCAATTATGAATGAGTAAAGCAAGTCCATACCCCAGGGAATTTGACATGCATGGAGCAATACATAGACGGTAATATGTACACAGATGTTGGCCGGAAAGAAAATAAACACTGCGAGGTTTGAATTTTCTCCACAAGTGTTAACTCTAAGAAGCCGCCGATAATTGCAACATGTAGCGCCAGATCTAAGCTATCCATACATGTCAACATTACTGAATTTGGTTGATATTTCATGCAATTATGAATGAGTAAAGCAAGTCATACCCTAGGGAATTTGACAGGCATGGAGCCATAAATAGAAGGTAATATGCACACAGATGTTGGCCGGAAAGAAAATAAACATTGCGAGGTTTGAATTTTCTCCACAAGTTTTAACTCTAAGAAGCCGCCGATAATTGCAACATGTAGCGCCAGATCTAAGCTATCCATACATGTCAAAATTACTGAATTTGGTTGATATTTCATGCAATTATGAATGAGTAAAGCAAGTCATACCCTAGGGAATTTGACAGGCATGGAGCAATAAATAGAAGGTAATATGCACACAGATGGTGGCCGGGAAGAAAATAAACATTGCGAGGTTTGAATTTTCTCTACAAGTTTTAACTCTAAGAAGCCGCCGATAATTGCAACATGTAGCGCCAGATCTAAGCTATCCATACATGTCAAAATTACTGAATTTGGTTGATATTTCATGCAATTATGAATGAGTAAAGCAAGTCCATACCCCAGGGAATTTGACAGGCATGGAGCAATAAATAAAAGGTAATCTGCACACAGATGGTGGCCGGGAAGAAAATAAACATTGCGAGGTTTGAATTTTCTCCACAAGTGTTAACTCTAAGAAGCCGCCGATAATTGCAACATGTAGCGCCAGATCTAAGCTATCCATACATGTCAAAATGACTGAATTTGGTTGATATTTCATGCAATTATGAATGAGTAAAGCAAGTCATACCCTAGGGAATTTGACAGGCATGGAGCAATAAATAGAAGGTAATATGCACACAGATGTTGGCCGGAAAGAAAATAAACATTGCGAGGTTTGAATTTTCTCCACAAGTTTTAACTCTAAGAAGCCGCCGATAATTGCAACATGTAGCGCCAGATCTAAGCTATCCATACATGTCAAAATTACTGAATTTGGTTGATATTTCATGCAATTATGAATGAGTAAAGCAAGTCCATACCCCAGGGAATTTGACATGCATGGAGCAATAAATAGACGGTAACATGTACACATATGTTGGCCGGGAAGAAAATAAACATTGCGAGGTTTGAATTTTCTCCACAAGTTTTAACTCTAAGAAGCCGCCGATAATTGCAACATGTAGCGCCAGATCTAAGCTATCCATACATGTCAAAATTACTGAATTTGGTTGATATTTCATGCAATTATGAATGAGTAAAGCAAGTCCATACCCCAGGGAATTTGACATGCATGGAGCAATAAATAGACGGTAACATGTACACATATGTTGGCCGGGAAGAAAATAAACATTGCGAGGTTTGAATTTTCTCCACAAGTTTTAACTCTAAGAAGCCGCCGATAATTGCAACATGTAGCGCCAGATCTAAGCTATCCATACATGTCAAAATTACTGAATTTGGTTGATATTTCATGCAATTATGAATGAGTAAAGCAAGTCCATACCCCAGGGAATTTGACAGGCATGGAGCAATAAATAAAAGGTAATCTGCACACAGATGGTGGCCGGGAAGAAAATAAACATTGCGAGGTTTGAATTTTCTCCACAAGTGTTAACTCTAAGAAGCCGCCGATAATTGCAACATGTAGCGCCAGATCTAAGCTATCCATACATGTCAAAATGACTGAATTTGGTTGATATTTCATGCAATTATGAATGAGTAAAGCAAGTCATACCCTAGGGAATTTGACAGGCATGGAGCAATAAATAGAAGGTAATATGCACACAGATGTTGGCCGGAAAGAAAATAAACATTGCGAGGTTTGAATTTTCTCCACAAGTTTTAACTCTAAGAAGCCGCCGATAATTGCAACATGTAGCGCCAGATCTAAGCTATCCATACATGTCAAAATTACTGAATTTGGTTGATATTTCATGCAATTATGAATGTGTAAAGCAAGTCCATACCCCAGGGAATTTGACATGCATGGAGCAATAAATAGACGGTAACATGTACACATATGTTGGCCGGGAAGAAAATAAACATTGCGAGGTTTGAATTTTCTCCACAAGTGTTAACTCTAAGAAGCCGCCGATAATTGCAACATGTAGCGCCAGATCTAAGCTATCCATACATGTCAAAATTACTGAATTTGGTTGATATTTCATGCAATTATGAATGAGTAAAGCAAGTCCATACCCCAGGGAATTTGACATGCATGGAGCAATAAATAGACGGTAATATGTACACAGATGTTGGCCGGAAAGAAAATAAACACAGCGAGGTTTGAATTTTCTCCACAAGTGTTAACTCTAAGAAGCCGCCGATAATTGCAACATGTAGCGCCAGATCTAAGCTATCCATAACTGTCAAAATTACTGAATTTGGTTGATATTTCATGCAATTATGAATGAGTAAAGCATGTCATACCCCAGGGAATTTGACAGGCATGGAGCAATAAATAGAAGGTAATCTGCACACAGATGGTGGCCGGGAAGAAAATAAACATTGCGAGGTTTGAATTTTCTCTACAAGTTTTAACTCTAAGAAGCCGCCGATAATTGCAACATGTAGCGCCAGATCTAAGCTATCCATACATGTCAAAATTACTGAATTTGGTTGATATTTCATGCAATTATGAATGAGTAAAGCAAGTCCATACCCCAGGGAATTTGACAGGCATGGAGCAATAAATAAAAGGTAATCTGCACACAGATGTTGGCCGGAAAGAAAATAAACATTGCGAGGTTTGAATTTTCTCCACAAGTTTTAACTCTAAGAAGCCGCCGATAATTGCAACATGTAGCGCCAGATCTAAGCTATCCATACATGTCAAAATTACTGAATTTGGTTGATATTTCATGCAATTATGAATGAGTAAAGCAAGTCCATACCCCAGGGAATTTGACATGCATGGAGCAATAAATAGACGGTAACATGTACACATATGTTGGCCGGGAAGAAAATAAACATTGCGAGGTTTGAATTTTCTCCACAAGTTTTAACTCTAAGAAGCCGCCGATAATTGCAACATGTAGCGCCAGATCTAAGCTATCCATACATGTCAAAATTACTGAATTTGGTTGATATTTCATGCAATTATGAATGAGTAAAGCAAGTCCATACCCCAGGGAATTTGACAGGCATGGAGCAATAAATAAAAGGTAATCTGCACACAGATGGTGGCCGGGAAGAAAATAAACATTGCGAGGTTTGAATTTTCTCCACAAGTGTTAACTCTAAGAAGCCGCCGATAATTGCAACATGTAGCGCCAGATCTAAGCTATCCATACATGTCAAAATGACTGAATTTGGTTGATATTTCATGCAATTATGAATGAGTAAAGCAAGTCATACCCTAGGGAATTTGACATGCATGGAGCAATAAATATACGGTAACATGTACACATATGTTGGCCGGGAAGAAAATAAACATTGCGAGGTTTGAATTTTCTCCACAAGTGTTAACTCTAAGAAGCCGCCGATAATTGCAACATGTAGCGCCAGATCTAAGCTATCCATACATGTCAAAATTACTGAATTTGGTTGATATTTCATGCAATTATGAATGAGTAAAGCAAGTCATACCCTAGGGAATTTGACAGGCATGGAGCAATAAATAGAAGGTAATATGCACACAGATGGTGGCCGGGAAGAAAATAAACATTGCGAGGTTTGAATTTTCTCTACAAGTTTTAACTCTAAGAAGCCGCCGATAATTGCAACATGTAGCGCCAGATCTAAGCTATCCATACATGTCAAAATTACTGAATTTGGTTGATATTTCATGCAATTATGAATGAGTAAAGCAAGTCCATACCCCAGGGAATTTGACAGGCATGGAGCAATAAATAAAAGGTAATCTGCACACAGATGGTGGCCGGGAAGAAAATAAACATTGCGAGGTTTGAATTTTCTCCACAAGTGTTAACTCTAAGAAGCCGCCGATAATTGCAACATGTAGCGCCAGATCTAAGCTATCCATACATGTCAAAATGACTTAATTTGGTTGATATTTCATGCAATTATGAATGAGTAAAGCAAGTCATACCCTAGGGAATTTGACAGGCATGGAGCAATAAATAGAAGGTAATATGCACACAGATGTTGGCCGGAAAGAAAATAAACATTGCGAGGTTTGAATTTTCTCCACAAGTTTTAACTCTAAGAAGCCGCCGATAATTGCAACATGTAGCGCCAGATCTAAGCTATCCATACATGTCAAAATTACTGAATTTGGTTGATATTTCATGCAATTATGAATGAGTAAAGCAAGTCCATACCCCAGGGAATTTGACATGCATGGAGCAATAAATAGACGGTAACATGTACACATATGTTGGCCGGGAAGAAAATAAACATTGCGAGGTTTGAATTTTCTCCACAAGTTTTAACTCTAAGAAGCCGCCGATAATTGCAACATGTAGCGCCAGATCTAAGCTATCCATACATGTCAAAATTACTGAATTTGGTTGATATTTCATGCAATTATGAATGAGTAAAGCAAGTCCATACCCCAGGGAATTTGACATGCATGGAGCAATAAATAGACGGTAACATGTACACATATGTTGGCCGGGAAGAAAATAAACATTGCGAGGTTTGAATTTTCTCCACAAGTTTTAACTCTAAGAAGCCGCCGATAATTGCAACATGTAGCGCCAGATCTAAGCTATCCATACATGTCAAAATTACTGAATTTGGTTGATATTTCATGCAATTATGAATGAGTAAAGCAAGTCCATACCCCAGGGAATTTGACAGGCATGGAGCAATAAATAAAAGGTAATCTGCACACAGATGGTGGCCGGGAAGAAAATAAACATTGCGAGGTTTGAATTTTCTCCACAAGTGTTAACTCTAAGAAGCCGCCGATAATTGCAACATGTAGCGCCAGATCTAAGCTATCCATACATGTCAAAATGACTGAATTTGGTTGATATTTCATGCAATTATGAATGAGTAAAGCAAGTCATACCCTAGGGAATTTGACAGGCATGGAGCAATAAATAGAAGGTAATATGCACACAGATGTTGGCCGGAAAGAAAATAAACATTGCGAGGTTTGAATTTTCTCCACAAGTTTTAACTCTAAGAAGCCGCCGATAATTGCAACATGTAGCGCCAGATCTAAGCTATCCATACATGTCAAAATTACTGAATTTGGTTGATATTTCATGCAATTATGAATGTGTAAAGCAAGTCCATACCCCAGGGAATTTGACATGCATGGAGCAATAAATAGACGGTAACATGTACACATATGTTGGCCGGGAAGAAAATAAACATTGCGAGGTTTGAATTTTCTCCACAAGTGTTAACTCTAAGAAGCCGCCGATAATTGCAACATGTAGCGCCAGATCTAAGCTATCCATACATGTCAAAATTACTGAATTTGGTTGATATTTCATGCAATTATGAATGAGTAAAGCAAGTCCATACCCCAGGGAATTTGACATGCATGGAGCAATAAATAGACGGTAATATGTACACAGATGTTGGCCGGAAAGAAAATAAACACAGCGAGGTTTGAATTTTCTCCACAAGTGTTAACTCTAAGAAGCCGCCGATAATTGCAACATGTAGCGCCAGATCTAAGCTATCCATAACTGTCAAAATTACTGAATTTGGTTGATATTTCATGCAATTATGAATGAGTAAAGCATGTCATACCCCAGGGAATTTGACAGGCATGGAGCAATAAATAGAAGGTAATCTGCACACAGATGGTGGCCGGGAAGAAAATAAACATTGCGAGGTTTGAATTTTCTCTACAAGTTTTAACTCTAAGAAGCCGCCGATAATTGCAACATGTAGCGCCAGATCTAAGCTATCCATACATGTCAAAATTACTGAATTTGGTTGATATTTCATGCAATTATGAATGAGTAAAGCAAGTCCATACCCCAGGGAATTTGACAGGCATGGAGCAATAAATAAAAGGTAATCTGCACACAGATGTTGGCCGGAAAGAAAATAAACATTGCGAGGTTTGAATTTTCTCCACAAGTTTTAACTCTAAGAAGCCGCCGATAATTGCAACATGTAGCGCCAGATCTAAGCTATCCATACATGTCAAAATTACTGAATTTGGTTGATATTTCATGCAATTATGAATGAGTAAAGCAAGTCCATACCCCAGGGAATTTGACATGCATGGAGCAATAAATAGACGGTAACATGTACACATATGTTGGCCGGGAAGAAAATAAACATTGCGAGGTTTGAATTTTCTCCACAAGTTTTAACTCTAAGAAGCCGCCGATAATTGCAACATGTAGCGCCAGATCTAAGCTATCCATACATGTCAAAATTACTGAATTTGGTTGATATTTCATGCAATTATGAATGAGTAAAGCAAGTCATACCCTAGGGAATTTGACAGGCATGGAGCAATAAATAAAAGGTAATCTGCACACAGATGGTGGCCGGGAAGAAAATAAACATTGCGAGGTTTGAATTTTCTCCACAAGTGTTAACTCTAAGAAGCCGCCGATAATTGCAACATGTAGCGCCAGATCTAAGCTATCCATACATGTCAACATTACTGAATTTGGTTGATATTTCATGCAATTATGAATGAGTAAAGCAAGTCATACCCTAGGGAATTTGACAGGCATGGAGCAATAAATAGAAGGTAATATGCACACAGATGTTGGCCGGAAAGAAAATAAACATTGCGAGGTTTGAATTTTCTCCACAAGTTTTAACTCTAAGAAGCCGCCGATAATTGCAACATGTAGCGCCAGATCTAAGCTATCCATACATGTCAACATTACTGAATTTGGTTGATATTTCATGCAATTATGAATGAGTAAAGCAAGTCATACCCTAGGGAATTTGACAGGCATGGAGCAATAAATAGAAGGTAATCTGCACACAGATGGTGGCCGGGAAGAAAATAAACATTGCGAGGTTTGAATTTTCTCCACAAGTTTTAACTCTAAGAAGCCGCCGATAATTGCAACATGTAGCGCCAGATCTAAGCTATCCATACATGTCAAAATTACTGAATTTGGTTGATATTTCATGCAATTATGAATGAGTAAAGCAAGTCCATACCCCAGGGAATTTGACATGCATGGAGCAATAAATAGACGGTAACATGTACACATATGTTGGCCGGGAAGAAAATAAACATTGCGAGGTTTGAATTTTCTCCACAAGTTTTAACTCTAAGAAGCCGCCGATAATTGCAACATGTAGCGCCAGATCTAAGCTATCCATACATGTCAAAATTACTGAAGTTGGTTGATATTTCATGCAATTATGAATGAGTAAAGCAAGTCCATACCCCAGGGAATTTGACATGCATGGAGCAATAAATAGACGGTAACATGTACACATATGTTGGCCGGGAAGAAAATAAACATTGCGAGGTTTGAATTTTCTCCACAAGTTTTAACTCTAAGAAGCCGCCGATAATTGCAACATGTAGCGCCAGATCTAAGCTATCCATACATGTCAAAATTACTGAATTTGGTTGATATTTCATGCAATTATGAATGAGTAAAGCAAGTCATACCCCAGGGAATTTGACAGGCATGGAGCAATAAATAGAAGGTAATATGCACACAGATGTTGGCCGGAAAGAAAATAAACATTGCGAGGTTTGAATTTTCTCCACAAGTTTTAACTCTAAGAAGCCGCCGATAATTGCAACATGTAGCGCCAGATCTAAGCTATCCATACATGTCAAAATTACTGAATTTGGTTGATATTTCATGCAATTATGAATGAGTAAAGCAAGTCCATACCCCAGGGAATTTGACATGCATGGAGCAATAAATAGACGGTAACATGTACACATATGTTGGCCGGGAAGAAAATAAACATTGCGAGGTTTGAATTTTCTCCACAAGTTTTAACTCTAAGAAGCCGCCGATAATTGCAACATGTAGCGCCAGATCTAAGCTATCCATACATGTCAAAATTACTGAAGTTGGTTGATATTTCATGCAATTATGAATGAGTAAAGCAAGTCCATACCCCAGGGAATTTGACATGCATGGAGCAATAAATAGACGGTAACATGTACACATATGTTGGCCGGGAAGAAAATAAACATTGCGAGGTTTGAATTTTCTCCACAAGTTTTAACTCTAAGAAGCCGCCGATAATTGCAACATGTAGCGCCAGATCTAAGCTATCCATACATGTCAAAATTACTGAATTTGGTTGATATTTCATGCAATTATGAATGAGTAAAGCAAGTCATACCCCAGGGAATTTGACAGGCATGGAGCAATAAATAGAAGGTAATATGCACACAGATGTTGGCCGGAAAGAAAATAAACATTGCGAGGTTTGAATTTTCTCCACAAGTTTTAACTCTAAGAAGCCGCCGATAATTGCAACATGTAGCGCCAGATCTAAGCTATCCATACATGTCAAAATTACTGAATTTGGTTGATATTTCATGCAATTATGAATGAGTAAAGCAAGTCATACCCTAGGGAATTTGACAGGCATGGAGCAATAAATAGAAGGTAATATGCACACAGATGTTGGCCGGAAAGAAAATAAACATTGCGAGGTTTGAATTTTCTCTACAAGTTTTAACTCTAAGAAGCCGCCGATAATTGCAACATGTAGCGCCAGATCTAAGTTATCCATACATGTCAAAATTACTGAATTTGGTTGATATTTCATGCAATTATGAATGAGTAAAGCAAGTCCATACCCCAGGGAATTTGACATGCATGGAGCAATAAATAGACGGTAATATGTACACAGATGTTGGCCGGAAAGAAAATAAACATTGCGAGGTTTGAATTTTCTCCACAAGTGTTAACTCTAAGAAGCCGCCGATAATTGCAACATGTAGCGCCAGATCTAAGCTATCCATAACTGTCAACATTACTGAATTTGGTTGATATTTCATGCAATTATGAATGAGTAAAGCAAGTCATACCCTAGGGAATTTGACAGGCATGGAGCAATAAATAGAAGGTAATCTGCACACAGATGGTGGCCGGGAAGAAAATAAACATTGCGAGGTTTGAATTTTCTCCACAAGTTTTAACTCTAAGAAGCCGCCGATAATTGCAACATGTAGCGCCAGATCTAAGCTATCCATACATGTCAACATTACTGAATTTGGTTGATATTTCATGCAATTATGAATGAGTAAAGCAAGTCATACCCTAGGGAATTTGACAGGCATGGAGCAATAAATAGAAGGTAATCTGCACACAGATGGTGGCCGGGAAGAAAATAAACATTGCGAGGTTTGAATTTTCTCCACAAGTTTTAACTCTAAGAAGCCGCCGATAATTGCAACATGTAGCGCCAGATCTAAGCTATCCATACATGTCAAAATTACTGAATTTGGTTGATATTTCATGCAATTATGAATGAGTAAAGCAAGTCCATACCCCAGGGAATTTGACATGCATGGAGCAATAAATAGACGGTAACATGTACACATATGTTGGCCGGGAAGAAAATAAACATTGCGAGGTTTGAATTTTCTCCACAAGTTTTAACTCTAAGAAGCCGCCGATAATTGCAACATGTAGCGCCACATCTAAGCTATCCATACATGTCAAAATTACTGAAGTTGGTTGATATTTCATGCAATTATGAATGAGTAAAGCAAGTCCATACCCCAGGGAATTTGACATGCATGGAGCAATAAATAGACGGTAACATGTACACATATGTTGGCCGGGAAGAAAATAAACATTGCGAGGTTTGAATTTTCTCCACAAGTTTTAACTCTAAGAAGCCGCCGATAATTGCAACATGTAGCGCCAGATCTAAGCTATCCATACATGTCAAAATTACTGAATTTGGTTGATATTTCATGCAATTATGAATGAGTAAAGCAAGTCCATACCCCAGGGAATTTGACATGCATGGAGCAATACATAGACGGTAATATGTACACAGATGTTGGCCGGAAAGAAAATAAACACTGCGAGGTTTGAATTTTCTCCACAAGTGTTAACTCTAAGAAGCCGCCGATAATTGCAACATGTAGCGCCAGATCTAAGCTATCCATACATGTCAACATTACTGAATTTGGTTGATATTTCATGCAATTATGAATGAGTAAAGCAAGTCATACCCTAGGGAATTTGACAGGCATGGAGCCATAAATATAAGGTAATATGCACACAGATGTTGGCCGGAAAGAAAATAAACATTGCGAGGTTTGAATTTTCTCCACAAGTTTTAACTCTAAGAAGCCGCCGATAATTGCAACATGTAGCGCCAGATCTAAGCTATCCATACATGTCAACATTACTGAATTTGGTTGATATTTCATGCAATTATGAATGAGTAAAGCAAGTCATACCCTAGGGAATTTGACAGGCATGGAGCAATAAATAGAAGGTAATCTGCACACAGATGGTGGCCGGGAAGAAAATAAACATTGCGAGGTTTGAATTTTCTCCACAAGTTTTAACTCTAAGAAGCCGCCGATAATTGCAACATGTAGCGCCAGATCTAAGCTATCCATACATGTCAAAATTACTGAATTTGGTTGATATTTCATGCAATTATGAATGAGTAAAGCAAGTCATACCCTAGGGAATTTGACAGGCATGGAGCAATAAATAGAAGGTAATATGCACACAGATGTTGGCCGGAAAGAAAATAAACATTGCGAGGTTTGAATTTTCTCCACAAGTTTTAACTCTAAGAAGCCGCCGATAATTGCAACATGTAGCGCCAGATCTAAGTTATCCATACATGTCAAAATTACTGAATTTGGTTGATATTTCATGCAATTATGAATGAGTAAAGCAAGTCCATACCCCAGGGAATTTGACATGCATGGAGCAATAAATAGACGGTAATATGTACACAGATGTTGGCCGGAAAGAAAATAAACACAGCGAGGTTTGAATTTTCTCCACAAGTGTTAACTCTAAGAAGCCGCCGATAATTGCAACATGTAGCGCCAGATCTAAGCTATCCATAACTGTCAAAATTACTGAATTTGGTTGATATTTCATGCAATTATGAATGAGTAAAGCAAGTCATACCCCAGGGAATTTGACAGGCATGGAGCAATAAATAGAAGGTAATCTGCACACAGATGGTGGCCGGGAAGAAAATAAACATTGCGAGGTTTGAATTTTCTCTACAAGTTTTAACTCTAAGAAGCCGCCGATAATTGCAACATGTAGCGCCAGATCTAAGCTATCCATACATGTCAAAATTACTGAATTTGGTTGATATTTCATGCAATTATGAATGAGTAAAGCAAGTCCATACCCCAGGGAATTTGACAGGCATGGAGCAATAAATAAAAGGTAATCTGCACACAGATGGTGGCCGGGAAGAAAATAAACATTGCGAGGTTTGAATTTTCTCCACAAGTGTTAACTCTAAGAAGCCGCCGATAATTGCAACATGTAGCGCCAGATCTAAGCTATCCATACATGTCAAAATGACTGAATTTGGTTGATATTTCATGCAATTATGAATGAGTAAAGCAAGTCATACCCTAGGGAATTTGACAGGCATGGAGCAATAAATAGAAGGTAATATGCACACAGATGTTGGCCGGAAAGAAAATAAACATTGCGATGTTTGAATTTTCTCCACAAGTTTTAACTCTAAGAAGCCGCCGATAATTGCAACATGTAGCGCCAGATCTAAGCTATCCATACATGTCAAAATTACTGAATTTGGTTGATATTTCATGCAATTATGAATGAGTAAAGCAAGTCCATACCCCAGGGAATTTGACAGGCATGGAGCAATAAATAAAAGGTAATCTGCACACAGATGGTGGCCGGGAAGAAAATAAACATTGCGAGGTTTGAATTTTCTCCACAAGTGTTAACTCTAAGAAGCCGCCGATAATTGCAACATGTAGCGCCAGATCTAAGCTATCCATACATGTCAACATTACTGAATTTGGTTGATATTTCATGCAATTATGAATGAGTAAAGCAAGTCATACCCTAGGGAATTTGACAGGCATGGAGCAATAAATAGAAGGTAATATGCACACAGATGTTGGCCGGAAAGAAAATAAACATTGCGAGGTTTGAATTTTCTCCACAAGTTTTAACTCTAAGAAGCCGCCGATAATTGCAACATGTAGCGCCAGATCTAAGCTATCCATACATGTCAACATTACTGAATTTGGTTGATATTTCATGCAATTATGAATGAGTAAAGCAAGTCATACCCTAGGGAATTTGACAGGCATGGAGCAATAAATAGAAAGTAATCTGCACACAGATGGTGGCCGGGAAGAAAATAAACATTGCGAGGTTTGAATTTTCTCCACAAGTTTTAACTCTAAGAAGCCGCCGATAATTGCAACATGTAGCGCCAGATCTAAGCTATCCATACATGTCAAAATTACTGAATTTGGTTGATATTTCATGCAATTATGAATGAGTAAAGCAAGTCCATACCCCAGGGAATTTGACATGCATGGAGCAATAAATAGACGGTAACATGTACACATATGTTGGCCGGGAAGAAAATAAACATTGCGAGGTTTGAATTTTCTCCACAAGTTTTAACTCTAAGAATCCGCCGATAATTGCAACATGTAGCGCCAGATCTAAGCTATCCATACATGTCAAAATTACTGAAGTTGGTTGATATTTCATGCAATTATGAATGAGTAAAGCAAGTCCATACCCCAGGGAATTTGACATGCATGGAGCAATAAATAGACGGTAACATGTACACATATGTTGGCCGGGAAGAAAATAAACATTGCGAGGTTTGAATTTTCTCCACAAGTTTTAACTCTAAGAAGCCGCCGATAATTGCAACATGTAGCGCCAGATCTAAGCTATCCATACATGTCAAAATTACTGAATTTGGTTGATATTTCATGCAATTATGAATGAGTAAAGCAAGTCATACCCCAGGGAATTTGACAGGCATGGAGCAATAAATAGAAGGTAATATGCACACAGATGTTGGCCGGAAAGAAAATAAACATTGCGAGGTTTGAATTTTCTCCACAAGTTTTAACTCTAAGAAGCCGCCGATAATTGCAACATGTAGCGCCAGATCTAAGCTATCCATACATGTCAAAATTACTGAATTTGGTTGATATTTCATGCAATTATGAATGAGTAAAGCAAGTCATACCCTAGGGAATTTGACAGGCATGGAGCAATAAATAGAAGGTAATATGCACACAGATGTTGGCCGGAAAGAAAATAAACATTGCGAGGTTTGAATTTTCTCTACAAGTTTTAACTCTAAGAAGCCGCCGATAATTGCAACATGTAGCGCCAGATCTAAGTTATCCATACATGTCAAAATTACTGAATTTGGTTGATATTTCATGCAATTATGAATGAGTAAAGCAAGTCCATACCCCAGGGAATTTGACATGCATGGAGCAATAAATAGACGGTAATATGTACACAGATGTTGGCCGGAAAGAAAATAAACATTGCGAGGTTTGAATTTTCTCCACAAGTGTTAACTCTAAGAAGCCGCCGATAATTGCAACATGTAGCGCCAGATCTAAGCTATCCATAACTGTCAAAATTACTGAATTTGGTTGATATTTCATGCAATTATGAATGAGTAAAGCAAGTCATACCCTAGGGAATTTGACAGGCATGGAGCAATAAATAGAAGGTAATCTGCACACAGATGGTGGCCGGGAAGAAAATAAACATTGCGAGGTTTGAATTTTCTCCACAAGTTTTAACTCTAAGAAGCCGCCGATAATTGCAACATGTAGCGCCAGATCTAAGCTATCCATACATGTCAAAATTACTGAAGTTGGTTGATATTTCATGCAATTATGAATGAGTAAAGCAAGTCCATACCCCAGGGAATTTGACATGCATGGAGCAATAAATAGACGGTAACATGTACACATATGTTGGCCGGGAAGAAAATAAACATTGCGAGGTTTGAATTTTCTCCACAAGTTTTAACTCTAAGAAGCCGCCGATAATTGCAACATGTAGCGCCAGATCTAAGCTATCCATACATGTCAAAATTACTGAATTTGGTTGATATTTCATGCAATTATGAATGAGTAAAGCAAGTCATACCCCAGGGAATTTGACAGGCATGGAGCAATAAATAGAAGGTAATATGCACACAGATGTTGGCCGGAAAGAAAATAAACATTGCGAGGTTTGAATTTTCTCCACAAGTTTTAACTCTAAGAAGCCGCCGATAATTGCAACATGTAGCGCCAGATCTAAGCTATCCATACATGTCAAAATTACTGAATTTGGTTGATATTTCATGCAATTATGAATGAGTAAAGCAAGTCATACCCTAGGGAATTTGACAGGCATGGAGCAATAAATAGAAGGTAATCTGCATACAGATGGTGGCCGGGAAGAAAATAAACATTGCGAGGTTTGAATTTTCTCAACAAGTTTTAACTCTAAGAAGCCGCCGATAATTGCAACATGTAGCGCCAGATCTAAGCTATCCATACATGTCAAAATTACTGAATTTGGTTGATATTTCATGCAATTATGAATGAGTAAAGCAAGTCCATACCCCAGGGAATTTGACATGCATGGAGCAATAAATAGACGGTAACATGTACACATATGTTGGCCGGGAAGAAAATAAACATTGCGAGGTTTGAATTTTCTCCACAAGTTTTAACTCTAAGAAGCCGCCGATAATTGCAACATGTAGCGCCACATCTAAGCTATCCATACATGTCAAAATTACTGAAGTTGGTTGATATTTCATGCAATTATGAATGAGTAAAGCAAGTCCATACCCCAGGGAATTTGACATGCATGGAGCAATAAATAGACGGTAACATGTACACATATGTTGGCCGGGAAGAAAATAAACATTGCGAGGTTTGAATTTTCTCCACAAGTTTTAACTCTAAGAAGCCGCCGATAATTGCAACATGTAGCGCCAGATCTAAGCTATCCATACATGTCAAAATTACTGAAGTTGGTTGATATTTCATGCAATTATGAATGAGTAAAGCAAGTCCATACCCCAGGGAATTTGACATGCATGGAGCAATAAATAGACGGTAACATGTACACATATGTTGGCCGGGAAGAAAATAAACATTGCGAGGTTTGAATTTTCTCCACAAGTTTTAACTCTAAGAAGCCGCCGATAATTGCAACATGTAGCGCCAGATCTAAGTTATCCATACATGTCAAAATTACTGAATTTGGTTGATATTTCATGCAATTATGAATGAGTAAAGCAAGTCCATACCCCAGGGAATTTGACATGCATGGAGCAATAAATAGACGGTAATATGTACACAGATGTTGGCCGGAAAGAAAATAAACATTGCGAGGTTTGAATTTTCTCCACAAGTGTTAACTCTAAGAAGCCGCCGATAATTGCAACATGTAGCGCCAGATCTAAGCTATCCATAACTGTCAAAATTACTGAATTTGGTTGATATTTCATGCAATTATGAATGAGTAAAGCAAGTCATACCCTAGGGAATTTGACAGGCATGGAGCAATAAATAGAAGGTAATCTGCACACAGATGGTGGCCGGGAAGAAAATAAACATTGCGAGGTTTGAATTTTCTCCACAAGTTTTAACTCTAAGAAGCCGCCGATAATTGCAACATGTAGCGCCAGATCTAAGCTATCCATACATGTCAACATTACTGAATTTGGTTGATATTTCATGCAATTATGAATGAGTAAAGCAAGTCATACCCTAGGGAATTTGACAGGCATGGAGCAATAAATAGAAGGTAATATGCACACAGATGTTGGCCGGAAAGAAAATAAACATTGCGAGGTTTGAATTTTCTCTACAAGTTTTAACTCTAAGAAGCCGCCGATAATTGCAACATGTAGCGCCAGATCTAAGTTATCCATACATGTCAAAATTACTGAATTTGGTTGATATTTCATGCAATTATGAATGAGTAAAGCAAGTCCATACCCCAGGGAATTTGACATGCATGGAGCAATAAATAGACGGTAATATGTACACAGATGTTGGCCGGAAAGAAAATAAACATTGCGAGGTTTGAATTTTCTCCACAAGTGTTAACTCTAAGAAGCCGCCGAAAAATTGCAACATGTAGCGCCAGATCTAAGCTATCCATAACTGTCAAAATTACTGAATTTGGTTGATATTTCATGCAATTATGAATGAGTAAAGCAAGTCATACCCTAGGGAATTTGACAGGCATGGAGCAATAAATAGAAGGTAATCTGCACACAGATGGTGGCCGGGAAGAAAATAAACATTGCGAGGTTTGAATTTTCTCCACAAGTTTTAACTCTAAGAAGCCGCCGATAATTGCAACGTGTAGCGCCAGATCTAAGCTATCCATACATGTCAACATTACTGAATTTGGTTGATATTTCATGCAATTATGAATGAGTAAAGCAAGTCATACCCTAGGGAATTTGACAGGCATGGAGCAATAAATAGAAGGTAATCTGCACACAGATGGTGGCCGGGAAGAAAATAAACATTGCGAGGTTTGAATTTTCTCCACAAGTTTTAACTCTAAGAAGCCGCCGATAATTGCAACATGTAGCGCCAGATCTAAGCTATCCATACATGTCAAAATTACTGAATTTGGTTGATATTTCATGCAATTATGAATGAGTAAAGCAAGTCCATACCCCAGGGAATTTGACATGCATGGAGCAATAAATAGACGGTAACATGTACACATATGTTGGCCGGGAAGAAAATAAACATTGCGAGGTTTGAATTTTCTCCACAAGTTTTAACTCTAAGAAGCCGCCGATAATTGCAACATGTAGCGCCACATCTAAGCTATCCATACATGTCAAAATTACTGAAGTTGGTTGATATTTCATGCAATTATGAATGAGTAAAGCAAGTCCATACCCCAGGGAATTTGACATGCATGGAGCAATAAATAGACGGTAACATGTACACATATGTTGGCCGGGAAGAAAATAAACATTGCGAGGTTTGAATTTTCTCCACAAGTTTTAACTCTAAGAAGCCGCCGATAATTGCAACATGTAGCGCCAGATCTAAGCTATCCATACATGTCAAAATTACTGAAGTTGGTTGATATTTCATGCAATTATGAATGAGTAAAGCAAGTCCATACCCCAGGGAATTTGACATGCATGGAGCAATAAATAGACGGTAACATGTACACATATGTTGGCCGGGAAGAAAATAAACATTGCGAGGTTTGAATTTTCTCCACAAGTTTTAACTCTAAGAAGCCGCCGATAATTGCAACATGTAGCGCCAGATCTAAGTTATCCATACATGTCAAAATTACTGAATTTGGTTGATATTTCATGCAATTATGAATGAGTAAAGCAAGTCCATACCCCAGGGAATTTGACATGCATGGAGCAATAAATAGACGGTAATATGTACACAGATGTTGGCCGGAAAGAAAATAAACATTGCGAGGTTTGAATTTTCTCCACAAGTGTTAACTCTAAGAAGCCGCCGAAAAATTGCAACATGTAGCGCCAGATCTAAGCTATCCATAACTGTCAAAATTACTGAATTTGGTTGATATTTCATGCAATTATGAATGAGTAAAGCAAGTCATACCCTAGGGAATTTGACAGGCATGGAGCAATAAATAGAAGGTAATCTGCACACAGATGGTGGCCGGGAAGAAAATAAACATTGCGAGGTTTGAATTTTCTCCACAAGTTTTAACTCTAAGAAGCCGCCGATAATTGCAACATGTAGCGCCACATCTAAGCTATCCATACATGTCAAAATTACTGAAGTTGGTTGATATTTCATGCAATTATGAATGAGTAAAGCAAGTCCATACCCCAGGGAATTTGACATGCATGGAGCAATAAATAGACGGTAACATGTACACATATGTTGGCCGGGAAGAAAATAAACATTGCGAGGTTTGAATTTTCTCCACAAGTTTTAACTCTAAGAAGCCGCCGATAATTGCAACATGTAGCGCCAGATCTAAGCTATCCATACATGTCAACATTACTGAATTTGGTTGATATTTCATGCAATTATGAATGAGTAAAGCAAGTCATACCCTAGGGAATTTGACAGGCATGGAGCAATAAATAGAAGGTAATCTGCACACAGATGGTGGCCGGGAAGAAAATAAACATTGCGAGGTTTGAATTTTCTCAACAAGTTTTAACTCTAAGAAGCCGCCGATAATTGCAACATGTAGCGCCAGATCTAAGCTATCCATACATGTCAAAATTACTGAATTTGGTTGATATTTCATGCAATTATGAATGAGTAAAGCAAGTCCATACCCCAGGGAATTTGACATGCATGGAGCAATAAATAGACGGTAACATGTACACATATGTTGGCCGGGAAGAAAATAAACATTGCGAGGTTTGAATTTTCTCCACAAGTTTTAACTCTAAGAAGCCGCCGATAATTGCAACATGTAGCGCCACATCTAAGCTATCCATACATGTCAAAATTACTGAAGTTGGTTGATATTTCATGCAATTATGAATGAGTAAAGCAAGTCCATACCCCAGGGAATTTGACATGCATGGAGCAATAAATAGACGGTAACATGTACACATATGTTGGCCGGGAAGAAAATAAACATTGCGAGGTTTGAATTTTCTCCACAAGTTTTAACTCTAAGAAGCCGCCGATAATTGCAACATGTAGCGCCAGATCTAAGCTATCCATACATGTCAACATTACTGAATTTGGTTGATATTTCATGCAATTATGAATGAGTAAAGCAAGTCATACCCTAGGGAATTTGACAGGCATGGAGCAATAAATAGAAGGTAATCTGCACACAGATGGTGGCCGGGAAGAAAATAAACATTGCGAGGTTTGAATTTTCTCAACAAGTTTTAACTCTAAGAAGCCGCCGATAATTGCAACATGTAGCGCCAGATCTAAGCTATCCATACATGTCAAAATTACTGAATTTGGTTGATATTTCATGCAATTATGAATGAGTAAAGCAAGTCCATACCCCAGGGAATTTGACATGCATGGAGCAATACATAGACGGTAATATGTACACAGATGTTGGCCGGAAAGAAAATAAACACTGCGAGGTTTGAATTTTCTCCACAAGTGTTAACTCTAAGAAGCCGCCGATAATTGCAACATGTAGCGCCAGATCTAAGCTATCCATACATGTCAACATTACTGAATTTGGTTGATATTTCATGCAATTATGAATGAGTAAAGCAAGTCATACCCTAGGGAATTTGACAGGCATGGAGCCATAAATAGAAGGTAATATGCACACAGATGTTGGCCGGAAAGAAAATAAACATTGCGAGGTTTTAATTTTCTCCACAAGTTTTAACTCTAAGAAGCCGCCGATAATTGCAACATGTAGCGCCAGATCTAAGCTATCCATACATGTCAACATTACTGAATTTGGTTGATATTTCATGCAATTATGAATGAGTAAAGCAAGTCATACCCTAGGGAATTTGACAGGCATGGAGCAATAAATAAAAGGTAATCTGCACACAGATGGTGGCCGGGAAGAAAATAAACATTGCGAGGTTTGAATTTTCTCCACAAGTGTTAACTCTAAGAAGCCGCCGATAATTGCAACATGTAGCGCCAGATCTAAGCTATCCATACATGTCAACATTACTGAATTTGGTTGATATTTCATGCAATTATGAATGAGTAAAGCAAGTCATACCCTAGGGAATTTGACAGGCATGGAGCAATAAATAGAAGGTAATATGCACACAGATGTTGGCCGGAAAGAAAATAAACATTGCGAGGTTTGAATTTTCTCCACAAGTTTTAACTCTAAGAAGCCGCCGATAATTGCAACATGTAGCGCCAGATCTAAGCTATCCATACATGTCAACATTACTGAATTTGGTTGATATTTCATGCAATTATGAATGAGTAAAGCAAGTCATACCCTAGGGAATTTGACAGGCATGGAGCAATAAATAGAAGGTAATCTGCACACAGATGGTGGCCGGGAAGAAAATAAACATTGCGAGGTTTGAATTTTCTCCACAAGTTTTAACTCTAAGAAGCCGCCGATAATTGCAACATGTAGCGCCAGATCTAAGCTATCCATACATGTCAAAATTACTGAATTTGGTTGATATTTCATGCAATTATGAATGAGTAAAGCAAGTCCATACCCCAGGGAATTTGACATGCATGGAGCAATAAATAGACGGTAACATGTACACATATGTTGGCCGGGAAGAAAATAAACATTGCGAGGTTTGAATTTTCTCCACAAGTTTTAACTCTAAGAATCCGCCGATAATTGCAACATGTAGCGCCAGATCTAAGCTATCCATACATGTCAAAATTACTGAAGTTGGTTGATATTTCATGCAATTATGAATGAGTAAAGCAAGTCCATACCCCAGGGAATTTGACATGCATGGAGCAATAAATAGACGGTAACATGTACACATATGTTGGCCGGGAAGAAAATAAACATTGCGAGGTTTGAATTTTCTCCACAAGTTTTAACTCTAAGAAGCCGCCGATAATTGCAACATGTAGCGCCAGATCTAAGCTATCCATACATGTCAAAATTACTGAATTTGGTTGATATTTCATGCAATTATGAATGAGTAAAGCAAGTCATACCCCAGGGAATTTGACAGGCATGGAGCAATAAATAGAAGGTAATATGCACACAGATGTTGGCCGGAAAGAAAATAAACATTGCGAGGTTTGAATTTTCTCCACAAGTTTTAACTCTAAGAAGCCGCCGATAATTGCAACATGTAGCGCCAGATCTAAGCTATCCATACATGTCAAAATTACTGAATTTGGTTGATATTTCATGCAATTATGAATGAGTAAAGCAAGTCCATACCCTAGGGAATTTGACAGGCATGGAGCAATAAATAGAAGGTAATATGCACACAGATGTTGGCCGGAAAGAAAATAAACATTGCGAGGTTTGAATTTTCTCTACAAGTTTTACCTCTAAGAAGCCGCCGATAATTGCAACATGTAGCGCCAGATCTAAGTTATCCATACATGTCAAAATTACTGAATTTGGTTGATATTTCATGCAATTATGAATGAGTAAAGCAAGTCCATACCCCAGGGAATTTGACATGCATGGAGCAATAAATAGACGGTAATATGTACACAGATGTTGGCCGGAAAGAAAATAAACATTGCGAGGTTTGAATTTTCTCCACAAGTGTTAACTCTAAGAAGCCGCCGATAATTGCAACATGTAACGCCAGATCTAAGCTATCCATAACTGTCAAAATTACTGAATTTGGTTGATATTTCATGCAATTATGAATGAGTAAAGCAAGTCATACCCTAGGGAATTTGACAGGCATGGAGCAATAAATAGAAGGTAATCTGCACACAGATGGTGGCCGGGAAGAAAATAAACATTGCGAGGTTTGAATTTTCTCCACAAGTTTTAACTCTAAGAAGCCGCCGATAATTGCAACATGTAGCGCCAGATCTAAGCTATCCATACATGTCAAAATTACTGAAGTTGGTTGATATTTCATGCAATTATGAATGAGTAAAGCAAGTCCATACCCCAGGGAATTTGACATGCATGGAGCAATAAATAGACGGTAACATGTACACATATGTTGGCCGGGAAGAAAATAAACATTGCGAGGTTTGAATTTTCTCCACAAGTTTTAACTCTAAGAAGCCGCCGATAATTGCAACATGTAGCGCCAGATCTAAGCTATCCATACATGTCAAAATTACTGAATTTGGTTGATATTTCATGCAATTATGAATGAGTAAAGCAAGTCCATACCCCAGGGAATTTGACATGCATGGAGCAATAAATAGACGGTAATATGTACACAGATGTTGGCCGGAAAGAAAATAAACATTGCGAGGTTTGAATTTTCTCCACAAGTGTTAACTCTAAGAAGCCGCCGATAATTGCAACATGTAGCGCCAGATCTAAGCTATCCATAACTGTCAAAATTACTGAATTTGGTTGATATTTCATGCAATTATGAATGAGTAAAGCAAGTCATACCCTAGGGAATTTGACAGGCATGGAGCAATAAATAGAAGGTAATCTGCACACAGATGGTGGCCGGGAAGAAAATAAACATTGCGAGGTTTGAATTTTCTCCACAAGTTTTAACTCTAAGAAGCCGCCGATAATTGCAACATGTAGCGCCAGATCTAAGCTATCCATACATGTCAACATTACTGAATTTGGTTGATATTTCATGCAATTATGAATGAGTAAAGCAAGTCATACCCTAGGGAATTTGACAGGCATGGAGCAATAAATAGAAGGTAATCTGCACACAGATGGTGGCCGGGAAGAAAATAAACATTGCGAGGTTTGAATTTTCTCAACAAGTTTTAACTCTAAGAAGCCGCCGATAATTGCAACATGTAGCGCCAGATCTAAGCTATCCATACATGTCAAAATTACTGAATTTGGTTGATATTTCATGCAATTATGAATGAGTAAAGCAAGTCCATACCCCAGGGAATTTGACATGCATGGAGCAATAAATAGACGGTAACATGTACACATATGTTGGCCGGGAAAAAAATAAACATTGCGAGGTTTGAATTTTCTCCACAAGTTTTAACTCTAAGAAGCCGCCGATAATTGCAACATGTAGCGCCACATCTAAGCTATCCATACATGTCAAAATTACTGAAGTTGGTTGATATTTCATGCAATTATGAATGAGTAAAGCAAGTCCATACCCCAGGGAATTTGACATGCATGGAGCAATAAATAGACGGTAACATGTACACATATGTTGGCCGGGAAGAAAATAAACATTGCGAGGTTTGAGTTTTCTCCACAAGTTTTAACTCTAAGAAGCCGCCGATAATTGCAACATGTAGCGCCAGATCTAAGCTATCCATACATGTCAAAATTACTGAAGTTGGTTGATATTTCATGCAATTATGAATGAGTAAAGCAAGTCCATACCCCAGGGAATTTGACATGCATGGAGCAATAAATAGACGGTAACATGTACACATATGTTGGCCGGGAAGAAAATAAACATTGCGAGGTTTGAATTTTCTCCACAAGTTTTAACTCTAAGAAGCCGCCGATAATTGCAACATGTAGCGCCAGATCTAAGTTATCCATACATGTCAAAATTACTGAATTTGGTTGATATTTCATGCAATTATGAATGAGTAAAGCAAGTCCATACCCCAGGGAATTTGACATGCATGGAGCAATAAATAGACGGTAACATGTACACATATGTTGGCCGGGAAGAAAATAAACATTGCGAGGTTTGAATTTTCTCCACAAGTTTTAACTCTAAGAAGCCGCCGATAATTGCAACATGTAGCGCCACATCTAAGCTATCCATACATGTCAAAATTACTGAAGTTGGTTGATATTTCATGCAATTATGAATGAGTAAAGCAAGTCCATACCCCAGGGAATTTGACATGCATGGAGCAATAAATAGACGGTAACATGTACACATATGTTGGCCGGGAAGAAAATAAACATTGCGAGGTTTGAATTTTCTCCACAAGTTTTAACTCTAAGAAGCCGCCGATAATTGCAACATGTAGCGCCAGATCTAAGCTATCCATACATGTCAAAATTACTGAAGTTGGTTGATATTTCATGCAATTATGAATGAGTAAAGCAAGTCCATACCCCAGGGAATTTGACATGCATGGAGCAATAAATAGACGGTAACATGTACACATATGTTGGCCGGGAAGAAAATAAACATTGCGAGGTTTGAATTTTCTCCACAAGTTTTAACTCTAAGAAGCCGCCGATAATTGCAACATGTAGCGCCAGATCTAAGTTATCCATACATGTCAAAATAACTGAATTTGGTTGATATTTCATGCAATTATGAATGAGTAAAGCAAGTCCATACCCCAGGGAATTTGACATGCATGGAGCAATAAATAGACGGTAATATGTACACAGATGTTGGCCGGAAAGAAAATAAACATTGCGAGGTTTGAATTTTCTCCACAAGTTTTAACTCTAAGAAGCCGCCGATAATTGCAACATGTAGCGCCAGATCTAAGCTATCCATAACTGTCAAAATTACTGAATTTGGTTGATATTTCATGCAATTATGAATGAGTAAAGCAAGTCATACCCTAGGGAATTTGACAGGCATGGAGCAATAAATAGAAGGTAATCTGCACACAGATGGTGGCCGGGAAGAAAATAAACATTGCGAGGTTTGAATTTTCTCCACAAGTTTTAACTCTAAGAAGCCGCCGATAATTGCAACATGTAGCGCCAGATCTAAGCTATCCATACATGTCAACATTACTGAATTTGGTTGATATTTCATGCAATTATGAATGAGTAAAGCAAGTCATACCCTAGGGAATTTGACAGGCATGGAGCAATAAATAGAAGGTAATATGCACACAGATGTTGGCCGGAAAGAAAATAAACATTGCGAGGTTTGAATTTTCTCTACAAGTTTTAACTCTAAGAAGCCGCCGATAATTGCAACATGTAGCGCCAGATCTAAGCTATCCATACATGTCAAAATTACTGAATTTGGTTGATATTTCATGCAATTATGAATGAGTAAAGCAAGTCCATACCCCAGGGAATTTGACATGCATGGAGCAATAAATAGACGGTAACATGTACACATATGTTGGCCGGGAAGAAAATAAACATTGCGAGGTTTGAATTTTCTCCACAAGTTTTAACTCTAAGAAGCCGCCGATAATTGCAACATGTAGCGCCACATCTAAGCTATCCATACATGTCAAAATTACTGAAGTTGGTTGATATTTCATGCAATTATGAATGAGTAAAGCAAGTCCATACCCCAGGGAATTTGACATGCATGGAGCAATAAATAGACGGTAACATGTACACATATGTTGGCCGGGAAGAAAATAAACATTGCGAGGTTTGAGTTTTCTCCACAAGTTTTAACTCTAAGAAGCCGCCGATAATTGCAACATGTAGCGCCAGATCTAAGCTATCCATACATGTCAAAATTACTGAAGTTGGTTGATATTTCATGCAATTATGAATGAGTAAAGCAAGTCCATACCCCAGGGAATTTGACATGCATGGAGCAATAAATAGACGGTAACATGTACACATATGTTGGCCGGGAAGAAAATAAACATTGCGAGGTTTGAATTTTCTCCACAAGTTTTAACTCTAAGAAGCCGCCGATAATTGCAACATGTAGCGCCAGATCTAAGTTATCCATACATGTCAAAATTACTGAATTTGGTTGATATTTCATGCAATTATGAATGAGTAAAGCAAGTCCATACCCCAGGGAATTTGACATGCATGGAGCAATAAATAGACGGTAACATGTACACATATGTTGGCCGGGAAGAAAATAAACATTGCGAGGTTTGAATTTTCTCCACAAGTTTTAACTCTAAGAAGCCGCCGATAATTGCAACATGTAGCGCCACATCTAAGCTATCCATACATGTCAAAATTACTGAAGTTGGTTGATATTTCATGCAATTATGAATGAGTAAAGCAAGTCCATACCCCAGGGAATTTGACATGCATGGAGCAATAAATAGACGGTAACATGTACACATATGTTGGCCGGGAAGAAAATAAACATTGCGAGGTTTGAATTTTCTCCACAAGTTTTAACTCTAAGAAGCCGCCGATAATTGCAACATGTAGCGCCAGATCTAAGCTATCCATACATGTCAAAATTACTGAAGTTGGTTGATATTTCATGCAATTATGAATGAGTAAAGCAAGTCCATACCCCAGGGAATTTGACATGCATGGAGCAATAAATAGACGGTAACATGTACACATATGTTGGCCGGGAAGAAAATAAACATTGCGAGGTTTGAATTTTCTCCACAAGTTTTAACTCTAAGAAGCCGCCGATAATTGCAACATGTAGCGCCAGATCTAAGTTATCCATACATGTCAAAATAACTGAATTTGGTTGATATTTCATGCAATTATGAATGAGTAAAGCAAGTCCATACCCCAGGGAATTTGACATGCATGGAGCAATAAATAGACGGTAATATGTACACAGATGTTGGCCGGAAAGAAAATAAACATTGCGAGGTTTGAATTTTCTCCACAAGTTTTAACTCTAAGAAGCCGCCGATAATTGCAACATGTAGCGCCAGATCTAAGCTATCCATAACTGTCAAAATTACTGAATTTGGTTGATATTTCATGCAATTATGAATGAGTAAAGCAAGTCATACCCTAGGGAATTTGACAGGCATGGAGCAATAAATAGAAGGTAATCTGCACACAGATGGTGGCCGGGAAGAAAATAAACATTGCGAGGTTTGAATTTTCTCCACAAGTTTTAACTCTAAGAAGCCGCCGATAATTGCAACATGTAGCGCCAGATCTAAGCTATCCATACATGTCAACATTACTGAATTTGGTTGATATTTCATGCAATTATGAATGAGTAAAGCAAGTCATACCCTAGGGAATTTGACAGGCATGGAGCAATAAATAGAAGGTAATATGCACACAGATGTTGGCCGGAAAGAAAATAAACATTGCGAGGTTTGAATTTTCTCTACAAGTTTTAACTCTAAGAAGCCGCCGATAATTGCAACATGTAGCGCCAGATCTAAGTTATCCATACATGTCAAAATTACTGAATTTGGTTGATATTTCATGCAATTATGAATGAGTAAAGCAAGTCCATACCCCAGGGAATTTGACATGCATGGAGCAATAAATAGACGGTAATATGTACACAGATGTTGGCCGGAAAGAAAATAAACATTGCGAGGTTTGAATTTTCTCCACAAGTGTTAACTCTAAGAAGCCGCCGAAAAATTGCAACATGTAGCGCCAGATCTAAGCTATCCATAACTGTCAAAATTACTGAATTTGGTTGATATTTCATGCAATTATGAATGAGTAAAGCAAGTCATACCCTAGGGAATTTGACAGGCATGGAGCAATAAATAGAAGGTAATCTGCACACAGATGGTGGCCGGGAAGAAAATAAACATTGCGAGGTTTGAATTTTCTCCACAAGTTTTAACTCTAAGAAGCCGCCGATAATTGCAACATGTAGCGCCAGATCTAAGCTATCCATACATGTCAACATTACTGAATTTGGTTGATATTTCATGCAATTATGAATGAGTAAAGCAAGTCATACCCTAGGGAATTTGACAGGCATGGAGCAATAAATAGAAGGTAATCTGCACACAGATGGTGGCCGGGAAGAAAATAAACATTGCGAGGTTTGAATTTTCTCCACAAGTTTTAACTCTAAGAAGCCGCCGATAATTGCAACATGTAGCGCCAGATCTAAGCTATCCATACATGTCAAAATTACTGAATTTGGTTGATATTTCATGCAATTATGAATGAGTAAAGCAAGTCCATACCCCAGGGAATTTGACATGCATGGAGCAATAAATAGACGGTAACATGTACACATATGTTGGCCGGGAAGAAAATAAACATTGCGAGGTTTGAATTTTCTCCACAAGTTTTAACTCTAAGAAGCCGCCGATAATTGCAACATGTAGCGCCACATCTAAGCTATCTATACATGTCAAAATTACTGAAGTTGGTTGATATTTCATGCAATTATGAATGAGTAAAGCAAGTCCATACCCCAGGGAATTTGACATGCATGGAGCAATAAATAGACGGTAACATGTACACATATGTTTGCCGGGAAGAAAATAAACATTGCGAGGTTTGAATTTTCTCCACAAGTTTTAACTCTAAGAAGCCGCCGATAATTGCAACATGTAGCGCCAGATCTAAGCTATCCATACATGTCAAAATTACTGAAGTTGGTTGATATTTCATGCAATTATGAATGAGTAAAGCAAGTCCATACCCCAGGGAATTTGACATGCATGGAGCAATAAATAGACGGTAACATGTACACATATGTTGGCCGGGAAGAAAATAAACATTGCGAGGTTTGAATTTTCTCCACAAGTTTTAACTCTAAGAAGCCGCCGATAATTGCAACATGTAGCGCCAGATCTAAGCTATCCATACATGTCAAAATTACTGAATTTGGTTGATATTTCATGCAATTATGAATGAGTAAAGCAAGTCATACCCCAGGGAATTTGACAGGCATGGAGCAATAAATAGAAGGTAATATGCACACAGATGTTGGCCGGAAAGAAAATAAACATTGCGAGGTTTGAATTTTCTCCACAAGTTTTAACTCTAGGAAGCCGCCGATAATTGCAACATGTAGCGCCATATCTAAGCTATCCATACATGTCAAAATTACTGAATTTGGTTGATATTTCATGCAATTATGAATGAGTAAAGCAAGTCCATACCCCAGGGAATTTGACATGCATGGAGCAATAAATAGACGGTAACATGTACACATATGTTGGCCGGGAAGAAAATAAACATTGCGAGGTTTGAATTTTCTCCACAAGTTTTAACTCTAAGAAGCCGCCGATAATTGCAACATGTAGCGCCACATCTAAGCTATCCATACATGTCAAAATTACTGAAGTTGGTTGATATTTCATGCAATTATGAATGAGTAAAGCAAGTCCATACCCCAGGGAATTTGACATGCATGGAGCAATAAATAGACGGTAACATGTACACATATGTTGGCCGGGAAGAAAATAAACATTGCGAGGTTTGAATTTTCTCCACAAGTTTTAACTCTAAGAAGCCGCCGATAATTGCAACATGTAGCGCCAGATCTAAGCTATCCATACATGTCAAAATTACTGAAGTTGGTTGATATTTCATGCAATTATGAATGAGTAAAGCAAGTCCATACCCCAGGGAATTTGACATGCATGGAGCAATAAATAGACGGTAACATGTACACATATGTTGGCCGGGAAGAAAATAAACATTGTGAGGTTTGAATTTTCTCCACAAGTTTTAACTCTAAGAAGCCGCCGATAATTGCAACATGTAGCGCCAGATCTAAGTTATCCATACATGTCAAAATAACTGAATTTGGTTGATATTTCATGCAATTATGAATGAGTAAAGCAAGTCCATACCCTAGGGAATTTGACATGCATGGAGCAATAAATAGACGGTAATATGTACACAGATGTTGGCCGGAAAGAAAATAAACATTGCGAGGTTTGAATTTTCTCCACAAGTTTTAACTCTAAGAAGCCGCCGATAATTGCAACATGTAGCGCCAGATCTAAGCTATCCATAACTGTCAAAATTACTGAATTTGGTTGATATTTCATGCAATTATGAATGAGTAAAGCAAGTCATACCCTAGGGAATTTGACAGGCATGGAGCAATAAATAGAAGGTAATCTGCACACAGATGGTGGCCGGGAAGAAAATAAACATTGCGAGGTTTGAATTTTCTCCACAAGTTTTAACTCTAAGAAGCCGCCGATAATTGCAACATGTAGCGCCAGATCTAAGCTATCCATACATGTCAACATTACTGAATTTGGTTGATATTTCATGCAATTATGAATGAGTAAAGCAAGTCATACCCTAGGGAATTTGACAGGCATGGAGCAATAAATAGAAGGTAATATGCACACAGATGTTGGCCGGAAAGAAAATAAACATTGCGAGGTTTGAATTTTCTCTACAAGTTTTAACTCTAAGAAGCCGCCGATAATTGCAACATGTAGCGCCAGATCTAAGCTATCCATACATGTCAAAATTACTGAATTTGGTTGATATTTCATGCAATTATGAATGAGTAAAGCAAGTCCATACCCCAGGGAATTTGACATGCATGGAGCAATAAATAGACGGTAACATGTACACATATGTTGGCCGGGAAGAAAATAAACATTGCGAGGTTTGAATTTTCTCCACAAGTTTTAACTCTAAGAAGCCGCCGATAATTGCAACATGTAGCGCCACATCTAAGCTATCCATACATGTCAAAATTACTGAAGTTGGTTGATATTTCATGCAATTATGAATGAGTAAAGCAAGTCCATACCCCAGGGAATTTGACATGCATGGAGCAATAAATAGACGGTAACATGTACACATATGTTGGCCGGGAAGAAAATAAACATTGCGAGGTTTGAGTTTTCTCCACAAGTTTTAACTCTAAGAAGCCGCCGATAATTGCAACATGTAGCGCCAGATCTAAGCTATCCATACATGTCAAAATTACTGAAGTTGGTTGATATTTCATGCAATTATGAATGAGTAAAGCAAGTCCATACCCCAGGGAATTTGACATGCATGGAGCAATAAATAGACGGTAACATGTACACATATGTTGGCCGGGAAGAAAATAAACATTGCGAGGTTTGAATTTTCTCCACAAGTTTTAACTCTAAGAAGCCGCCGATAATTGCAACATGTAGCGCCAGATCTAAGTTATCCATACATGTCAAAATTACTGAATTTGGTTGATATTTCATGCAATTATGAATGAGTAAAGCAAGTCCATACCCCAGGGAATTTGACATGCATGGAGCAATAAATAGACGGTAACATGTACACATATGTTGGCCGGGAAGAAAATAAACATTGCGAGGTTTGAATTTTCTCCACAAGTTTTAACTCTAAGAAGCCGCCGATAATTGCAACATGTAGCGCCACATCTAAGCTATCCATACATGTCAAAATTACTGAAGTTGGTTGATATTTCATGCAATTATGAATGAGTAAAGCAAGTCCATACCCCAGGGAATTTGACATGCATGGAGCAATAAATAGACGGTAACATGTACACATATGTTGGCCGGGAAGAAAATAAACATTGCGAGGTTTGAATTTTCTCCACAAGTTTTAACTCTAAGAAGCCGCCGATAATTGCAACATGTAGCGCCAGATCTAAGCTATCCATACATGTCAAAATTACTGAAGTTGGTTGATATTTCATGCAATTATGAATGAGTAAAGCAAGTCCATACCCCAGGGAATTTGACATGCATGGAGCAATAAATAGACGGTAACATGTACACATATGTTGGCCGGGAAGAAAATAAACATTGCGAGGTTTGAATTTTCTCCACAAGTTTTAACTCTAAGAAGCCGCCGATAATTGCAACATGTAGCGCCAGATCTAAGTTATCCATACATGTCAAAATAACTGAATTTGGTTGATATTTCATGCAATTATGAATGAGTAAAGCAAGTCCATACCCCAGGGAATTTGACATGCATGGAGCAATAAATAGACGGTAATATGTACACAGATGTTGGCCGGAAAGAAAATAAACATTGCGAGGTTTGAATTTTCTCCACAAGTTTTAACTCTAAGAAGCCGCCGATAATTGCAACATGTAGCGCCAGATCTAAGCTATCCATAACTGTCAAAATTACTGAATTTGGTTGATATTTCATGCAATTATGAATGAGTAAAGCAAGTCATACCCTAGGGAATTTGACAGGCATGGAGCAATAAATAGAAGGTAATCTGCACACAGATGGTGGCCGGGAAGAAAATAAACATTGCGAGGTTTGAATTTTCTCCACAAGTTTTAACTCTAAGAAGCCGCCGATAATTGCAACATGTAGCGCCAGATCTAAGCTATCCATACATGTCAACATTACTGAATTTGGTTGATATTTCATGCAATTATGAATGAGTAAAGCAAGTCATACCCTAGGGAATTTGACAGGCATGGAGCAATAAATAGAAGGTAATATGCACACAGATGTTGGCCGGAAAGAAAATAAACATTGCGAGGTTTGAATTTTCTCTACAAGTTTTAACTCTAAGAAGCCGCCGATAATTGCAACATGTAGCGCCAGATCTAAGTTATCCATACATGTCAAAATTACTGAATTTGGTTGATATTTCATGCAATTATGAATGAGTAAAGCAAGTCCATACCCCAGGGAATTTGACATGCATGGAGCAATAAATAGACGGTAATATGTACACAGATGTTGGCCGGAAAGAAAATAAACATTGCGAGGTTTGAATTTTCTCCACAAGTGTTAACTCTAAGAAGCCGCCGAAAAATTGCAACATGTAGCGCCAGATCTAAGCTATCCATAACTGTCAAAATTACTGAATTTGGTTGATATTTCATGCAATTATGAATGAGTAAAGCAAGTCATACCCTAGGGAATTTGACAGGCATGGAGCAATAAATAGAAGGTAATCTGCACACAGATGGTGGCCGGGAAGAAAATAAACATTGCGAGGTTTGAATTTTCTCCACAAGTTTTAACTCTAAGAAGCCGCCGATAATTGCAACATGTAGCGCCAGATCTAAGCTATCCATACATGTCAACATTACTGAATTTGGTTGATATTTCATGCAATTATGAATGAGTAAAGCAAGTCATACCCTAGGGAATTTGACAGGCATGGAGCAATAAATAGAAGGTAATCTGCACACAGATGGTGGCCGGGAAGAAAATAAACATTGCGAGGTTTGAATTTTCTCCACAAGTTTTAACTCTAAGAAGCCGCCGATAATTGCAACATGTAGCGCCAGATCTAAGCTATCCATACATGTCAAAATTACTGAATTTGGTTGATATTTCATGCAATTATGAATGAGTAAAGCAAGTCCATACCCCAGGGAATTTGACATGCATGGAGCAATAAATAGACGGTAACATGTACACATATGTTGGCCGGGAAGAAAATAAACATTGCGAGGTTTGAATTTTCTCCACAAGTTTTAACTCTAAGAAGCCGCCGATAATTGCAACATGTAGCGCCACATCTAAGCTATCTATACATGTCAAAATTACTGAAGTTGGTTGATATTTCATGCAATTATGAATGAGTAAAGCAAGTCCATACCCCAGGGAATTTGACATGCATGGAGCAATAAATAGACGGTAACATGTACACATATGTTTGCCGGGAAGAAAATAAACATTGCGAGGTTTGAATTTTCTCCACAAGTTTTAACTCTAAGAAGCCGCCGATAATTGCAACATGTAGCGCCAGATCTAAGCTATCCATACATGTCAAAATTACTGAAGTTGGTTGATATTTCATGCAATTATGAATGAGTAAAGCAAGTCCATACCCCAGGGAATTTGACATGCATGGAGCAATAAATAGACGGTAACATGTACACATATGTTGGCCGGGAAGAAAATAAACATTGCGAGGTTTGAATTTTCTCCACAAGTTTTAACTCTAAGAAGCCGCCGATAATTGCAACATGTAGCGCCAGATCTAAGCTATCCATACATGTCAAAATTACTGAATTTGGTTGATATTTCATGCAATTATGAATGAGTAAAGCAAGTCATACCCCAGGGAATTTGACAGGCATGGAGCAATAAATAGAAGGTAATATGCACACAGATGTTGGCCGGAAAGAAAATAAACATTGCGAGGTTTGAATTTTCTCCACAAGTTTTAACTCTAGGAAGCCGCCGATAATTGCAACATGTAGCGCCATATCTAAGCTATCCATACATGTCAAAATTACTGAATTTGGTTGATATTTCATGCAATTATGAATGAGTAAAGCAAGTCATACCCTAGGGAATTTGACAGGCATGGAGCCATAAATAGAAGGTAATATGCACACAGATGTTGGCCGGAAAGAAAATAAACATTGCGAGGTTTGAATTTTCTCTACAAGTTTTAACTCTAAGAAGCCGCCGATAATTGCAACATGTAGCGCCAGATCTAAGTTATCCATACATGTCAAAATTACTGAATTTGGTTGATATTTCATGCAATTATGAATGAGTAAAGCAAGTCCATACCCCAGGGAATTTGACATGCATGGAGCAATAAATAGACGGTAATATGTACACAGATGTTGGCCGGAAAGAAAATAAACATTGCGAGGTTTGAATTTTCTCCACAAGTGTTAACTCTAAGAAGCCGCCGATAATTGCAACATGTAGCGCCAGATCTAAGCTATCCATACATGTCAACATTACTGAATTTGGTTGATATTTCATGCAATTATGAATGAGTAAAGCAAGTCATACCCTAGGGAATTTGACAGGCATGGAGCAATAAATAGAAGGTAATCTGCACACAGATGGTGGCCGGGAAGAAAATAAACATTGCGAGGTTTGAATTTTCTCCACAAGTTTTAACTCTAAGAAGCCGCCGATAATTGAAACATGTAGCGCCAGATCTAAGCTATCCATACATGTCAACATTACTGAATTTGGTTGATATTTCATGCAATTATGAATGAGTAAAGCAAGTCATACCCTAGGGAATTTGACAGGCATGGAGCAATAAATAGAAGGTAATCTGCACACAGATGGTGGCCGGGAAGAAAATAAACATTGCGAGGTTTGAATTTTCTCCACAAGTTTTAACTCTAAGAAGCCGCCGATAATTGCAACATGTAGCGCCAGATCTAAGCTATCCATACATGTCAAAATTACTGAATTTGGTTGATATTTCATGCAATTATGAATGAGTAAAGCAAGTCCATACCCCAGGGAATTTGACATGCATGGAGCAATAAATAGACGGTAACATGTACACATATGTTGGCCGGGAAGAAAATAAACATTGCGAGGTTTGAATTTTCTCCACAAGTTTTAACTCTAAGAAGCCGCCGATAATTGCAACATGTAGCGCCACATCTAAGCTATCCATACATGTCAAAATTACTGAAGTTGGTTGATATTTCATGCAATTATGAATGAGTAAAGCAAGTCCATACCCCAGGGAATTTGACATGCATGGAGCAATAAATAGACGGTAACATGTACACATATGTTGGCCGGGAAGAAAATAAACATTGCGAGGTTTGAATTTTCTCCACAAGTTTTAACTCTAAGAAGCCGCCGATAATTGCAACATGTAGCGCCAGATCTAAGCTATCCATACATGTCAAAATTACTGAAGTTGGTTGATATTTCATGCAATTATGAATGAGTAAAGCAAGTCCATACCCCAGGGAATTTGACATGCATGGAGCAATAAATAGACGGTAACATGTACACATATGTTGGCCGGGAAGAAAATAAACATTGCGAGGTTTGAATTTTCTCCACAAGTTTTAACTCTAAGAAGCCGCCGATAATTGCAACATGTAGCGCCAGATCTAAGCTATCCATACATGTCAAAATTACTGAATTTGGTTGATATTTCATGCAATTATGAATGAGTAAAGCAAGTCATACCCCAGGGAATTTGACAGGCATGGAGCAATAAATAGAAGGTAATATGCACACAGATGTTGGCCGGAAAGAAAATAAACATTGCGAGGTTTGAATTTTCTCCACAAGTTTTAACTCTAGGAAGCCGCCGATAATTGCAACATGTAGCGCCATATCTAAGCTATCCATACATGTCAAAATTACTGAATTTGGTTGATATTTCATGCAATTATGAATGAGTAAAGCAAGTCATACCCTAGGGAATTTGACAGGCATGGAGCAATAAATAGAAGGTAATATGCACACAGATGTTGGCCTGAAAGAAAATAAACATTGCGAGGTTTGAATTTTCTCTACAAGTTTTAACTCTAAGAAGCCGCCGATAATTGCAACATGTAGCGCCAGATCTAAGTTATCCATACATGTCAAAATTACTGAATTTGGTTGATATTTCATGCAATTATGAATGAGTAAAGCAAGTCCATACCCCAGGGAATTTGACATGCATGGAGCAATAAATAGACGGTAATATGTACACAGATGTTGGCCGGAAAGAAAATAAACATTGCGAGGTTTGAATTTTCTCCACAAGTGTTAACTCTAAGAAGCCGCCGATAATTGCAACATGTAGCGCCAGATCTAAGCTATCCATAACTGTCAAAATTACTGAATTTGGTTGATATTTCATGCAATTATGAATGAGTAAAGCAAGTCATACCCTAGGGAATTTGACAGGCATGGAGCAATAAATAGAAGGTAATCTGCACACAGATGGTGGCCGGGAAGAAAATAAACATTGCGAGGTTTGAATTTTCTCCACAAGTTTTAACTCTAAGAAGCCGCCGATAATTGCAACATGTAGCGCCAGATCTAAGCTATCCATACATGTCAACATTACTGAATTTGGTTGATATTTCATGCAATTATGAATGAGTAAAGCAAGTCATACCCTAGGGAATTTGACAGGCATGGAGCAATAAATAGAAGGTAATATGCACACAGATGTTGGCCGGAAAGAAAATAAACATTGCGAGGTTTGGATTTTCTCTACAAGTTTTAACTCTAAGAAGCCGCCGATAATTGCAACATGTAGCGCCAGATCTAAGTTATCCATACATGTCAAAATTACTGAATTTGGTTGATATTTCATGCAATTATGAATGAGTAAAGCAAGTCCATACCCCAGGGAATTTGACATGCATGGAGCAATAAATAGACGGTAATATGTACACAGATGTTGGCCGGAAAGAAAATAAACATTGCGAGGTTTGAATTTTCTCCACAAGTGTTAACTCTAAGAAGCCGCCGATAATTGCAACATGTAGCGCCAGATCTAAGCTATCCATAACTGTCAAAATTACTGAATTTGGTTGATATTTCATGCAATTATGAATGAGTAAAGCAAGTCATACCCTAGGGAATTTGACAGGCATGGAGCAATAAATAGAAGGTAATCTGCACACAGATGGTGGCCGGGAAGAAAATAAACATTGCGAGGTTTGAATTTTCTCCACAAGTTTTAACTCTAAGAAGCCGCCGATAATTGCAACATGTAGCGCCAGATCTAAGCTATCCATACATGTCAACATTACTGAATTTGGTTGATATTTCATGCAATTATGAATGAGTAAAGCAAGTCATACCCTAGGGAATTTGACAGGCATGGAGCAATAAATAGAAGGTAATCTGCACACAGATGGTGGCCGGGAAGAAAATAAACATTGCGAGGTTTGAATTTTCTCCACAAGTTTTAACTCTAAGAAGCCGCCGATAATTGCAACATGTAGCGCCAGATCTAAGCTATCCATACATGTCAAAATTACTGAATTTGGTTGATATTTCATGCAATTATGAATGAGTAAAGCAAGTCCATACCCCAGGGAATTTGACATGCATGGAGCAATAAATAGACGGTAACATGTACACATATGTTGGCCGGGAAGAAAATAAACATTGCGAGGTTTGAATTTTCTCCACAAGTTTTAACTCTAAGAAGCCGCCGATAATTGCAACATGTAGCGCCACATCTAAGCTATCCATACATGTCAAAATTACTGAAGTTGGTTGATATTTCATGCAATTATGAACGAGTAAAGCAAGTCCATACCCCAGGGAATTTGACATGCATGGAGCAATAAATAGACGGTAACATGTACACATATGTTGGCCGGGAAGAAAATAAACATTGCGAGGTTTGAATTTTCTCCACAAGTTTTAACTCTAAGAAGCCGCCGATAATTGCAACATGTAGCGCCAGATCTAAGCTATCCATACATGTCAAAATTACTGAAGTTGGTTGATATTTCATGCAATTATGAATGAGTAAAGCAAGTCCATACCCCAGGGAATTTGACATGCATGGAGCAATAAATAGACGGTAACATGTACACATATGTTGGCCGGGAAGAAAATAAACATTGCGAGGTTTGAATTTTCTCCACAAGTTTTAACTCTAAGAAGCCGCCGATAATTGCAACATGTAGCGCCAGATCTAAGCTATCCATACATGTCAAAATTACTGAATTTGGTTGATATTTCATGCAATTATGAATGAGTAAAGCAAGTCATACCCCAGGGAATTTGACAGGCATGGAGCAATAAATAGAAGGTAATATGCACACAGATGTTGGCCGGAAAGAAAATAAACATTGCGAGGTTTGAATTTTCTCCACAAGTTTTAACTCTAGGAAGCCGCCGATAATTGCAACATGTAGCGCCATATCTAAGCTATCCATACATGTCAAAATTACTGAATTTGGTTGATATTTCATGCAATTATGAATGAGTAAAGCAAGTCATACCCTAGGGAATTTGACAGGCATGGAGCAATAAATAGAAGGTAATATGCACACAGATGTTGGCCGGAAAGAAAATAAACATTGCGAGGTTTGAATTTTCTCTACAAGTTTTAACTCTAAGAAGCCGCCGATAATTGCAACATGTAGCGCCAGATCTAAGTTATCCATACATGTCAAAATTACTGAATTTGGTTGATATTTCATGCAATTATGAATGAGTAAAGCAAGTCCATACCCCAGGGAATTTGACATGCATGGAGCAATAAATAGACGGTAATATGTACACAGATGTTGGCCGGAAAGAAAATAAACATTGCGAGGTTTGAATTTTCTCCACAAGTGTTAACTCTAAGAAGCCGCCGATAATTGCAACATGTAGCGCCAGATCTAAGCTATCCATAACTGTCAAAATTACTGAATTTGGTTGATATTTCATGCAATTATGAATGAGTAAAGCAAGTCATACCCTAGGGAATTTGACAGGCATGGAGCAATAAATAGAAGGTAATCTGCACACAGATGGTGGCCGGGAAGAAAATAAACATTGCGAGGTTTGAATTTTCTCCACAAGTTTTAACTCTAAGAAGCCGCCGATAATTGCAACATGTAGCGCCAGATCTAAGCTATCCATACATGTCAACATTACTGAATTTGGTTGATATTTCATGCAATTATGAATGAGTAAAGCAAGTCATACCCTAGGGAATTTGACAGGCATGGAGCAATAAATAGAAGGTAATCTGCACACAGATGGTGGCCGGGAAGAAAATAAACATTGCGAGGTTTGAATTTTCTCCACAAGTTTTAACTCTAAGAAGCCGCCGATAATTGCAACATGTAGCGCCAGATCTAAGCTATCCATACATGTCAAAATTACTGAATTTGGTTGATATTTCATGCAATTATGAATGAGTAAAGCAAGTCCATACCCCAGGGAATTTGACATGCATGGAGCAATAAATAGACGGTAACATGTACACATATGTTGGCCGGGAAGAAAATAAACATTGCGAGGTTTGAATTTTCTCCACAAGTTTTAACTCTAAGAAGCCGCCGATAATTGCAACATGTAGCGCCAGATCTAAGCTATCCATACATGTCAAAATTACTGAAGTTGGTTGATATTTCATGCAATTATGAATGAGTAAAGCAAGTCCATACCCCAGGGAATTTGACATGCATGGAGCAATAAATAGACGGTAACATGTACACATATGTTGGCCGGGAAGAAAATAAACATTGCGAGGTTTGAATTTTCTCCACAAGTTTTAACTCTAAGAAGCCGCCGATAATTGCAACATGTAGCGCCAGATCTAAGCTATCCATACATGTCAAAATTACTGAAGTTGGTTGATATTTCATGCAATTATGAATGAGTAAAGCAAGTCCATACCCCAGGGAATTTGACATGCATGGAGCAATAAATAGACGGTAACATGTACACATATGTTGGCCGGGAAGAAAATAAACATTGCGAGGTTTGAATTTTCTCCACAAGTTTTAACTCTAAGAAGCCGCCGATAATTGCAACATGTAGCGCCAGATCTAAGCTATCCATACATGTCAAAATTACTGAATTTGGTTGATATTTCATGCAATTATGAATGAGTAAAGCAAGTCATACCCCAGGGAATTTGACAGGCATGGAGCAATAAATAGAAGGTAATATGCACACAGATGTTGGCCGGAAAGAAAATAAACATTGCGAGGTTTGAATTTTCTCCACAAGTTTTAACTCTAGGAAGCCGCCGATAATTGCAACATGTAGCGCCATATCTAAGCTATCCATACATGTCAAAATTACTGAATTTGGTTGATATTTCATGCAATTATGAATGAGTAAAGCAAGTCATACCCTAGGGAATTTGACAGGCATGGAGCAATAAATAGAAGGTAATATGTACACAGATGTTGGCCGGAAAGAAAATAAACACAGCGAGGTTTGAATTTTCTCCACAAGTGTTAACTCTAAGAAGCCGCCGATAATTGCAACATGTAGCGCCAGATCTAAGCTATCCATAACTGTCAAAATTACTGAATTTGGTTGATATTTCATGCAATTATGAATGAGTAAAGCAAGTCATACCCTAGGGAATTTGACAGGCATGGAGCAATAAATAGAAGGTAATATGCACACAGATGTTGGCCGGGAAGAAAATAAACATTGCGAGGTTTGAATTTTCTCCACAAGTTTTAACTCTAAGAAGCCGCCGATAATTGCAACATGTAGCGCCAGATCTAAGCTATCCATAACTGTCAAAATTACTGAATTTGGTTGATATTTCATGCAATTATGAATGAGTAAAGCAAGTCATACCCCAGGGAATTTGACAGGCATGGAGCAATAAATAGAAGGTAATATGCACACAGATGTTGGCCGGAAAGAAAATAAACATTGCGAGGTTTGAATTTTCTCCACAAGTTTTAACTCTAGGAAGCCGCCGATAATTGCAACATGTAGCGCCATATCTAAGCTATCCATACATGTCAAAATTACTGAATTTGGTTGATATTTCATGCAATTATGAATGAGTAAAGCAAGTCATACCCCAGGGAATTTGACAGGCATGGAGCAATAAATAGAAGGTAATATGCACACAGATGTTGGCCGGAAAGAAAATAAACATTGCGAGGTTTGAATTTTCTCCACAAGTGTTAACTCTAAGAAGCCGCCGATAATTGCAACATGTAGCGCCAGATCTAAGCTATCCATACATGTCAAAATGACTGAATTTGGTTGATATTTCATGCAATTATGAATGAGTAAAGCAAGTCATACCCCAGGGAATTTGACAGGCATGGAGCAATAAATAGAAGGTAATATGCACACAGATGTTGGCCGGAAAGAAAATAAACATTGCGAGGTTTGAATTTTCTCCACAAGTTTTAACTCTAGGAAGCCGCCGATAATTGCAACATGTAGCGCCATATCTAAGCTATCCATACATGTCAAAATTACTGAATTTGGTTGATATTTCATGCAATTATGAATGAGTAAAGCAAGTCATACCCCAGGGAATTTGACAGGCATGGAGCAATAAATAGAAGGTAATATGCACACAGATGTTGGCCGGAAAGAAAATAAACATTGCGAGGTTTGAATTTTCTCCACAAGTTTTAACTCTAAGAAGCCGCCGATAATTGCAACATGTAGCGCCAGATCTAAGTTATCCATACATGTCAAAATTACTGAATTTGGTTGATATTTCATGCAATTATGAATGAGTAAAGCAAGTCCATACCCCAGGGAATTTGACATGCATGGAGCAATAAATAGACGGTAATATGTACACAGATGTTGGCCGGAAAGAAAATAAACACAGCGAGGTTTGAATTTTCTCCACAAGTGTTAACTCTAAGAAGCCGCCGATAATTGCAACATGTAGCGCCAGATCTAAGCTATCCATAACTGTCAAAATTACTGAATTTGGTTGATATTTCATGCAATTATGAATGAGTAAAGCAAGTCATACCCTAGGGAATTTGACAGGCATGGAGCAATAAATAGAAGGTAATCTGCACACAGATGGTGGCCGGGAAGAAAATAAACATTGCGAGGTTTGAATTTTCTCCACAAGTTTTAACTCTAAGAAGCCGCCGATAATTGCAACATGTAGCGCCAGATCTAAGCTATCCATACATGTCAAAATTACTGAATTTGGTTGATATTTCATGCAATTATGAATGAGTAAAGCAAGTCCATACCCCAGGGAATTTGACAGGCATGGAGCAATAAATAAAAGGTAATCTGCACACAGATGGTGGCCGGGAAGAAAATAAACATTGCGAGGTTTGAATTTTCTCCACAAGTGTTAACTCTAAGAAGCCGCCGATAATTGCAACATGTAGCGCCAGATCTAAGCTATCCATACATGTCAAAATTACTGAATTTGGTTGATATTTCATGCAATTATGAATGAGTAAAGCAAGTCATACCCTAGGGAATTTGACAGGCATGGAGCAATAAATAGAAGGTAATATGCACACAGATGTTGGCCGGAAAGAAAATAAACATTGCGAGGTTTGAATTTTCTCCACAAGTTTTAACTCTAAGAAGCCGCCGATAATTGCAACATGTAGCGCCAGATCTAAGCTATCCATAACTGTCAAAATTACTGAATTTGGTTGATATTTCATGCAATTATGAATGAGTAAAGCAAGTCATACCCTAGGGAATTTGACAGGCATAGAGCAATAAATAGAAGGTAATCTGCACACAGATGGTGGCCAGGAAGAAAATAAACATTGCGAGGTTTGAATTTTCTCCACAAGTTTTAACTCTAAGAAGCCGCCGATAATTGCAACATGTAGCGCCAGATCTAAGCTATCCATACATGTCAAAATTACTGAATTTGGTTGATATTTCATGCAATTATGAATGAGTAAAGCAAGTCCATACCCCAGGGAATTTGACAGGCATGGAGCAATAAATAAAAGGTAATCTGCACACAGATGGTGGCCGGGAAGAAAATAAACATTGCGAGGTTTGAATTTTCTCCACAAGTGTTAACTCTAAGAAGCCGCCGATAATTGCAACATGTAGCGCCAGATCTAAGCTATCCATACATGTCAAAATTACTGAATTTGGTTGATATTTCATGCAATTATGAATGAGTAAAGCAAGTCCATACCCCAGGGAATTTGACATGCATGGAGCAATACATAGACGGTAATATGTACACAGATGTTGGCCGGAAAGAAAATAAACACGGCGAGGTTTGAATTTTCTCCACAAGTTTTAACTCTAAGAAGCCGCCGATAATTGCAACATGTAGCGCCAGATCTAAGCTATCCATACATGTCAAAATTACTGAATTTGGTTGATATTTCATGCAATTATGAATGAGTAAAGCAAGTCATACCCTAGGGAATTTGACAGGCATGGAGCAATAAATAGAAGGTAATATGCACACAGATGTTGGCCGGAAAGAAAATAAACATTGCGAGGTTTGAATTTTCTCCACAAGTTTTAACTCTAAGAAGCCGCCGATAATTGCAACATGTAGCGCCAGATCTAAGTTATCCATACATGTCAAAATTACTGAATTTGGTTGATATTTCATGCAATTATGAATGAGTAAAGCAAGTCCATACCCCAGGGAATTTGACATGCATGGAGCAATAAATAGACGGTAATATGTACACAGATGTTGACCGGAAAGAAAATAAACACAGCGAGGTTTGAATTTTCTCCACAAGTGTTAACTCTAAGAAGCCGCCGATAATTGCAACATGTAGCGCCAGATCTAAGCTATCCATAACTGTCAAAATTACTGAATTTGGTTGATATTTCATGCAATTATGAATGAGTAAAGCAAGTCATACCCTAGGGAATTTGACAGGCATGGAGCAATAAATAGAAGGTAATATGCACACAGATGTTGGCCGGAAAGAAAATAAACATTGCGAGGTTTGAATTTTCTCCACAAGTTTTAACTCTAAGAAGCCGCCGATAATTGCAACATGTAGCGCCAGATCTAAGCTATCCATAACTGTCAAAATTACTGAATTTGGTTGATATTTCATGCAATTATGAATGAGTAAAGCAAGTCATACCCTAGGGAATTTGACAGGCATAGAGCAATAAATAGAAGGTAATCTGCACACAGATGGTGGCCAGGAAGAAAATAAACATTGCGAGGTTTGAATTTTCTCCACAAGTTTTAACTCTAAGAAGCCGCCGATAATTGCAACATGTAGCGCCAGATCTAAGCTATCCATACATGTCAAAATTACTGAATTTGGTTGATATTTCATGCAATTATGAATGAGTAAAGCAAGTCCATACCCCAGGGAATTTGACAGGCATGGAGCAATAAATAAAAGGTAATCTGCACACAGATGGTGGCCGGGAAGAAAATAAACATTGCGAGGTTTGAATTTTCTCCACAAGTGTTAACTCTAAGAAGCCGCCGATAATTGCAACATGTAGCGCCAGATCTAAGCTATCCATACATGTCAAAATTACTGAATTTGGTTGATATTTCATGCAATTATGAATGAGTAAAGCAAGTCCATACCCCAGGGAATTTGACATGCATGGAGCAATACATAGACGGTAATATGTACACAGATGTTGGCCGGAAAGAAAATAAACACGGCGAGGTTTGAATTTTCTCCACAAGTTTTAACTCTAAGAAGCCGCCGATAATTGCAACATGTAGCGCCAGATCTAAGCTATCCATACATGTCAAAATTACTGAATTTGGTTGATATTTCATGCAATTATGAATGAGTAAAGCAAGTCATACCCTAGGGAATTTGACAGGCATGGAGCAATAAATAGAAGGTAATATGCACACAGATGTTGGCCGGAAAGAAAATAAACATTGCGAGGTTTGAATTTTCTCCACAAGTTTTAACTCTAAGAAGCCGCCGATAATTGCAACATGTAGCGCCAGATCTAAGCTATCCATACATGTCAAAATTACTGAATTTGGTTGATATTTCATGCAATTATGAATGAGTAAAGCAAGTCATACCCTAGGGAATTTGACAGGCATGGAGCAATAAATAGAAGGTAATCTGCACACAGATGGTGGCCGGGAAGAAAATAAACATTGCGAGGTTTGAATTTTCTCCACAAGTTTTAACTCTAGGAAGCCGCCGATAATTGCAACATGTAGCGCCATATCTAAGCTATCCATACATGTCAAAATTACTGAATTTGGTTGATATTTCATGCAATTATGAATGAGTAAAGCAAGTCATACCCTAGGGAATTTGACAGGCATGGAGCAATAAATAGAAGGTAATATGCACACAGATGTTGGCCGGAAAGAAAATAAACATTGCGAGGTTTGAATTTTCTCCACAAGTTTTAACTCTAAGAAGCCGCCGATAATTGCAACATGTAGCGCCAGATCTAAGTTATCCATACATGTCAAAATTACTGAATTTGGTTGATATTTCATGCAATTATGAATGAGTAAAGCAAGTCCATACCCCAGGGAATTTGACATGCATGGAGCAATAAATAGACGGTAATATGTACACAGATGTTGACCGGAAAGAAAATAAACACAGCGAGGTTTGAATTTTCTCCACAAGTGTTAACTCTAAGAAGCCGCCGATAATTGCAACATGTAGCGCCAGATCTAAGCTATCCATAACTGTCAAAATTACTGAATTTGGTTGATATTTCATGCAATTATGAATGAGTAAAGCAAGTCATACCCTAGGGAATTTGACAGGCATGGAGCAATAAATAGAAGGTAATCTGCACACAGATGGTGGCCGGGAAGAAAATAAACATTGCGAGGTTTGAATTTTCTCCACAAGTTTTAACTCTAAGAAGCCGCCGATAATTGCAACATGTAGCGCCACATCTAAGCTATCTATACATGTCAAAATTACTGAAGTTGGTTGATATTTCATGCAATTATGAATGAGTAAAGCAAGTCCATACCCCAGGGAATTTGACATGCATGGAGCAATAAATAGACGGTAACATGTACACATATGTTGGCCGGGAAGAAAATAAACATTGCGAGGTTTGAATTTTCTCCACAAGTTTTAACTCTAAGAAGCCGCCGATAATTGCAACATGTAGCGCCAGATCTAAGCTATCCATACATGTCAAAATTACTGAAGTTGGTTGATATTTCATGCAATTATGAATGAGTAAAGCAAGTCCATACCCCAGGGAATTTGACATGCATGGAGCAATAAATAGACGGTAACATGTACACATATGTTGGCCGGGAAGAAAATAAACATTGCGAGGTTTGAATTTTCTCCACAAGTTTTAACTCTAAGAAGCCGCCGATAATTGCAACATGTAGCGCCAGATCTAAGCTATCCATACATGTCAAAATTACTGAATTTGGTTGATATTTCATGCAATTATGAATGAGTAAAGCAAGTCATACCCTAGGGAATTTGACAGGCATGGAGCAATAAATAGAAGGTAATATGCACACAGATGTTGGCCGGAAAGAAAATAAACATTGCGAGGTTTGAATTTTCTCTACAAGTTTTAACTCTAAGAAGCCGCCGATAATTGCAACATGTAGCGCCAGATCTAAGTTATCCATACATGTCAAAATTACTGAATTTGGTTGATATTTCATGCAATTATGAATGAGTAAAGCAAGTCCATACCCCAGGGAATTTGACATGCATGGAGCAATAAATAGACGGTAATATGTACACAGATGTTGGCCGGAAAGAAAATAAACATTGCGAGGTTTGAATTTTCTCCACAAGTGTTAACTCTAAGAAGCCGCCGATAATTGCAACATGTAGCGCCAGATCTAAGCTATCCATACATGTCAAAATTACTGAATTTGGTTGATATTTCATGCAATTATGAATGAGTAAAGCAAGTCATACCCCAGGGAATTTGACAGGCATGGAGCAATAAATAGAAGGTAATATGCACACAGATGTTGGCCGGAAAGAAAATAAACATTGCGAGGTTTGAATTTTCTCCACAAGTTTTAACTCTAGGAAGCCGCCGATAATTGCAACATGTAGCGCCATATCTAAGCTATCCATACATGTCAAAATTACTGAATTTGGTTGATATTTCATGCAATTATGAATGAGTAAAGCAAGTCATACCCTAGGGAATTTGACAGGCATGGAGCAATAAATAGAAGGTAATATGTACACAGATGTTGGCCGGAAAGAAAATAAACACAGCGAGGTTTGAATTTTCTCCACAAGTGTTAACTCTAAGAAGCCGCCGATAATTGCAACATGTAGCGCCAGATCTAAGCTATCCATAACTGTCAAAATTACTGAATTTGGTTGATATTTCATGCAATTATGAATGAGTAAAGCAAGTCATACCCTAGGGAATTTGACAGGCATGGAGCAATAAATAGAAGGTAATATGCACACAGATGTTGGCCGGGAAGAAAATAAACATTGCGAGGTTTGAATTTTCTCCACAAGTTTTAACTCTAAGAAGCCGCCGATAATTGCAACATGTAGCGCCAGATCTAAGCTATCCATAACTGTCAAAATTACTGAATTTGGTTGATATTTCATGCAATTATGAATGAGTAAAGCAAGTCATACCCCAGGGAATTTGACAGGCATGGAGCAATAAATAGAAGGTAATATGCACACAGATGTTGGCCGGAAAGAAAATAAACATTGCGAGGTTTGAATTTTCTCCACAAGTTTTAACTCTAGGAAGCCGCCGATAATTGCAACATGTAGCGCCATATCTAAGCTATCCATACATGTCAAAATTACTGAATTTGGTTGATATTTCATGCAATTATGAATGAGTAAAGCAAGTCATACCCCAGGGAATTTGACAGGCATGGAGCAATAAATAGAAGGTAATATGCACACAGATGTTGGCCGGAAAGAAAATAAACATTGCGAGGTTTGAATTTTCTCCACAAGTTTTAACTCTAAGAAGCCGCCGATAATTGCAACATGTAGCGCCAGATCTAAGCTATCCATACATGTCAACATTACTGAATTTGGTTGATATTTCATGCAATTATGAATGAGTAAAGCAAGTCCATACCCCAGGGAATTTGACAGGCATGGAGCAATAAATAAAAGGTAATCTGCACACAGATGGTGGCCGGGAAGAAAATAAACATTGCGAGGTTTGAATTTTCTCCACAAGTGTTAACTCTAAGAAGCCGCCGATAATTGCAACATGTAGCGCCAGATCTAAGCTATCCATACATGTCAAAATGACTGAATTTGGTTGATATTTCATGCAATTATGAATGAGTAAAGCAAGTCATACCCCAGGGAATTTGACAGGCATGGAGCAATAAATAGAAGGTAATATGCACACAGATGTTGGCCGGAAAGAAAATAAACATTGCGAGGTTTGAATTTTCTCCACAAGTTTTAACTCTAGGAAGCCGCCGATAATTGCAACATGTAGCGCCATATCTAAGCTATCCATACATGTCAAAATTACTGAATTTGGTTGATATTTCATGCAATTATGAATGAGTAAAGCAAGTCATACCCCAGGGAATTTGACAGGCATGGAGCAATAAATAGAAGGTAATATGCACACAGATGTTGGCCGGAAAGAAAATAAACATTGCGAGGTTTGAATTTTCTCCACAAGTTTTAACTCTAAGAAGCCGCCGATAATTGCAACATGTAGCGCCAGATCTAAGTTATCCATACATGTCAAAATTACTGAATTTGGTTGATATTTCATGCAATTATGAATGAGTAAAGCAAGTCCATACCCCAGGGAATTTGACATGCATGGAGCAATAAATAGACGGTAATATGTACACAGATGTTGGCCGGAAAGAAAATAAACACAGCGAGGTTTGAATTTTCTCCACAAGTGTTAACTCTAAGAAGCCGCCGATAATTGCAACATGTAGCGCCAGATCTAAGCTATCCATAACTGTCAAAATTACTGAATTTGGTTGATATTTCATGCAATTATGAATGAGTAAAGCAAGTCATACCCTAGGGAATTTGACAGGCATGGAGCAATAAATAGAAGGTAATCTGCACACAGATGGTGGCCGGGAAGAAAATAAACATTGCGAGGTTTGAATTTTCTCTACAAGTTTTAACTCTAAGAAGCCGCCGATAATTGCAACATGTAGCGCCAGATCTAAGCTATCCATACATGTCAAAATTACTGAATTTGGTTGATATTTCATGCAATTATGAATGAGTAAAGCAAGTCCATACCCCAGGGAATTTGACAGGCATGGAGCAATAAATAAAAGGTAATCTGCACACAGATGGTGGCCGGGAAGAAAATAAACATTGCGAGGTTTGAATTTTCTCCACAAGTGTTAACTCTAAGAAGCCGCCGATAATTGCAACATGTAGCGCCAGATCTAAGCTATCCATACATGTCAAAATGACTGAATTTGGTTGATATTTCATGCAATTATGAATGAGTAAAGCAAGTCATACCCTAGGGAATTTGACAGGCATGGAGCAATAAATAGAAGGTAATATGCACACAGATGTTGGCCGGAAAGAAAATAAACATTGCGAGGTTTGAATTTTCTCCACAAGTTTTAACTCTAAGAAGCCGCCGATAATTGCAACATGTAGCGCCAGATCTAAGCTATCCATACATGTCAAAATTACTGAATTTGGTTGATATTTCATGCAATTATGAATGAGTAAAGCAAGTCCATACCCCAGGGAATTTGACAGGCATGGAGCAATAAATAAAAGGTAATCTGCACACAGATGGTGGCCGGGAAGAAAATAAACATTGCGAGGTTTGAATTTTCTCCACAAGTGTTAACTCTAAGAAGCCGCCGATAATTGCAACATGTAGCGCCAGATCTAAGCTATCCATACATGTCAAAATTACTGAATTTGGTTGATATTTCATGCAATTATGAATGAGTAAAGCAAGTCCATACCCCAGGGAATTTGACATGCATGGAGCAATACATAGACGGTAATATGTACACAGATGTTGGCCGGAAAGAAAATAAACACGGCGAGGTTTGAATTTTCTCCACAAGTTTTAACTCTAAGAAGCCGCCGATAATTGCAACATGTAGCGCCAGATCTAAGCTATCCATACATGTCAAAATTACTGAATTTGGTTGATATTTCATGCAATTATGAATGAGTAAAGCAAGTCATACCCTAGGGAATTTGACAGGCATGGAGCAATAAATAGAAGGTAATATGCACACAGATGTTGGCCGGAAAGAAAATAAACATTGCGAGGTTTGAATTTTCTCCACAAGTTTTAACTCTAAGAAGCCGCCGATAATTGCAACATGTAGCGCCAGATCTAAGCTATCCATACATGTCAAAATTACTGAATTTGGTTGATATTTCATGCAATTATGAATGAGTAAAGCAAGTCATACCCTAGGGAATTTGACAGGCATGGAGCAATAAATAGAAGGTAATCTGCACACAGATGGTGGCCGGGAAGAAAATAAACATTGCGAGGTTTGAATTTTCTCCACAAGTTTTAACTCTAGGAAGCCGCCGATAATTGCAACATGTAGCGCCATATCTAAGCTATCCATACATGTCAAAATTACTGAATTTGGTTGATATTTCATGCAATTATGAATGAGTAAAGCAAGTCATACCCTAGGGAATTTGACAGGCATGGAGCAATAAATAGAAGGTAATATGCACACAGATGTTGGCCGGAAAGAAAATAAACATTGCGAGGTTTGAATTTTCTCCACAAGTTTTAACTCTAAGAAGCCGCCGATAATTGCAACATGTAGCGCCAGATCTAAGTTATCCATACATGTCAAAATTACTGAATTTGGTTGATATTTCATGCAATTATGAATGAGTAAAGCAAGTCCATACCCCAGGGAATTTGACATGCATGGAGCAATAAATAGACGGTAATATGTACACAGATGTTGGCCGGAAAGAAAATAAACACAGCGAGGTTTGAATTTTCTCCACAAGTGTTAACTCTAAGAAGCCGCCGATAATTGCAACATGTAGCGCCAGATCTAAGCTATCCATAACTGTCAAAATTACTGAATTTGGTTGATATTTCATGCAATTATGAATGAGTAAAGCAAGTCATACCCTAGGGAATTTGACAGGCATGGAGCAATAAATAGAAGGTAATCTGCACACAGATGGTGGCCGGGAAGAAAATAAACATTGCGAGGTTTGAATTTTCTCCACAAGTTTTAACTCTAAGAAGCCGCCGATAATTGCAACATGTAGCGCCACATCTAAGCTATCTATACATGTCAAAATTACTGAAGTTGGTTGATATTTCATGCAATTATGAATGAGTAAAGCAAGTCCATACCCCAGGGAATTTGACATGCATGGAGCAATAAATAGACGGTAACATGTACACATATGTTGGCCGGGAAGAAAATAAACATTGCGAGGTTTGAATTTTCTCCACAAGTTTTAACTCTAAGAAGCCGCCGATAATTGCAACATGTAGCGCCAGATCTAAGCTATCCATACATGTCAAAATTACTGAAGTTGGTTGATATTTCATGCAATTATGAATGAGTAAAGCAAGTCCATACCCCAGGGAATTTGACATGCATGGAGCAATAAATAGACGGTAACATGTACACATATGTTGGCCGGGAAGAAAATAAACATTGCGAGGTTTGAATTTTCTCCACAAGTTTTAACTCTAAGAAGCCGCCGATAATTGCAACATGTAGCGCCAGATCTAAGCTATCCATACATGTCAAAATTACTGAATTTGGTTGATATTTCATGCAATTATGAATGAGTAAAGCAAGTCATACCCCAGGGAATTTGACAGGCATGGAGCAATAAATAGAAGGTAATATGCACACAGATGTTGGCCGGAAAGAAAATAAACATTGCGAGGTTTGAATTTTCTCCACAAGTTTTAACTCTAGGAAGCCGCCGATAATTGCAACATGTAGCGCCATATCTAAGCTATCCATACATGTCAAAATTACTGAATTTGGTTGATATTTCATGCAATTATGAATGAGTAAAGCAAGTCATACCCTAGGGAATTTGACAGGCATGGAGCAATAAATAGAAGGTAATATGCACACAGATGTTGGCCGGAAAGAAAATAAACATTGCGAGGTTTGAATTTTCTCTACAAGTTTTAACTCTAAGAAGCCGCCGATAATTGCAACATGTAGCGCCAGATCTAAGTTATCCATACATGTCAAAATTACTGAATTTGGTTGATATTTCATGCAATTATGAATGAGTAAAGCAAGTCCATACCCCAGGGAATTTGACATGCATGGAGCAATAAATAGACGGTAATATGTACACAGATGTTGGCCGGAAAGAAAATAAACATTGCGAGGTTTGAATTTTCTCCACAAGTGTTAACTCTAAGAAGCCGCCGATAATTGCAACATGTAGCGCCAGATCTAAGCTATCCATACATGTCAACATTACTGAATTTGGTTGATATTTCATGCAATTATGAATGAGTAAAGCAAGTCATACCCTAGGGAATTTGACAGGCATGGAGCAATAAATAGAAGGTAATCTGCACACAGATGGTGGCCGGGAAGAAAATAAACATTGCGAGGTTTGAATTTTCTCCACAAGTTTTAACTCTAAGAAGCCGCCGATAATTGAAACATGTAGCGCCAGATCTAAGCTATCCATACATGTCAACATTACTGAATTTGGTTGATATTTCATGCAATTATGAATGAGTAAAGCAAGTCATACCCTAGGGAATTTGACAGGCATGGAGCAATAAATAGAAGGTAATCTGCACACAGATGGTGGCCGGGAAGAAAATAAACATTGCGAGGTTTGAATTTTCTCCACAAGTTTTAACTCTAAGAAGCCGCCGATAATTGCAACATGTAGCGCCAGATCTAAGCTATCCATACATGTCAAAATTACTGAATTTGGTTGATATTTCATGCAATTATGAATGAGTAAAGCAAGTCCATACCCCAGGGAATTTGACATGCATGGAGCAATAAATAGACGGTAACATGTACACATATGTTGGCCGGGAAGAAAATAAACATTGCGAGGTTTGAATTTTCTCCACAAGTTTTAACTCTAAGAAGCCGCCGATAATTGCAACATGTAGCGCCACATCTAAGCTATCCATACATGTCAAAATTACTGAAGTTGGTTGATATTTCATGCAATTATGAATGAGTAAAGCAAGTCCATACCCCAGGGAATTTGACATGCATGGAGCAATAAATAGACGGTAACATGTACACATATGTTGGCCGGGAAGAAAATAAACATTGCGAGGTTTGAATTTTCTCCACAAGTTTTAACTCTAAGAAGCCGCCGATAATTGCAACATGTAGCGCCAGATCTAAGCTATCCATACATGTCAAAATTACTGAAGTTGGTTGATATTTCATGCAATTATGAATGAGTAAAGCAAGTCCATACCCCAGGGAATTTGACATGCATGGAGCAATAAATAGACGGTAACATGTACACATATGTTGGCCGGGAAGAAAATAAACATTGCGAGGTTTGAATTTTCTCCACAAGTTTTAACTCTAAGAAGCCGCCGATAATTGCAACATGTAGCGCCAGATCTAAGCTATCCATACATGTCAAAATTACTGAATTTGGTTGATATTTCATGCAATTATGAATGAGTAAAGCAAGTCATACCCCAGGGAATTTGACAGGCATGGAGCAATAAATAGAAGGTAATATGCACACAGATGTTGGCCGGAAAGAAAATAAACATTGCGAGGTTTGAATTTTCTCCACAAGTTTTAACTCTAGGAAGCCGCCGATAATTGCAACATGTAGCGCCATATCTAAGCTATCCATACATGTCAAAATTACTGAATTTGGTTGATATTTCATGCAATTATGAATGAGTAAAGCAAGTCATACCCTAGGGAATTTGACAGGCATGGAGCAATAAATAGAAGGTAATATGCACACAGATGTTGGCCGGAAAGAAAATAAACATTGCGAGGTTTGAATTTTCTCTACAAGTTTTAACTCTAAGAAGCCGCCGATAATTGCAACATGTAGCGCCAGATCTAAGTTATCCATACATGTCAAAATTACTGAATTTGGTTGATATTTCATGCAATTATGAATGAGTAAAGCAAGTCCATACCCCAGGGAATTTGACATGCATGGAGCAATAAATAGACGGTAATATGTACACAGATGTTGGCCGGAAAGAAAATAAACATTGCGAGGTTTGAATTTTCTCCACAAGTGTTAACTCTAAGAAGCCGCCGATAATTGCAACATGTAGCGCCAGATCTAAGCTATCCATAACTGTCAAAATTACTGAATTTGGTTGATATTTCATGCAATTATGAATGAGTAAAGCAAGTCATACCCTAGGGAATTTGACAGGCATGGAGCAATAAATAGAAGGTAATCTGCACACAGATGGTGGCCGGGAAGAAAATAAACATTGCGAGGTTTGAATTTTCTCCACAAGTTTTAACTCTAAGAAGCCGCCGATAATTGCAACATGTAGCGCCAGATCTAAGCTATCCATACATGTCAAAATTACTGAATTTGGTTGATATTTCATGCAATTATGAATGAGTAAAGCAAGTCCATACCCCAGGGAATTTGACATGCATGGAGCAATACATAGACGGTAATATGTACACAGATGTTGGCCGGAAAGAAAATAAACACGGCGAGGTTTGAATTTTCTCCACAAGTTTTAACTCTAAGAAGCCGCCGATAATTGCAACATGTAGCGCCAGATCTAAGCTATCCATACATGTCAAAATTACTGAATTTGGTTGATATTTCATGCAATTATGAATGAGTAAAGCAAGTCATACCCTAGGGAATTTGACAGGCATGGAGCAATAAATAGAAGGTAATATGCACACAGATGTTGGCCGGAAAGAAAATAAACATTGCGAGGTTTGAATTTTCTCCACAAGTTTTAACTCTAAGAAGCCGCCGATAATTGCAACATGTAGCGCCAGATCTAAGCTATCCATACATGTCAAAATTACTGAATTTGGTTGATATTTCATGCAATTATGAATGAGTAAAGCAAGTCATACCCTAGGGAATTTGACAGGCATGGAGCAATAAATAGAAGGTAATCTGCACACAGATGGTGGCCGGGAAGAAAATAAACATTGCGAGGTTTGAATTTTCTCCACAAGTTTTAACTCTAGGAAGCCGCCGATAATTGCAACATGTAGCGCCATATCTAAGCTATCCATACATGTCAAAATTACTGAATTTGGTTGATATTTCATGCAATTATGAATGAGTAAAGCAAGTCATACCCTAGGGAATTTGACAGGCATGGAGCAATAAATAGAAGGTAATATGCACACAGATGTTGGCCGGAAAGAAAATAAACATTGCGAGGTTTGAATTTTCTCCACAAGTTTTAACTCTAAGAAGCCGCCGATAATTGCAACATGTAGCGCCAGATCTAAGTTATCCATACATGTCAAAATTACTGAATTTGGTTGATATTTCATGCAATTATGAATGAGTAAAGCAAGTCCATACCCCAGGGAATTTGACATGCATGGAGCAATAAATAGACGGTAATATGTACACAGATGTTGGCCGGAAAGAAAATAAACACAGCGAGGTTTGAATTTTCTCCACAAGTGTTAACTCTAAGAAGCCGCCGATAATTGCAACATGTAGCGCCAGATCTAAGCTATCCATAACTGTCAAAATTACTGAATTTGGTTGATATTTCATGCAATTATGAATGAGTAAAGCAAGTCATACCCTAGGGAATTTGACAGGCATGGAGCAATAAATAGAAGGTAATCTGCACACAGATGGTGGCCGGGAAGAAAATAAACATTGCGAGGTTTGAATTTTCTCCACAAGTTTTAACTCTAAGAAGCCGCCGATAATTGCAACATGTAGCGCCACATCTAAGCTATCTATACATGTCAAAATTACTGAAGTTGGTTGATATTTCATGCAATTATGAATGAGTAAAGCAAGTCCATACCCCAGGGAATTTGACATGCATGGAGCAATAAATAGACGGTAACATGTACACATATGTTGGCCGGGAAGAAAATAAACATTGCGAGGTTTGAATTTTCTCCACAAGTTTTAACTCTAAGAAGCCGCCGATAATTGCAACATGTAGCGCCAGATCTAAGCTATCCATACATGTCAAAATTACTGAAGTTGGTTGATATTTCATGCAATTATGAATGAGTAAAGCAAGTCCATACCCCAGGGAATTTGACATGCATGGAGCAATAAATAGACGGTAACATGTACACATATGTTGGCCGGGAAGAAAATAAACATTGCGAGGTTTGAATTTTCTCCACAAGTTTTAACTCTAAGAAGCCGCCGATAATTGCAACATGTAGCGCCAGATCTAAGCTATCCATACATGTCAAAATTACTGAATTTGGTTGATATTTCATGCAATTATGAATGAGTAAAGCAAGTCATACCCCAGGGAATTTGACAGGCATGGAGCAATAAATAGAAGGTAATATGCACACAGATGTTGGCCGGAAAGAAAATAAACATTGCGAGGTTTGAATTTTCTCCACAAGTTTTAACTCTAGGAAGCCGCCGATAATTGCAACATGTAGCGCCATATCTAAGCTATCCATACATGTCAAAATTACTGAATTTGGTTGATATTTCATGCAATTATGAATGAGTAAAGCAAGTCATACCCTAGGGAATTTGACAGGCATGGAGCAATAAATAGAAGGTAATATGCACACAGATGTTGGCCGGAAAGAAAATAAACATTGCGAGGTTTGAATTTTCTCTACAAGTTTTAACTCTAAGAAGCCGCCGATAATTGCAACATGTAGCGCCAGATCTAAGTTATCCATACATGTCAAAATTACTGAATTTGGTTGATATTTCATGCAATTATGAATGAGTAAAGCAAGTCCATACCCCAGGGAATTTGACATGCATGGAGCAATAAATAGACGGTAATATGTACACAGATGTTGGCCGGAAAGAAAATAAACATTGCGAGGTTTGAATTTTCTCCACAAGTGTTAACTCTAAGAAGCCGCCGATAATTGCAACATGTAGCGCCAGATCTAAGCTATCCATACATGTCAACATTACTGAATTTGGTTGATATTTCATGCAATTATGAATGAGTAAAGCAAGTCATACCCTAGGGAATTTGACAGGCATGGAGCAATAAATAGAAGGTAATCTGCACACAGATGGTGGCCGGGAAGAAAATAAACATTGCGAGGTTTGAATTTTCTCCACAAGTTTTAACTCTAAGAAGCCGCCGATAATTGAAACATGTAGCGCCAGATCTAAGCTATCCATACATGTCAACATTACTGAATTTGGTTGATATTTCATGCAATTATGAATGAGTAAAGCAAGTCATACCCTAGGGAATTTGACAGGCATGGAGCAATAAATAGAAGGTAATCTGCACACAGATGGTGGCCGGGAAGAAAATAAACATTGCGAGGTTTGAATTTTCTCCACAAGTTTTAACTCTAAGAAGCCGCCGATAATTGCAACATGTAGCGCCAGATCTAAGCTATCCATACATGTCAAAATTACTGAATTTGGTTGATATTTCATGCAATTATGAATGAGTAAAGCAAGTCCATACCCCAGGGAATTTGACATGCATGGAGCAATAAATAGACGGTAACATGTACACATATGTTGGCCGGGAAGAAAATAAACATTGCGAGGTTTGAATTTTCTCCACAAGTTTTAACTCTAAGAAGCCGCCGATAATTGCAACATGTAGCGCCACATCTAAGCTATCCATACATGTCAAAATTACTGAAGTTGGTTGATATTTCATGCAATTATGAATGAGTAAAGCAAGTCCATACCCCAGGGAATTTGACATGCATGGAGCAATAAATAGACGGTAACATGTACACATATGTTGGCCGGGAAGAAAATAAACATTGCGAGGTTTGAATTTTCTCCACAAGTTTTAACTCTAAGAAGCCGCCGATAATTGCAACATGTAGCGCCAGATCTAAGCTATCCATACATGTCAAAATTACTGAAGTTGGTTGATATTTCATGCAATTATGAATGAGTAAAGCAAGTCCATACCCCAGGGAATTTGACATGCATGGAGCAATAAATAGACGGTAACATGTACACATATGTTGGCCGGGAAGAAAATAAACATTGCGAGGTTTGAATTTTCTCCACAAGTTTTAACTCTAAGAAGCCGCCGATAATTGCAACATGTAGCGCCAGATCTAAGCTATCCATACATGTCAAAATTACTGAATTTGGTTGATATTTCATGCAATTATGAATGAGTAAAGCAAGTCATACCCCAGGGAATTTGACAGGCATGGAGCAATAAATAGAAGGTAATATGCACACAGATGTTGGCCGGAAAGAAAATAAACATTGCGAGGTTTGAATTTTCTCCACAAGTTTTAACTCTAGGAAGCCGCCGATAATTGCAACATGTAGCGCCATATCTAAGCTATCCATACATGTCAAAATTACTGAATTTGGTTGATATTTCATGCAATTATGAATGAGTAAAGCAAGTCATACCCTAGGGAATTTGACAGGCATGGAGCAATAAATAGAAGGTAATATGCACACAGATGTTGGCCGGAAAGAAAATAAACATTGCGAGGTTTGAATTTTCTCTACAAGTTTTAACTCTAAGAAGCCGCCGATAATTGCAACATGTAGCGCCAGATCTAAGTTATCCATACATGTCAAAATTACTGAATTTGGTTGATATTTCATGCAATTATGAATGAGTAAAGCAAGTCCATACCCCAGGGAATTTGACATGCATGGAGCAATAAATAGACGGTAATATGTACACAGATGTTGGCCGGAAAGAAAATAAACATTGCGAGGTTTGAATTTTCTCCACAAGTGTTAACTCTAAGAAGCCGCCGATAATTGCAACATGTAGCGCCAGATCTAAGCTATCCATAACTGTCAAAATTACTGAATTTGGTTGATATTTCATGCAATTATGAATGAGTAAAGCAAGTCATACCCTAGGGAATTTGACAGGCATGGAGCAATAAATAGAAGGTAATCTGCACACAGATGGTGGCCGGGAAGAAAATAAACATTGCGAGGTTTGAATTTTCTCCACAAGTTTTAACTCTAAGAAGCCGCCGATAATTGCAACATGTAGCGCCAGATCTAAGCTATCCATACATGTCAACATTACTGAATTTGGTTGATATTTCATGCAATTATGAATGAGTAAAGCAAGTCATACCCTAGGGAATTTGACAGGCATGGAGCAATAAATAGAAGGTAATCTGCACACAGATGGTGGCCGGGAAGAAAATAAACATTGCGAGGTTTGAATTTTCTCCACAAGTTTTAACTCTAAGAAGCCGCCGATAATTGCAACATGTAGCGCCAGATCTAAGCTATCCATACATGTCAAAATTACTGAATTTGGTTGATATTTCATGCAATTATGAATGAGTAAAGCAAGTCCATACCCCAGGGAATTTGACATGCATGGAGCAATAAATAGACGGTAACATGTACACATATGTTGGCCGGGAAGAAAATAAACATTGCGAGGTTTGAATTTTCTCCACAAGTTTTAACTCTAAGAAGCCGCCGATAATTGCAACATGTAGCGCCACATCTAAGCTATCCATACATGTCAAAATTACTGAAGTTGGTTGATATTTCATGCAATTATGAACGAGTAAAGCAAGTCCATACCCCAGGGAATTTGACATGCATGGAGCAATAAATAGACGGTAACATGTACACATATGTTGGCCGGGAAGAAAATAAACATTGCGAGGTTTGAATTTTCTCCACAAGTTTTAACTCTAAGAAGCCGCCGATAATTGCAACATGTAGCGCCATATCTAAGCTATCCATACATGTCAAAATTACTGAATTTGGTTGATATTTCATGCAATTATGAATGAGTAAAGCAAGTCATACCCTAGGGAATTTGACAGGCATGGAGCAATAAATAGAAGGTAATATGCACACAGATGTTGGCCGGAAAGAAAATAAACATTGCGAGGTTTGAATTTTCTCTACAAGTTTTAACTCTAAGAAGCCGCCGATAATTGCAACATGTAGCGCCAGATCTAAGTTATCCATACATGTCAAAATTACTGAATTTGGTTGATATTTCATGCAATTATGAATGAGTAAAGCAAGTCCATACCCCAGGGAATTTGACATGCATGGAGCAATAAATAGACGGTAATATGTACACAGATGTTGGCCGGAAAGAAAATAAACATTGCGAGGTTTGAATTTTCTCCACAAGTGTTAACTCTAAGAAGCCGCCGATAATTGCAACATGTAGCGCCAGATCTAAGCTATCCATAACTGTCAAAATTACTGAATTTGGTTGATATTTCATGCAATTATGAATGAGTAAAGCAAGTCATACCCTAGGGAATTTGACAGGCATGGAGCAATAAATAGAAGGTAATCTGCACACAGATGGTGGCCGGGAAGAAAATAAACATTGCGAGGTTTGAATTTTCTCCACAAGTTTTAACTCTAAGAAGCCGCCGATAATTGCAACATGTAGCGCCAGATCTAAGCTATCCATACATGTCAACATTACTGAATTTGGTTGATATTTCATGCAATTATGAATGAGTAAAGCAAGTCATACCCTAGGGAATTTGACAGGCATGGAGCAATAAATAGAAGGTAATCTGCACACAGATGGTGGCCGGGAAGAAAATAAACATTGCGAGGTTTGAATTTTCTCCACAAGTTTTAACTCTAAGAAGCCGCCGATAATTGCAACATGTAGCGCCAGATCTAAGCTATCCATACATGTCAAAATTACTGAATTTGGTTGATATTTCATGCAATTATGAATGAGTAAAGCAAGTCCATACCCCAGGGAATTTGACATGCATGGAGCAATAAATAGACGGTAACATGTACACATATGTTGGCCGGGAAGAAAATAAACATTGCGAGGTTTGAATTTTCTCCACAAGTTTTAACTCTAAGAAGCCGCCGATAATTGCAACATGTAGCGCCAGATCTAAGCTATCCATACATGTCAAAATTACTGAAGTTGGTTGATATTTCATGCAATTATGAATGAGTAAAGCAAGTCCATACCCCAGGGAATTTGACATGCATGGAGCAATAAATAGACGGTAACATGTACACATATGTTGGCCGGGAAGAAAATAAACATTGCGAGGTTTGAATTTTCTCCACAAGTTTTAACTCTAAGAAGCCGCCGATAATTGCAACATGTAGCGCCAGATCTAAGCTATCCATACATGTCAAAATTACTGAAGTTGGTTGATATTTCATGCAATTATGAATGAGTAAAGCAAGTCCATACCCCAGGGAATTTGACATGCATGGAGCAATAAATAGACGGTAACATGTACACATATGTTGGCCGGGAAGAAAATAAACATTGCGAGGTTTGAATTTTCTCCACAAGTTTTAACTCTAAGAAGCCGCCGATAATTGCAACATGTAGCGCCAGATCTAAGCTATCCATACATGTCAAAATTACTGAATTTGGTTGATATTTCATGCAATTATGAATGAGTAAAGCAAGTCATACCCCAGGGAATTTGACAGGCATGGAGCAATAAATAGAAGGTAATATGCACACAGATGTTGGCCGGAAAGAAAATAAACATTGCGAGGTTTGAATTTTCTCCACAAGTTTTAACTCTAGGAAGCCGCCGATAATTGCAACATGTAGCGCCATATCTAAGCTATCCATACATGTCAAAATTACTGAATTTGGTTGATATTTCATGCAATTATGAATGAGTAAAGCAAGTCATACCCTAGGGAATTTGACAGGCATGGAGCAATAAATAGAAGGTAATATGTACACAGATGTTGGCCGGAAAGAAAATAAACACAGCGAGGTTTGAATTTTCTCCACAAGTGTTAACTCTAAGAAGCCGCCGATAATTGCAACATGTAGCGCCAGATCTAAGCTATCCATAACTGTCAAAATTACTGAATTTGGTTGATATTTCATGCAATTATGAATGAGTAAAGCAAGTCATACCCTAGGGAATTTGACAGGCATGGAGCAATAAATAGAAGGTAATATGCACACAGATGTTGGCCGGGAAGAAAATAAACATTGCGAGGTTTGAATTTTCTCCACAAGTTTTAACTCTAAGAAGCCGCCGATAATTGCAACATGTAGCGCCAGATCTAAGCTATCCATAACTGTCAAAATTACTGAATTTGGTTGATATTTCATGCAATTATGAATGAGTAAAGCAAGTCATACCCCAGGGAATTTGACAGGCATGGAGCAATAAATAGAAGGTAATATGCACACAGATGTTGGCCGGAAAGAAAATAAACATTGCGAGGTTTGAATTTTCTCCACAAGTTTTAACTCTAGGAAGCCGCCGATAATTGCAACATGTAGCGCCAGATCTAAGCTATCCATACATGTCAAAATTACTGAATTTGGTTGATATTTCATGCAATTATGAATGAGTAAAGCAAGTCATACCCCAGGGAATTTGACAGGCATGGAGCAATAAATAGAAGGTAATATGCACACAGATGTTGGCCGGAAAGAAAATAAACATTGCGAGGTTTGAATTTTCTCCACAAGTTTTAACTCTAAGAAGCCGCCGATAATTGCAACATGTAGCGCCAGATCTAAGCTATCCATACATGTCAAAATTACTGAATTTGGTTGATATTTCATGCAATTATGAATGAGTAAAGCAAGTCCATACCCCAGGGAATTTGACAGGCATGGAGCAATAAATAAAAGGTAATCTGCACACAGATGGTGGCCGGGAAGAAAATAAACATTGCGAGGTTTGAATTTTCTCCACAAGTGTTAACTCTAAGAAGCCGCCGATAATTGCAACATGTAGCGCCAGATCTAAGCTATCCATACATGTCAAAATGACTGAATTTGGTTGATATTTCATGCAATTATGAATGAGTAAAGCAAGTCATACCCCAGGGAATTTGACAGGCATGGAGCAATAAATAGAATAGACAGGGCCCAGACCAGGAAAAACTGCCGTTTTTTCCTGTCAAGGTTTTCTCAACGGTTTCATCATCCTGAACCTCAACCATTTGAAATTAGCTTGGGGGCCACCCTGATTTTTGCCCCTAATTCAAAATGGCCGCCAAAATCCAAAATGGCCGCCAAAATTACCTAAATTAGATATATACTGCTAATTACGTTTAATATCAACGTTTTTTCAGTGGTTCTGTCATCCTGAATCTACACCCATTGAATTTAGCTCCAGAGCCACCCAGAATTTGGCCTCAAATCCAAGATGGCCGCCAAAATCTAAAATGGCTGCCAAAATTATCTTAATCAGGTTTATACTACTTGGTTTTTTTCTGCAGGAGCTTTTTTCCAGTGATTTCGTCATCCTGATCATAAGGCCTATGGAATTAGTCTGGGGAGTACCCAGGATTTGTCCTTGGAATCCAAGATGGCCGCCAAAATGGCCTCCAAAATGGCCGCCAAAATTGGATATATGCTGCTAATTACGTTTAATATCAACGTTTTTTTCAGTGGTTCTGTTATCCTGAATCTACGACCATTGAATTTAGCTCCAAAGCCACCCAGAATTTGGCCTCAAATCCAAGATGGCCGCCAAAATCTAAAATGGCTGCCAAAATTATCTTAATCAGGTTTATACTACTTGGTTTTTTTCTGCAGGAGCTTTTTTCAGTGATTTCGTCATCCTGATCATAAGGCCTATGGAATTAGTCTGGGGAGTACCCAGGATTTGTCCTTGGAATCCAAGATGGCCGCCAAAATGGCCTCCAAAATGGCCGCCAAAATTACCTAAATTGGATATATGCTGCTAATTACGTTTAATATCAACGTTTTTTTCAGTGGTTCTGTTATCCTGAATCTACGACCATTGAATTTAGCTCCAAAGCCACCCAGAATTTGGCCTCAAATCAAAGATGGCCGCCAAAATATAAAATGGCTGCCAAATTGACCCTAATAAGATTTATACTGCTTCTTGGTTGTTTTTCTGTCAGTTGTCAGTGATTCCGTGATTCCGAAGGCCTTTGAAATTAGTCTGGGGAGTACCCAGGATTTGTCCTTGAATCCAATATGGCCGTCAAAATGGCCTCCAAAATGGCCACCAAAATGGCCACCAAAAGCATCTTAATTATATTCAAACTACCTCTTCGTTTTTTCCTGTTAACATTTTCTAAAGTTGGTTTCATTATGGCGTCCTGAACCTAAGCCTTTTGAAATTAATTTGGGGCTACCCAGGATTTGGCTGCAAATCCAAGATGGCCGCCCAAACAAAAATGGTTAAACGGTCTCTTATTTGTACCCCATCATTTTCCTTTCTCGGAAATCAGAGTTTATGATTGTCATATACTTTAACTGTACAAATAATCTATACTGTCTTCTCTCCAATTGCAACATTAGCGAGCAGCCCAGCCTCATCGTGGTCCATCTAGAATTGTTTCCTTGCACGTAATTCGAACATACAGTTTAGAGAAAGGATCAAAGTAATTAATTAACAGGTATATATACTTGCTAGTTAACATTGTTTGCGAAATGCATTGCTTTGGATGACATTATTGCTCAACTATTATGTTCTTCTTGTGTAAGTATACTGTAATTCACGAACAAAAAATTGAATGACTTTTATAATTGTATCTTTACTTCTAGGAATCAGCACTATGGCGGCTACCCCCTTTTTTAGTACAGGAGCAGATGACAGAAGACAGTGCCTGCTTTGCAATGAAAATATCAAGGATAAGGATGGTGGTGGACAGTCGTGGCCCAGCTAATTGAAATTCAGTATAAGGAGGCTGAGAACATATCACTTGACCATCTGTCAGCCAGTGTTTGGAGAATTTCCAGTCCAGCTTGTGTCACATTTGAGATGTCATCCTTATCCTTGATATTTTCATTGCAAAGAAGGCATCGTCTTCTGTCATCTGCTCTTGTACTAAAGAAGGGGGTAGCCGCCATAGTGCTGATTCCTAAAAGTAAAGATACAATTGTAAAAGTCATTCAATTTGTGTTCGTGAATTACAGTATACTTACACAAGAAGAACATAATAGTTGAGCAATAATGTCATCCAAAGCAATGCATTTCGCAAACAACAATGTTAACTAGCAAAATACCTGTCAATTAATTACTTTTATCCTTTCTCTAAACTGTATGTTCGAATTACGTGCAAGGAAACAATTCTAGATGGATAACGACGAGGCTGGGCTGCTGATGTTGCAATTGGAGAGAAGACAGCATAGATTATTAGTACAGTTAAAGTATGACACTCATAAACTTTGATTTCCGAGAAAGGAAAATTATGGGGTACAAATAAGAGACCGATTAAATCCGATTAAGGTAATTTTGGTAGCCATTTTTATTTGGACGGCCATCTTGGATTTGCAGCCAAATCCTGGGTAGCCCCAAATTAATTTCAAAAGGCTTAGGTTCAGGACGCCATAATGAAACCATCTTTAGAAAACGTTAACAGGGAAAAAACGAAGAGGTAGTTTGAATATAATTAAGATGCTTTTGGCGGCCATTTTGACGGCCATCTTGGATTTCAGGACAAATCCTGGGTATTCCCCAGACTAATTTCAAAGGCCTTAGGTTCAGGATGACGAAATCACTGACAACTGACAGAAAAAGAACCAAGAAGCAGTATAAATCTTATTAGGGTAATTTTGGCAGCCATTTTAGATTTTGGCGGCCATCTTTGATTTGAGGCCAAATTCTGGGTGGCTTTGGAGCTAAATTCAATGGTTGTAGATTCAGGATGACAGAACTACTGAAAAAAAAGTTGATATTAAACGTAATTAGCAGTACATATCTAATTTAGGTAATTTTGGCGGCCATTTTGGCGGCCATTTTGGCGGCCATCTTGGCGGCCATCTTGGCGGCCATCTTGGAGGCCATCTTGGAGGCCATCTTGGCGGCCATCTTGGCGGCCATCTTGGCGGCCATCTTGGCGGCCATCTTGGCGGCCATCTTGGCGGCCATCTTGGCGGCCATCTTGGCGGCCATCTTGGATTCCAAGGACAAATCCTGGGTACTCCCCAGACGAATTTTAAAGGCCTTATGATCAGGATGACGAAATCACTGAAAAAAAACTCCTACAGAAAGAAAAAAAGTATTATAAATCTGATTAAGATAATTTTGGCAGCCATTTTAGATTTTGGCGGCCATCTTGGATTTGAGGCCAAATTCTGGGTGGCTCTGGAGCTAAATTCAATGGGTGTAGATTCAGGATGACAGAACCACTGAAAAAACGTTGATATTAAACGTAATTAGCAGTACATATCTAATTTAGGTAATTTTGGCGGCCATTTTGGCGGCTATTTTGGCGGCCATCTTGGATTCAAGGACAAATCCTGGGTACTCCCCAGACTAATTTCAAAGGCCTTATGATCAGGATGACGGAATCACTGAAAAAAAACTCCTACAGAAAAAAACCAAGTAGTATAAATCTGATTAAGATAATTTTGGCAGCCATTTTAGATTTTGGCGGCCATCTTGGATTTGAGGCCAAATTCTGGGTGGCTCTGGAGCTAAATTCAATGGGTGCAGATTCAGAATGACAGAACCACTGAAAAAAACGTTGATATTAAACGTAATTAGCAGTATATATCTAATTTAGGTAATTTTGGCGGCCATTTTGGATTTTGGCGGCCATTTTGAATTAGGGGCAAAAATCAGGGTGGCCCCCAAGCTAATTTCAAATGGTTGAGGTTCAGGATGATGAAACCGTTGAGAAAACCTTGACAGGAAAAAACGGCAGTTTTTCCTGGTCTGGGCCCTGTCTAGAAGGTAATATGCACACAGATGTTGGCCGGAAAGAAAATAAACATTGCGAGGTTTGAATTTTCTCCACAAGTTTTAACTCTAGGAAGCCGCCGATAATTGCAACATGTAGCGCCATATCTAAGCTATCCATACATGTCAAAATTACTGAATTTGGTTGATATTTCATGCAATTATGAATGAGTAAAGCAAGTCATACCCCAGGGAATTTGACAGGCATGGAGCAATAAATAGAAGGTAATATGCACACAGATGTTGGCCGGAAAGAAAATAAACATTGCGAGGTTTGAATTTTCTCCACAAGTTTTAACTCTAAGAAGCCGCCGATAATTGCAACATGTAGCGCCAGATCTAAGTTATCCATACATGTCAAAATTACTGAATTTGGTTGATATTTCATGCAATTATGAATGAGTAAAGCAAGTCCATACCCCAGGGAATTTGACATGCATGGAGCAATAAATAGACGGTAATATGTACACAGATGTTGGCCGGAAAGAAAATAAACACAGCGAGGTTTGAATTTTCTCCACAAGTGTTAACTCTAAGAAGCCGCCGATAATTGCAACATGTAGCGCCAGATCTAAGCTATCCATAACTGTCAAAATTACTGAATTTGGTTGATATTTCATGCAATTATGAATGAGTAAAGCAAGTCATACCCTAGGGAATTTGACAGGCATGGAGCAATAAATAGAAGGTAATCTGCACACAGATGGTGGCCGGGAAGAAAATAAACATTGCGAGGTTTGAATTTTCTCCACAAGTTTTAACTCTAAGAAGCCGCCGATAATTGCAACATGTAGCGCCAGATCTAAGCTATCCATACATGTCAAAATTACTGAATTTGGTTGATATTTCATGCAATTATGAATGAGTAAAGCAAGTCCATACCCCAGGGAATTTGACAGGCATGGAGCAATAAATAAAAGGTAATCTGCACACAGATGGTGGCCGGGAAGAAAATAAACATTGCGAGGTTTGAATTTTCTCCACAAGTGTTAACTCTAAGAAGCCGCCGATAATTGCAACATGTAGCGCCAGATCTAAGCTATCCATACATGTCAAAATGACTGAATTTGGTTGATATTTCATGCAATTATGAATGAGTAAAGCAAGTCATACCCTAGGGAATTTGACAGGCATGGAGCAATAAATAGAAGGTAATATGCACACAGATGTTGGCCGGAAAGAAAATAAACATTGCGAGGTTTGAATTTTCTCCACAAGTTTTAACTCTAAGAAGCCGCCGATAATTGCAACATGTAGCGCCAGATCTAAGCTATCCATAACTGTCAAAATTACTGAATTTGGTTGATATTTCATGCAATTATGAATGAGTAAAGCAAGTCATACCCTAGGGAATTTGACAGGCATAGAGCAATAAATAGAAGGTAATCTGCACACAGATGGTGGCCAGGAAGAAAATAAACATTGCGAGGTTTGAATTTTCTCCACAAGTTTTAACTCTAAGAAGCCGCCGATAATTGCAACATGTAGCGCCAGATCTAAGCTATCCATACATGTCAAAATTACTGAATTTGGTTGATATTTCATGCAATTATGAATGAGTAAAGCAAGTCCATACCCCAGGGAATTTGACAGGCATGGAGCAATAAATAAAAGGTAATCTGCACACAGATGGTGGCCGGGAAGAAAATAAACATTGCGAGGTTTGAATTTTCTCCACAAGTGTTAACTCTAAGAAGCCGCCGATAATTGCAACATGTAGCGCCAGATCTAAGCTATCCATACATGTCAAAATTACTGAATTTGGTTGATATTTCATGCAATTATGAATGAGTAAAGCAAGTCCATACCCCAGGGAATTTGACATGCATGGAGCAATACATAGACGGTAATATGTACACAGATGTTGGCCGGAAAGAAAATAAACACGGCGAGGTTTGAATTTTCTCCACAAGTTTTAACTCTAAGAAGCCGCCGATAATTGCAACATGTAGCGCCAGATCTAAGCTATCCATACATGTCAAAATTACTGAATTTGGTTGATATTTCATGCAATTATGAATGAGTAAAGCAAGTCATACCCTAGGGAATTTGACAGGCATGGAGCAATAAATAGAAGGTAATCTGCACACAGATGGTGGCCGGGAAGAAAATAAACATTGCGAGGTTTGAATTTTCTCCACAAGTTTTAACTCTAAGAAGCCGCCGATAATTGCAACATGTAGCGCCAGATCTAAGCTATCCATACATGTCAAAATTACTGAATTTGGTTGATATTTCATGCAATTATGAATGAGTAAAGCAAGTCCATACCCCAGGGAATTTGACATGCATGGAGCAATAAATAGACGGTAACATGTACACATATGTTGGCCGGGAAGAAAATAAACATTGCGAGGTTTGAATTTTCTCCACAAGTTTTAACTCTAAGAAGCCGCCGATAATTGCAACATGTAGCGCCAGATCTAAGCTATCCATACATGTCAAAATTACTGAAGTTGGTTGATATTTCATGCAATTATGAATGAGTAAAGCAAGTCCATACCCCAGGGAATTTGACATGCATGGAGCAATAAATAGACGGTAACATGTACACATATGTTGGCCGGGAAGAAAATAAACATTGCGAGGTTTGAATTTTCTCCACAAGTTTTAACTCTAAGAAGCCGCCGATAATTGCAACATGTAGCGCCAGATCTAAGCTATCCATACATGTCAAAATTACTGAATTTGGTTGATATTTCATGCAATTATGAATGAGTAAAGCAAGTCATACCCCAGGGAATTTGACAGGCATGGAGCAATAAATAGAAGGTAATATGCACACAGATGTTGGCCGGAAAGAAAATAAACATTGCGAGGTTTGAATTTTCTCCACAAGTTTTAACTCTAGGAAGCCGCCGATAATTGCAACATGTAGCGCCATATCTAAGCTATCCATACATGTCAAAATTACTGAATTTGGTTGATATTTCATGCAATTATGAATGAGTAAAGCAAGTCATACCCTAGGGAATTTGACAGGCATGGAGCAATAAATAGAAGGTAATATGTACACAGATGTTGGCCGGAAAGAAAATAAACACAGCGAGGTTTGAATTTTCTCCACAAGTGTTAACTCTAAGAAGCCGCCGATAATTGCAACATGTAGCGCCAGATCTAAGCTATCCATAACTGTCAAAATTACTGAATTTGGTTGATATTTCATGCAATTATGAATGAGTAAAGCAAGTCATACCCTAGGGAATTTGACAGGCATGGAGCAATAAATAGAAGGTAATATGCACACAGATGTTGGCCGGGAAGAAAATAAACATTGCGAGGTTTGAATTTTCTCCACAAGTTTTAACTCTAAGAAGCCGCCGATAATTGCAACATGTAGCGCCAGATCTAAGCTATCCATAACTGTCAAAATTACTGAATTTGGTTGATATTTCATGCAATTATGAATGAGTAAAGCAAGTCATACCCCAGGGAATTTGACAGGCATGGAGCAATAAATAGAAGGTAATATGCACACAGATGTTGGCCGGAAAGAAAATAAACATTGCGAGGTTTGAATTTTCTCCACAAGTTTTAACTCTAGGAAGCCGCCGATAATTGCAACATGTAGCGCCAGATCTAAGCTATCCATACATGTCAAAATTACTGAATTTGGTTGATATTTCATGCAATTATGAATGAGTAAAGCAAGTCATACCCCAGGGAATTTGACAGGCATGGAGCAATAAATAGAAGGTAATATGCACACAGATGTTGGCCGGAAAGAAAATAAACATTGCGAGGTTTGAATTTTCTCCACAAGTTTTAACTCTAAGAAGCCGCCGATAATTGCAACATGTAGCGCCAGATCTAAGCTATCCATACATGTCAAAATTACTGAATTTGGTTGATATTTCATGCAATTATGAATGAGTAAAGCAAGTCCATACCCCAGGGAATTTGACAGGCATGGAGCAATAAATAAAAGGTAATCTGCACACAGATGGTGGCCGGGAAGAAAATAAACATTGCGAGGTTTGAATTTTCTCCACAAGTGTTAACTCTAAGAAGCCGCCGATAATTGCAACATGTAGCGCCAGATCTAAGCTATCCATACATGTCAAAATGACTGAATTTGGTTGATATTTCATGCAATTATGAATGAGTAAAGCAAGTCATACCCCAGGGAATTTGACAGGCATGGAGCAATAAATAGAAGGTAATATGCACACAGATGTTGGCCGGAAAGAAAATAAACATTGCGAGGTTTGAATTTTCTCCACAAGTTTTAACTCTAGGAAGCCGCCGATAATTGCAACATGTAGCGCCATATCTAAGCTATCCATACATGTCAAAATTACTGAATTTGGTTGATATTTCATGCAATTATGAATGAGTAAAGCAAGTCATACCCCAGGGAATTTGACAGGCATGGAGCAATAAATAGAAGGTAATATGCACACAGATGTTGGCCGGAAAGAAAATAAACATTGCGAGGTTTGAATTTTCTCCACAAGTTTTAACTCTAAGAAGCCGCCGATAATTGCAACATGTAGCGCCAGATCTAAGTTATCCATACATGTCAAAATTACTGAATTTGGTTGATATTTCATGCAATTATGAATGAGTAAAGCAAGTCCATACCCCAGGGAATTTGACATGCATGGAGCAATAAATAGACGGTAATATGTACACAGATGTTGGCCGGAAAGAAAATAAACACAGCGAGGTTTGAATTTTCTCCACAAGTGTTAACTCTAAGAAGCCGCCGATAATTGCAACATGTAGCGCCAGATCTAAGCTATCCATAACTGTCAAAATTACTGAATTTGGTTGATATTTCATGCAATTATGAATGAGTAAAGCAAGTCATACCCTAGGGAATTTGACAGGCATGGAGCAATAAATAGAAGGTAATCTGCACACAGATGGTGGCCGGGAAGAAAATAAACATTGCGAGGTTTGAATTTTCTCCACAAGTTTTAACTCTAAGAAGCCGCCGATAATTGCAACATGTAGCGCCAGATCTAAGCTATCCATACATGTCAAAATTACTGAATTTGGTTGATATTTCATGCAATTATGAATGAGTAAAGCAAGTCCATACCCCAGGGAATTTGACAGGCATGGAGCAATAAATAAAAGGTAATCTGCACACAGATGGTGGCCGGGAAGAAAATAAACATTGCGAGGTTTGAATTTTCTCCACAAGTGTTAACTCTAAGAAGCCGCCGATAATTGCAACATGTAGCGCCAGATCTAAGCTATCCATACATGTCAAAATGACTGAATTTGGTTGATATTTCATGCAATTATGAATGAGTAAAGCAAGTCATACCCTAGGGAATTTGACAGGCATGGAGCAATAAATAGAAGGTAATATGCACACAGATGTTGGCCGGAAAGAAAATAAACATTGCGAGGTTTGAATTTTCTCCACAAGTTTTAACTCTAAGAAGCCGCCGATAATTGCAACATGTAGCGCCAGATCTAAGCTATCCATAACTGTCAAAATTACTGAATTTGGTTGATATTTCATGCAATTATGAATGAGTAAAGCAAGTCATACCCTAGGGAATTTGACAGGCATAGAGCAATAAATAGAAGGTAATCTGCACACAGATGGTGGCCAGGAAGAAAATAAACATTGCGAGGTTTGAATTTTCTCCACAAGTTTTAACTCTAAGAAGCCGCCGATAATTGCAACATGTAGCGCCAGATCTAAGCTATCCATACATGTCAAAATTACTGAATTTGGTTGATATTTCATGCAATTATGAATGAGTAAAGCAAGTCCATACCCCAGGGAATTTGACAGGCATGGAGCAATAAATAAAAGGTAATCTGCACACAGATGGTGGCCGGGAAGAAAATAAACATTGCGAGGTTTGAATTTTCTCCACAAGTGTTAACTCTAAGAAGCCGCCGATAATTGCAACATGTAGCGCCAGATCTAAGCTATCCATACATGTCAAAATTACTGAATTTGGTTGATATTTCATGCAATTATGAATGAGTAAAGCAAGTCCATACCCCAGGGAATTTGACATGCATGGAGCAATACATAGACGGTAATATGTACACAGATGTTGGCCGGAAAGAAAATAAACACGGCGAGGTTTGAATTTTCTCCACAAGTTTTAACTCTAAGAAGCCGCCGATAATTGCAACATGTAGCGCCAGATCTAAGCTATCCATACATGTCAAAATTACTGAATTTGGTTGATATTTCATGCAATTATGAATGAGTAAAGCAAGTCATACCCTAGGGAATTTGACAGGCATGGAGCAATAAATAGAAGGTAATCTGCACACAGATGGTGGCCGGGAAGAAAATAAACATTGCGAGGTTTGAATTTTCTCCACAAGTTTTAACTCTAGGAAGCCGCCGATAATTGCAACATGTAGCGCCATATCTAAGCTATCCATACATGTCAAAATTACTGAATTTGGTTGATATTTCATGCAATTATGAATGAGTAAAGCAAGTCATACCCTAGGGAATTTGACAGGCATGGAGCAATAAATAGAAGGTAATATGCACACAGATGTTGGCCGGAAAGAAAATAAACATTGCGAGGTTTGAATTTTCTCCACAAGTTTTAACTCTAAGAAGCCGCCGATAATTGCAACATGTAGCGCCAGATCTAAGTTATCCATACATGTCAAAATTACTGAATTTGGTTGATATTTCATGCAATTATGAATGAGTAAAGCAAGTCCATACCCCAGGGAATTTGACATGCATGGAGCAATAAATAGACGGTAATATGTACACAGATGTTGGCCGGAAAGAAAATAAACACAGCGAGGTTTGAATTTTCTCCACAAGTGTTAACTCTAAGAAGCCGCCGATAATTGCAACATGTAGCGCCAGATCTAAGCTATCCATAACTGTCAAAATTACTGAATTTGGTTGATATTTCATGCAATTATGAATGAGTAAAGCAAGTCATACCCTAGGGAATTTGACAGGCATGGAGCAATAAATAGAAGGTAATCTGCACACAGATGGTGGCCGGGAAGAAAATAAACATTGCGAGGTTTGAATTTTCTCCACAAGTTTTAACTCTAAGAAGCCGCCGATAATTGCAACATGTAGCGCCAGATCTAAGCTATCCATACATGTCAAAATTACTGAATTTGGTTGATATTTCATGCAATTATGAATGAGTAAAGCAAGTCCATACCCCAGGGAATTTGACAGGCATGGAGCAATAAATAAAAGGTAATCTGCACACAGATGGTGGCCGGGAAGAAAATAAACATTGCGAGGTTTGAATTTTCTCCACAAGTGTTAACTCTAAGAAGCCGCCGATAATTGCAACATGTAGCGCCAGATCTAAGCTATCCATACATGTCAAAATGACTGAATTTGGTTGATATTTCATGCAATTATGAATGAGTAAAGCAAGTCATACCCTAGGGAATTTGACAGGCATGGAGCAATAAATAGAAGGTAATATGCACACAGATGTTGGCCGGAAAGAAAATAAACATTGCGAGGTTTGAATTTTCTCCACAAGTTTTAACTCTAAGAAGCCGCCGATAATTGCAACATGTAGCGCCAGATCTAAGCTATCCATAACTGTCAAAATTACTGAATTTGGTTGATATTTCATGCAATTATGAATGAGTAAAGCAAGTCATACCCTAGGGAATTTGACAGGCATGGAGCAATAAATAGAAGGTAATCTGCACACAGATGGTGGCCAGGAAGAAAATAAACATTGCGAGGTTTGAATTTTCTCCACAAGTTTTAACTCTAAGAAGCCGCCGATAATTGCAACATGTAGCGCCAGATCTAAGCTATCCATACATGTCAAAATTACTGAATTTGGTTGATATTTCATGCAATTATGAATGAGTAAAGCAAGTCCATACCCCAGGGAATTTGACAGGCATGGAGCAATAAATAAAAGGTAATCTGCACACAGATGGTGGCCGGGAAGAAAATAAACATTGCGAGGTTTGAATTTTCTCCACAAGTGTTAACTCTAAGAAGCCGCCGATAATTGCAACATGTAGCGCCAGATCTAAGCTATCCATACATGTCAAAATTACTGAATTTGGTTGATATTTCATGCAATTATGAATGAGTAAAGCAAGTCCATACCCCAGGGAATTTGACATGCATGGAGCAATACATAGACGGTAATATGTACACAGATGTTGGCCGGAAAGAAAATAAACACGGCGAGGTTTGAATTTTCTCCACAAGTTTTAACTCTAAGAAGCCGCCGATAATTGCAACATGTAGCGCCAGATCTAAGCTATCCATACATGTCAAAATTACTGAATTTGGTTGATATTTCATGCAATTATGAATGAGTAAAGCAAGTCATACCCTAGGGAATTTGACAGGCATGGAGCAATAAATAGAAGGTAATATGCACACAGATGTTGGCCGGAAAGAAAATAAACATTGCGAGGTTTGAATTTTCTCCACAAGTTTTAACTCTAAGAAGCCGCCGATAATTGCAACATGTAGCGCCAGATCTAAGCTATCCATACATGTCAAAATTACTGAATTTGGTTGATATTTCATGCAATTATGAATGAGTAAAGCAAGTCATACCCTAGGGAATTTGACAGGCATGGAGCAATAAATAGAAGGTAATCTGCACACAGATGGTGGCCGGGAAGAAAATAAACATTGCGAGGTTTGAATTTTCTCCACAAGTGTTAACTCTAAGAAGCCGCCGATAATTGCAACATGTAGCGCCAGATCTAAGCTATCCATACATGTCAAAATTACTGAATTTGGTTGATATTTCATGCAATTATGAATGAGTAAAGCAAGTCCATACCCCAGGGAATTTGACAGGCATGGAGCAATAAATAAAAGGTAATCTGCACACAGATGGTGGCCGGGAAGAAAATAAACATTGCGAGGTTTGAATTTTCTCCACAAGTGTTAACTCTAAGAAGCCGCCGATAATTGCAACATGTAGCGCCAGATCTAAGCTATCCATACATGTCAAAATGACTGAATTTGGTTGATATTTCATGCAATTATGAATGAGTAAAGCAAGTCATACCCTAGGGAATTTGACAGGCATGGAGCAATAAATAGAAGGTAATATGCACACAGATGTTGGCCGGGAAGAAAATAAACATTGCGAGGTTTGAATTTTCTCCACAAGTTTTAACTCTAAGAAGCCGCCGATAATTGCAACATGTAGCGCCAGATCTAAGCTATCCATAACTGTCAAAATTACTGAATTTGGTTGATATTTCATGCAATTATGAATGAGTAAAGCAAGTCATACCCCAGGGAATTTGACAGTCATGGAGCAATAAATAGAAGGTAATATGCACACAGATGTTGGCCGGAAAGAAAATAAACATTGCGAGGTTTGAATTTTCTCCACAAGTTTTAACTCTAGGAAGCCGCCGATAATTGCAACATGTAGCGCCATATCTAAGCTATCCATACATGTCAAAATTACTGAATTTGGTTGATATTTCATGCAATTATGAATGAGTAAAGCAAGTCATACCCTAGGGAATTTGACAGGCATGGAGCAATAAATAGAAGGTAATATGCACACAGATGTTGGCCGGAAAGAAAATAAACATTGCGAGGTTTGAATTTTCTCCACAAGTTTTAACTCTAAGAAGCCGCCGATAATTGCAACATGTAGCGCCAGATCTAAGCTATCCATACATGTCAAAATTACTGAATTTGGTTGATATTTCATGCAATTATGAATGAGTAAAGCAAGTCCATACCCCAGGGAATTTGACAGGCATGGAGCAATAAATAAAAGGTAATCTGCACACAGATGGTGGCCGGGAAGAAAATAAACATTGCGAGGTTTGAATTTTCTCCACAAGTGTTAACTCTAAGAAGCCGCCGATAATTGCAACATGTAGCGCCAGATCTAAGCTATCCATACATGTCAAAATGACTGAATTTGGTTGATATTTCATGCAATTATGAATGAGTAAAGCAGGTCATACCCTAGGGAATTTGACAGGCATGGAGCAATAAATAGAAGGTAATATGCACACAGATGTTGGCCGGGAAGAAAATAAACATTGCGAGGTTTGAATTTTCTCCACAAGTTTTAACTCTAAGAAGCCGCCGATAATTGCAACATGTAGCGCCAGATTTAAGCTATCCATAACTGTCAAAATTACTGAATTTGGTTGATATTTCATGCAATTATGAATGAGTAAAGCAAGTCATACCCCAGGGAATTTGACAGGCATGGAGCAATAAATAGAAGGTAATATGCACACAGATGTTGGCCGGAAAGAAAATAAACATTGCGAGGTTTGAATTTTCTCCACAAGTTTTAACTCTAGGAAGCCGCCGATAATTGCAACATGTAGCGCCATATCTAAGCTATCCATACATGTCAAAATTACTGAATTTGGTTGATATTTCATGCAATTATGAATGAGTAAAGCAAGTCATACCCTAGGGAATTTGACAGGCATGGAGCAATAAATAGAAGGTAATATGCACACAGATGTTGGCCGGAAAGAAAATAAACATTGCGAGGTTTGAATTTTCTCCACAAGTTTTAACTCTAAGAAGCCGCCGATAATTGCAACATGTAGCGCCAGATCTAAGTTATCCATACATGTCAAAATTACTGAATTTGGTTGATATTTCATGCAATTATGAATGAGTAAAGCAAGTCCATACCCCAGGGAATTTGACATGCATGGAGCAATAAATAGACGGTAATATGTACACAGATGTTGGCCGGAAAGAAAATAAACACAGCGAGGTTTGAATTTTCTCCACAAGTGTTAACTCTAAGAAGCCGCCGATAATTGCAACATGTAGCGCCAGATCTAAGCTATCCATAACTGTCAAAATTACTGAATTTGGTTGATATTTCATGCAATTATGAATGAGTAAAGCAAGTCATACCCTAGGGAATTTGACAGGCATGGAGCAATAAATAGAAGGTAATCTGCACACAGATGGTGGCCGGGAAGAAAATAAACATTGCGAGGTTTGAATTTTCTCCACAAGTTTTAACTCTAAGAAGCCGCCGATAATTGCAACATGTAGCGCCAGATCTAAGCTATCCATACATGTCAAAATTACTGAATTTGGTTGATATTTCATGCAATTATGAATGAGTAAAGCAAGTCCATACCCCAGGGAATTTGACAGGCATGGAGCAATAAATAAAAGGTAATCTGCACACAGATGGTGGCCGGGAAGAAAATAAACATTGCGAGGTTTGAATTTTCTCCACAAGTGTTAACTCTAAGAAGCCGCCGATAATTGCAACATGTAGCGCCAGATCTAAGCTATCCATACATGTCAAAATGACTGAATTTGGTTGATATTTCATGCAATTATGAATGAGTAAAGCAAGTCATACCCTAGGGAATTTGACAGGCATGGAGCAATAAATAGAAGGTAATATGCACACAGATGTTGGCCGGAAAGAAAATAAACATTGCGAGGTTTGAATTTTCTCCACAAGTTTTAACTCTAAGAAGCCGCCGATAATTGCAACATGTAGCGCCAGATCTAAGCTATCCATAACTGTCAAAATTACTGAATTTGGTTGATATTTCATGCAATTATGAATGAGTAAAGCAAGTCATACCCCAGGGAATTTGACAGGCATGGAGCAATAAATAGAAGGTAATATGCACACAGATGTTGGCCGGAAAGAAAATAAACATTGCGAGGTTTGAATTTTCTCCACAAGTTTTAACTCTAGGAAGCCGCCGATAATTGCAACATGTAGCGCCATATCTAAGCTATCCATACATGTCAAAATTACTGAATTTGGTTGATATTTCATGCAATTATGAATGAGTAAAGCAAGTCCATACCCCAGGGAATTTGACATGCATGGAGCAATACATAGACGGTAATATGTACACAGATGTTGGCCGGAAAGAAAATAAACACGGCGAGGTTTGAATTTTCTCCACAAGTTTTAACTCTAAGAAGCCGCCGATAATTGCAACATGTAGCGCCAGATCTAAGCTATCCATACATGTCAAAATTACTGAATTTGGTTGATATTTCATGCAATTATGAATGAGTAAAGCAAGTCATACCCTAGGGAATTTGACAGGCATGGAGCAATAAATAGAAGGTAATATGCACACAGATGTTGGCCGGAAAGAAAATAAACATTGCGAGGTTTGCATTTTCTCCACAAGTTTTAACTCTAAGAAGCCGCCGATAATTGCAACATGTAGCGCCAGATCTAAGCTATCCATACATGTCAAAATTACTGAATTTGGTTGATATTTCATGCAATTATGAATGAGTAAAGCAAGTCATACCCTAGGGAATTTGACAGGCATGGAGCAATAAATAGAAGGTAATCTGCACACAGATGGTGGCCGGGAAGAAAATAAACATTGCGAGGTTTGAATTTTCTCCACAAGTTTTAACTCTAGGAAGCCGCCGATAATTGCAACATGTAGCGCCATATCTAAGCTATCCATACATGTCAAAATTACTGAATTTGGTTGATATTTCATGCAATTATGAATGAGTAAAGCAAGTCATACCCTAGGGAATTTGACAGGCATGGAGCAATAAATAGAAGGTAATATGCACACAGATGTTGGCCGGAAAGAAAATAAACATTGCGAGGTTTGATTTTTCTCCACAAGTTTTAACTCTAAGAAGCCGCCGATAATTGCAACATGTAGCGCCAGATCTAAGTTATCCATACATGTCAAAATTACTGAATTTGGTTGATATTTCATGCAATTATGAATGAGTAAAGCAAGTCCATACCCCAGGGAATTTGACATGCATGGAGCAATAAATAGACGGTAATATGTACACAGATGTTGGCCGGAAAGAAAATAAACACAGCGAGGTTTGAATTTTCTCCACAAGTGTTAACTCTAAGAAGCCGCCGATAATTGCAACATGTAGCGCCAGATCTAAGCTATCCATAACTGTCAAAATTACTGAATTTGGTTGATATTTCATGCAATTATGAATGAGTAAAGCAAGTCATACCCTAGGGAATTTGACAGGCATGGAGCAATAAATAGAAGGTAATCTGCACACAGATGGTGGCCGGGAAGAAAATAAACATTGCGAGGTTTGAATTTTCTCCACAAGTTTTAACTCTAAGAAGCCGCCGATAATTGCAACATGTAGCGCCAGATCTAAGCTATCCATACATGTCAAAATTACTGAATTTGGTTGATATTTCATGCAATTATGAATGAGTAAAGCAAGTCCATACCCCAGGGAATTTGACAGGCATGGAGCAATAAATAAAAGGTAATCTGCACACAGATGGTGGCCGGGAAGAAAATAAACATTGCGAGGTTTGAATTTTCTCCACAAGTGTTAACTCTAAGAAGCCGCCGATAATTGCAACATGTAGCGCCAGATCTAAGCTATCCATACATGTCAAAATGACTGAATTTGGTTGATATTTCATGCAATTATGAATGAGTAAAGCAAGTCATACCCTAGGGAATTTGACAGGCATGGAGCAATAAATAGAAGGTAATATGCACACAGATGTTGGCCGGAAAGAAAATAAACATTGCGAGGTTTGAATTTTCTCCACAAGTTTTAACTCTAAGAAGCCGCCGATAATTGCAACATGTAGCGCCAGATCTAAGCTATCCATAACTGTCAAAATTACTGAATTTGGTTGATATTTCATGCAATTATGAATGAGTAAAGCAAGTCATACCCTAGGGAATTTGACAGGCATGGAGCAATAAATAGAAGGTAATCTGCACACAGATGGTGGCCAGGAAGAAAATAAACATTGCGAGGTTTGAATTTTCTCCACAAGTTTTAACTCTAAGAAGCCGCCGATAATTGCAACATGTAGCGCCAGATCTAAGCTATCCATACATGTCAAAATTACTGAATTTGGTTGATATTTCATGCAATTATGAATGAGTAAAGCAAGTCCATACCCCAGGGAATTTGACAGGCATGGAGCAATAAATAAAAGGTAATCTGCACACAGATGGTGGCCGGGAAGAAAATAAACATTGCGAGGTTTGAATTTTCTCCACAAGTGTTAACTCTAAGAAGCCGCCGATAATTGCAACATGTAGCGCCAGATCTAAGCTATCCATACATGTCAAAATTACTGAATTTGGTTGATATTTCATGCAATTATGAATGAGTAAAGCAAGTCCATACCCCAGGGAATTTGACATGCATGGAGCAATACATAGACGGTAATATGTACACAGATGTTGGCCGGAAAGAAAATAAACACGGCGAGGTTTGAATTTTCTCCACAAGTTTTAACTCTAAGAAGCCGCCGATAATTGCAACATGTAGCGCCAGATCTAAGCTATCCATACATGTCAAAATTACTGAATTTGGTTGATATTTCATGCAATTATGAATGAGTAAAGCAAGTCATACCCTAGGGAATTTGACAGGCATGGAGCAATAAATAGAAGGTAATATGCACACAGATGTTGGCCGGAAAGAAAATAAACATTGCGAGGTTTGAATTTTCTCCACAAGTTTTAACTCTAAGAAGCCGCCGATAATTGCAACATGTAGCGCCAGATCTAAGCTATCCATACATGTCAAAATTACTGAATTTGGTTGATATTTCATGCAATTATGAATGAGTAAAGCAAGTCATACCCTAGGGAATTTGACAGGCATGGAGCAATAAATAGAAGGTAATCTGCACACAGATGGTGGCCGGGAAGAAAATAAACATTGCGAGGTTTGAATTTTCTCCACAAGTGTTAACTCTAAGAAGCCGCCGATAATTGCAACATGTAGCGCCAGATCTAAGCTATCCATACATGTCAAAATTACTGAATTTGGTTGATATTTCATGCAATTATGAATGAGTAAAGCAAGTCCATACCCCAGGGAATTTGACAGGCATGGAGCAATAAATAAAAGGTAATCTGCACACAGATGGTGGCCGGGAAGAAAATAAACATTGCGAGGTTTGAATTTTCTCCACAAGTGTTAACTCTAAGAAGCCGCCGATAATTGCAACATGTAGCGCCAGATCTAAGCTATCCATACATGTCAAAATGACTGAATTTGGTTGATATTTCATGCAATTATGAATGAGTAAAGCAAGTCATACCCTAGGGAATTTGACAGGCATGGAGCAATAAATAGAAGGTAATATGCACACAGATGTTGGCCGGGAAGAAAATAAACATTGCGAGGTTTGAATTTTCTCCACAAGTTTTAACTCTAAGAAGCCGCCGATAATTGCAACATGTAGCGCCAGATCTAAGCTATCCATAACTGTCAAAATTACTGAATTTGGTTGATATTTCATGCAATTATGAATGAGTAAAGCAAGTCATACCCCAGGGAATTTGACAGTCATGGAGCAATAAATAGAAGGTAATATGCACACAGATGTTGGCCGGAAAGAAAATAAACATTGCGAGGTTTGAATTTTCTCCACAAGTTTTAACTCTAGGAAGCCGCCGATAATTGCAACATGTAGCGCCATATCTAAGCTATCCATACATGTCAAAATTACTGAATTTGGTTGATATTTCATGCAATTATGAATGAGTAAAGCAAGTCATACCCTAGGGAATTTGACAGGCATGGAGCAATAAATAGAAGGTAATATGCACACAGATGTTGGCCGGAAAGAAAATAAACATTGCGAGGTTTGAATTTTCTCCACAAGTTTTAACTCTAAGAAGCCGCCGATAATTGCAACATGTAGCGCCAGATCTAAGCTATCCATACATGTCAAAATTACTGAATTTGGTTGATATTTCATGCAATTATGAATGAGTAAAGCAAGTCCATACCCCAGGGAATTTGACAGGCATGGAGCAATAAATAAAAGGTAATCTGCACACAGATGGTGGCCGGGAAGAAAATAAACATTGCGAGGTTTGAATTTTCTCCACAAGTGTTAACTCTAAGAAGCCGCCGATAATTGCAACATGTAGCGCCAGATCTAAGCTATCCATACATGTCAAAATGACTGAATTTGGTTGATATTTCATGCAATTATGAATGAGTAAAGCAGGTCATACCCTAGGGAATTTGACAGGCATGGAGCAATAAATAGAAGGTAATATGCACACAGATGTTGGCCGGGAAGAAAATAAACATTGCGAGGTTTGAATTTTCTCCACAAGTTTTAACTCTAAGAAGCCGCCGATAATTGCAACATGTAGCGCCAGATTTAAGCTATCCATAACTGTCAAAATTACTGAATTTGGTTGATATTTCATGCAATTATGAATGAGTAAAGCAAGTCATACCCCAGGGAATTTGACAGGCATGGAGCAATAAATAGAAGGTAATATGCACACAGATGTTGGCCGGAAAGAAAATAAACATTGCGAGGTTTGAATTTTCTCCACAAGTTTTAACTCTAGGAAGCCGCCGATAATTGCAACATGTAGCGCCATATCTAAGCTATCCATACATGTCAAAATTACTGAATTTGGTTGATATTTCATGCAATTATGAATGAGTAAAGCAAGTCATACCCTAGGGAATTTGACAGGCATGGAGCAATAAATAGAAGGTAATATGCACACAGATGTTGGCCGGAAAGAAAATAAACATTGCGAGGTTTGAATTTTCTCCACAAGTTTTAACTCTAAGAAGCCGCCGATAATTGCAACATGTAGCGCCAGATCTAAGTTATCCATACATGTCAAAATTACTGAATTTGGTTGATATTTCATGCAATTATGAATGAGTAAAGCAAGTCCATACCCCAGGCAATTTGACATGCATGGAGCAATAAATAGACGGTAATATGTACACAGATGTTGGCCGGAAAGAAAATAAACACAGCGAGGTTTGAATTTTCTCCACAAGTGTTAACTCTAAGAAGCCGCCGATAATTGCAACATGTAGCGCCAGATCTAAGCTATCCATAACTGTCAAAATTACTGAATTTGGTTGATATTTCATGCAATTATGAATGAGTAAAGCAAGTCATACCCTAGGGAATTTGACAGGCATGGAGCAATAAATAGAAGGTAATCTGCACACAGATGGTGGCCGGGAAGAAAATAAACATTGCGAGGTTAGAATTTTCTCCACAAGTTTTAACTCTAAGAAGCCGCCGATAATTGCAACATGTAGCGCCAGATCTAAGCTATCCATACATGTCAAAATTACTGAATTTGGTTGATATTTCATGCAATTATGAATGAGTAAAGCAAGTCCATACCCCAGGGAAATTGACAGGCATGGAGCAATAAATAAAAGGTAATCTGCACACAGATGGTGGCCGGGAAGAAAATAAACATTGCGAGGTTTGAATTTTCTCCACAAGTGTTAACTCTAAGAAGCCGCCGATAATTGCAACATGTAGCGCCAGATCTAAGCTATCCATACATGTCAAAATGACTGAATTTGGTTGATATTTCATGCAATTATGAATGAGTAAAGCAAGTCATACCCTAGGGAATTTGACAGGCATGGAGCAATAAATAGAAGGTAATATGCACACAGATGTTGGCCGGGAAGAAAATAAACATTGCGAGGTTTGAATTTTCTCCACAAGTTTTAACTCTAAGAAGCCGCCGATAATTGCAACATGTAGCGCCAGATCTAAGCTATCCATAACTGTCAAAATTACTGAATTTGGTTGATATTTCATGCAATTATGAATGAGTAAAGCAAGTCATACCCCAGGGAATTTGACAGTCATGGAGCAATAAATAGAAGGTAATATGCACACAGATGTTGGCCGGAAAGAAAATAAACATTGCGAGGTTTGAATTTTCTCCACAAGTTTTAACTCTAGGAAGCCGCCGATAATTGCAACATGTAGCGCCATATCTAAGCTATCCATACATGTCAAAATTACTGAATTTGGTTGATATTTCATGCAATTATGAATGAGTAAAGCAAGTCATACCCTAGGGAATTTGACAGGCATGGAGCAATAAATAGAAGGTAATATGCACACAGATGTTGGCCGGAAAGAAAATAAACATTGCGAGGTTTGAATTTTCTCCACAAGTTTTAACTCTAAGAAGCCGCCGATAATTGCAACATGTAGCGCCAGATCTAAGCTATCCATAACTGTCAAAATTACTGAATTTGGTTGATATTTCATGCAATTATGAATGAGTAAAGCAAGTCATACCCTAGGGAATTTGACAGGCATGGAGCAATAAATAGAAGGTAATCTGCACACAGATGGTGGCCAGGAAGAAAATAAACATTGCGAGGTTTGAATTTTCTCCACAAGTTTTAACTCTAAGAAGCCGCCGATAATTGCAACATGTAGCGCCAGATCTAAGCTATCCATACATGTCAAAATTACTGAATTTGGTTGATATTTCATGCAATTATGAATGAGTAAAGCAAGTCCATACCCCAGGGAATTTGACAGGCATGGAGCAATAAATAAAAGGTAATCTGCACACAGATGGTGGCCGGGAAGAAAATAAACATTGCGAGGTTTGAATTTTCTCCACAAGTGTTAACTCTAAGAAGCCGCCGATAATTGCAACATGTAGCGCCAGATCTAAGCTATCCATACATGTCAAAATTACTGAATTTGGTTGATATTTCATGCAATTATGAATGAGTAAAGCAAGTCCATACCCCAGGGAATTTGACATGCATGGAGCAATACATAGACGGTAATATGTACACAGATGTTGGCCGGAAAGAAAATAAACACGGCGAGGTTTGAATTTTCTCCACAAGTTTTAACTCTAAGAAGCCGCCGATAATTGCAACATGTAGCGCCAGATCTAAGCTATCCATACATGTCAAAATTACTGAATTTGGTTGATATTTCATGCAATTATGAATGAGTAAAGCAAGTCATACCCTAGGGAATTTGACAGGCATGGAGCAATAAATAGAAGGTAATATGCACACAGATGTTGGCCGGAAAGAAAATAAACATTGCGAGGTTTGAATTTTCTCCACAAGTTTTAACTCTAAGAAGCCGCCGATAATTGCAACATGTAGCGCCAGATCTAAGCTATCCATACATGTCATAATTACTGAATTTGGTTGATATTTCATGCAATTATGAATGAGTAAAGCAAGTCATACCCTAGGGAATTTGACAGGCATGGAGCAATAAATAGAAGGTAATCTGCACACAGATGGTGGCCGGGAAGAAAATAAACATTGCGAGGTTTGAATTTTCTCCACAAGTGTTAACTCTAAGAAGCCGCCGATAATTGCAACATGTAGCGCCAGATCTAAGCTATCCATACATGTCAAAATTACTGAATTTGGTTGATATTTCATGCAATTATGAATGAGTAAAGCAAGTCCATACCCCAGGGAATTTGACAGGCATGGAGCAATAAATAAAAGGTAATCTGCACACAGATGGTGGCCGGGAAGAAAATAAACATTGCGAGGTTTGAATTTTCTCCACAAGTGTTAACTCTAAGAAGCCGCCGATAATTGCAACATGTAGCGCCAGATCTAAGCTATCCATACATGTCAAAATGACTGAATTTGGTTGATATTTCATGCAATTATGAATGAGTAAAGCAGGTCATACCCTAGGGAATTTGACAGGCATGGAGCAATAAATAGAAGGTAATATGCACACAGATGTTGGCCGGGAAGAAAATAAACATTGCGAGGTTTGAATTTTCTCCACAAGTTTTAACTCTAAGAAGCCGCCGATAATTGCAACATGTAGCGCCAGATTTAAGCTATCCATAACTGTCAAAATTACTGAATTTGGTTGATATTTCATGCAATTATGAATGAGTAAAGCAAGTCATACCCCAGGGAATTTGACAGGCATGGAGCAATAAATAGAAGGTAATATGCACACAGATGTTGGCCGGAAAGAAAATAAACATTGCGAGGTTTGAATTTTCTCCACAAGTTTTAACTCTAGGAAGCCGCCGATAATTGCAACATGTAGCGCCATATCTAAGCTATCCATACATGTCAAAATTACTGAATTTGGTTGATATTTCATGCAATTATGAATGAGTAAAGCAAGTCATACCCTAGGGAATTTGACAGGCATGGAGCAATAAATAGAAGGTAATATGCACACAGATGTTGGCCGGAAAGAAAATAAACATTGCGAGGTTTGAATTTTCTCCACAAGTTTTAACTCTAAGAAGCCGCCGATAATTGCAACATGTAGCGCCAGATCTAAGTTATCCATACATGTCAAAATTACTGAATTTGGTTGATATTTCATGCAATTATGAATGAGTAAAGCAAGTCCATACCCCAGGGAATTTGACATGCATGGAGCAATAAATAGACGGTAATATGTACACAGATGTTGGCCGGAAAGAAAATAAACACAGCGAGGTTTGAATTTTCTCCACAAGTGTTAACTCTAAGAAGCCGCCGATAATTGCAACATGTAGCGCCAGATCTAAGCTATCCATAACTGTCAACATTACTGAATTTGGTTGATATTTCATGCAATTATGAATGAGTAAAGCAAGTCATACCCTAGGGAATTTGACAGGCATGGAGCAATAAATAGAAGGTAATCTGCACACAGATGGTGGCCGGGAAGAAAATAAACATTGCGAGGTTTGAATTTTCTCCACAAGTTTTAACTCTAAGAAGCCGCCGATAATTGCAACATGTAGCGCCAGATCTAAGCTATCCATACATGTCAAAATTACTGAATTTGGTTGATATTTCATGCAATTATGAATGAGTAAAGCAAGTCCATACCCCAGGGAATTTGACAGGCATGGAGCAATAAATAAAAGGTAATCTGCACACAGATGGTGGCCGGGAAGAAAATAAACATTGCGAGGTTTGAATTTTCTCCACAAGTGTTAACTCTAAGAAGCCGCCGATAATTGCAACATGTAGCGCCAGATCTAAGCTATCCATACATGTCAAAATGACTGAATTTGGTTGATATTTCATGCAATTATGAATGAGTAAAGCAAGTCATACCCTAGGGAATTTGACAGGCATGGAGCAATAAATAGAAGGTAATATGCACACAGATGTTGGCCGGAAAGAAAATAAACATTGCGAGGTTTGAATTTTCTCCACAAGTTTTAACTCTAAGAAGCCGCCGATAATTGCAACATGTAGCGCCAGATCTAAGCTATCCATAACTGTCAAAATTACTGAATTTGGTTGATATTTCATGCAATTATGAATGAGTAAAGCAAGTCATACCCTAGGGAATTTGACAGGCATGGAGCAATAAATAGAAGGTAATCTGCACACAGATGGTGGCCAGGAAGAAAATAAACATTGCGAGGTTTGAATTTTCTCCACAAGTTTTAACTCTAAGAAGCCGCCGATAATTGCAACATGTAGCGCCAGATCTAAGCTATCCATACATGTCAAAATTACTGAATTTGGTTGATATTTCATGCAATTATGAATGAGTAAAGCAAGTCCATACCCCAGGGAATTTGACAGGCATGGAGCAATAAATAAAAGGTAATCTGCACACAGATGGTGGCCGGGAAGAAAATAAACATTGCGAGGTTTGAATTTTCTCCACAAGTGTTAACTCTAAGAAGCCGCCGATAATTGCAACATGTAGCGCCAGATCTAAGCTATCCATACATGTCAAAATTACTGAATTTGGTTGATATTTCATGCAATTATGAATGAGTAAAGCAAGTCCATACCCCAGGGAATTTGACATGCATGGAGCAATACATAGACGGTAATATGTACACAGATGTTGGCCGGAAAGAAAATAAACACGGCGAGGTTTGAATTTTCTCCACAAGTTTTAACTCTAAGAAGCCGCCGATAATTGCAACATGTAGCGCCAGATCTAAGCTATCCATACATGTCAAAATTACTGAATTTGGTTGATATTTCATGCAATTATGAATGAGTAAAGCAAGTCATACCCTAGGGAATTTGACAGGCATGGAGCAATAAATAGAAGGTAATATGCACACAGATGTTGGCCGGAAAGAAAATAAACATTGCGAGGTTTGAATTTTCTCCACAAGTTTTAACTCTAAGAAGCCGCCGATAATTGCAACATGTAGCGCCAGATCTAAGCTATCCATACATGTCATAATTACTGAATTTGGTTGATATTTCATGCAATTATGAATGAGTAAAGCAAGTCATACCCTAGGGAATTTGACAGGCATGGAGCAATAAATAGAAGGTAATATGCACACAGATGTTGGCCGGAAAGAAAATAAACATTGCGAGGTTTGAATTTTCTCCACAAGTTTTAACTCTAAGAAGCCGCCGATAATTGCAACATGTAGCGCCAGATCTAAGCTATCCATACATGTCATAATTACTGAATTTGGTTGATATTTCATGCAATTATGAATGAGTAAAGCAAGTCATACCCTAGGGAATTTGACAGGCATGGAGCAATAAATAGAAGGTAATCTGCACACAGATGGTGGCCGGGAAGAAAATAAACATTGCGAGGTTTGAATTTTCTCCACAAGTGTTAACTCTAAGAAGCCGCCGATAATTGCAACATGTAGCGCCAGATCTAAGCTATCCATACATGTCAAAATTACTGAATTTGGTTGATATTTCATGCAATTATGAATGAGTAAAGCAAGTCCATACCCCAGGGAATTTGACAGGCATGGAGCAATAAATAAAAGGTAATCTGCACACAGATGGTGGCCGGGAAGAAAATAAACATTGCGAGGTTTGAATTTTCTCCACAAGTGTTAACTCTAAGAAGCCGCCGATAATTGCAACATGTAGCGCCAGATCTAAGCTATCCATACATGTCAAAATGACTGAATTTGGTTGATATTTCATGCAATTATGAATGAGTAAAGCAGGTCATACCCTAGGGAATTTGACAGGCATGGAGCAATAAATAGAAGGTAATATGCACACAGATGTTGGCCGGGAAGAAAATAAACATTGCGAGGTTTGAATTTTCTCCACAAGTTTTAACTCTAAGAAGCCGCCGATAATTGCAACATGTAGCGCCAGATTTAAGCTATCCATAACTGTCAAAATTACTGAATTTGGTTGATATTTCATGCAATTATGAATGAGTAAAGCAAGTCATACCCCAGGGAATTTGACAGGCATGGAGCAATAAATAGAAGGTAATATGCACACAGATGTTGGCCGGAAAGAAAATAAACATTGCGAGGTTTGAATTTTCTCCACAAGTTTTAACTCTAGGAAGCCGCCGATAATTGCAACATGTAGCGCCATATCTAAGCTATCCATACATGTCAAAATTACTGAATTTGGTTGATATTTCATGCAATTATGAATGAGTAAAGCAAGTCATACCCTAGGGAATTTGACAGGCATGGAGCAATAAATAGAAGGTAATATGCACACAGATGTTGGCCGGAAAGAAAATAAACATTGCGAGGTTTGAATTTTCTCCACAAGTTTTAACTCTAAGAAGCCGCCGATAATTGCAACATGTAGCGCCAGATCTAAGTTATCCATACATGTCAAAATTACTGAATTTGGTTGATATTTCATGCAATTATGAATGAGTAAAGCAAGTCCATACCCCAGGGAATTTGACATGCATGGAGCAATAAATAGACGGTAATATGTACACAGATGTTGGCCGGAAAGAAAATAAACACAGCGAGGTTTGAATTTTCTCCACAAGTGTTAACTCTAAGAAGCCGCCGATAATTGCAACATGTAGCGCCAGATCTAAGCTATCCATAACTGTCAACATTACTGAATTTGGTTGATATTTCATGCAATTATGAATGAGTAAAGCAAGTCATACCCTAGGGAATTTGACAGGCATGGAGCAATAAATAGAAGGTAATCTGCACACAGATGGTGGCCGGGAAGAAAATAAACATTGCGAGGTTTGAATTTTCTCCACAAGTTTTAACTCTAAGAAGCCGCCGATAATTGCAACATGTAGCGCCAGATCTAAGCTATCCATACATGTCAAAATTACTGAATTTGGTTGATATTTCATGCAATTATGAATGAGTAAAGCAAGTCCATACCCCAGGGAATTTGACAGGCATGGAGCAATAAATAAAAGGTAATCTGCACACAGATGGTGGCCGGGAAGAAAATAAACATTGCGAGGTTTGAATTTTCTCCACAAGTGTTAACTCTAAGAAGCCGCCGATAATTGCAACATGTAGCGCCAGATCTAAGCTATCCATACATGTCAAAATGACTGAATTTGGTTGATATTTCATGCAATTATGAATGAGTAAAGCAAGTCATACCCTAGGGAATTTGACAGGCATGGAGCAATAAATAGAAGGTAATATGCACACAGATGTTGGCCGGAAAGAAAATAAACATTGCGAGGTTTGAATTTTCTCCACAAGTTTTAACTCTAAGAAGCCGCCGATAATTGCAACATGTAGCGCCAGATCTAAGCTATCCATACATGTCAAAATGACTGAATTTGGTTGATATTTCATGCAATTATGAATGAGTAAAGCAAGTCATACCCTAGGGAATTTGACAGGCATGGAGCAATAAATAGAAGGTAATATGCACACAGATGTTGGCCGGAAAGAAAATAAACATTGCGAGGTTTGAATTTTCTCCACAAGTTTTAACTCTAAGAAGCCGCCGATAATTGCAACATGTAGCGCCAGATCTAAGCTATCCATAACTGTCAAAATTACTGAATTTGGTTGATATTTCATGCAATTATGAATGAGTAAAGCAAGTCATACCCTAGGGAATTTGACAGGCATGGAGCAATAAATAGAAGGTAATCTGCACACAGATGGTGGCCAGGAAGAAAATAAACATTGCGAGGTTTGAATTTTCTCCACAAGTTTTAACTCTAAGAAGCCGCCGATAATTGCAACATGTAGCGCCAGATCTAAGCTATCCATACATGTCAAAATTACTGAATTTGGTTGATATTTCATGCAATTATGAATGAGTAAAGCAAGTCCATACCCCAGGGAATTTGACAGGCATGGAGCAATAAATAAAAGGTAATCTGCACACAGATGGTGGCCGGGAAGAAAATAAACATTGCGAGGTTTGAATTTTCTCCACAAGTGTTAACTCTAAGAAGCCGCCGATAATTGCAACATGTAGCGCCAGATCTAAGCTATCCATACATGTCAAAATTACTGAATTTGGTTGATATTTCATGCAATTATGAATGAGTAAAGCAAGTCCATACCCCAGGGAATTTGACATGCATGGAGCAATACATAGACGGTAATATGTACACAGATGTTGGCCGGAAAGAAAATAAACACGGCGAGGTTTGAATTTTCTCCACAAGTTTTAACTCTAAGAAGCCGCCGATAATTGCAACATGTAGCGCCAGATCTAAGCTATCCATACATGTCAAAATTACTGAATTTGGTTGATATTTCATGCAATTATGAATGAGTAAAGCAAGTCATACCCTAGGGAATTTGACAGGCATGGAGCAATAAATAGAAGGTAATATGCACACAGATGTTGGCCGGAAAGAAAATAAACATTGCGAGGTTTGAATTTTCTCCACAAGTTTTAACTCTAAGAAGCCGCCGATAATTGCAACATGTAGCGCCAGATCTAAGCTATCCATACATGTCATAATTACTGAATTTGGTTGATATTTCATGCAATTATGAATGAGTAAAGCAAGTCATACCCTAGGGAATTTGACAGGCATGGAGCAATAAATAGAAGGTAATATGCACACAGATGTTGGCCGGAAAGAAAATAAACATTGCGAGGTTTGAATTTTCTCCACAAGTTTTAACTCTAAGAAGCCGCCGATAATTGCAACATGTAGCGCCAGATCTAAGCTATCCATACATGTCATAATTACTGAATTTGGTTGATATTTCATGCAATTATGAATGAGTAAAGCAAGTCATACCCTAGGGAATTTGACAGGCATGGAGCAATAAATAGAAGGTAATCTGCACACAGATGGTGGCCGGGAAGAAAATAAACATTGCGAGGTTTGAATTTTCTCCACAAGTGTTAACTCTAAGAAGCCGCCGATAATTGCAACATGTAGCGCCAGATCTAAGCTATCCATACATGTCAAAATTACTGAATTTGGTTGATATTTCATGCAATTATGAATGAGTAAAGCAAGTCCATACCCCAGGGAATTTGACAGGCATGGAGCAATAAATAAAAGGTAATCTGCACACAGATGGTGGCCGGGAAGAAAATAAACATTGCGAGGTTTGAATTTTCTCCACAAGTGTTAACTCTAAGAAGCCGCCGATAATTGCAACATGTAGCGCCAGATCTAAGCTATCCATACATGTCAAAATGACTGAATTTGGTTGATATTTCATGCAATTATGAATGAGTAAAGCAGGTCATACCCTAGGGAATTTGACAGGCATGGAGCAATAAATAGAAGGTAATATGCACACAGATGTTGGCCGGAAAGAAAATAAACATTGCGAGGTTTGAATTTTCTCCACAAGTTTTAACTCTAAGAAGCCGCCGATAATTGCAACATGTAGCGCCAGATTTAAGCTATCCATAACTGTCAAAATTACTGAATTTGGTTGATATTTCATGCAATTATGAATGAGTAAAGCAAGTCATACCCCAGGGAATTTGACAGGCATGGAGCAATAAATAGAAGGTAATATGCACACAGATGTTGGCCGGAAAGAAAATAAACATTGCGAGGTTTGAATTTTCTCCACAAGTTTTAACTCTAGGAAGCCGCCGATAATTGCAACATGTAGCGCCATATCTAAGCTATCCATACATGTCAAAATTACTGAATTTGGTTGATATTTCATGCAATTATGAATGAGTAAAGCAAGTCATACCCTAGGGAATTTGACAGGCATGGAGCAATAAATAGAAGGTAATATGCACACAGATGTTGGCCGGAAAGAAAATAAACATTGCGAGGTTTGAATTTTCTCCACAAGTTTTAACTCTAAGAAGCCGCCGATAATTGCAACATGTAGCGCCAGATCTAAGTTATCCATACATGTCAAAATTACTGAATTTGGTTGATATTTCATGCAATTATGAATGAGTAAAGCAAGTCCATACCCCAGGGAATTTGACATGCATGGAGCAATAAATAGACGGTAATATGTACACAGATGTTGGCCGGAAAGAAAATAAACACAGCGAGGTTTGAATTTTCTCCACAAGTGTTAACTCTAAGAAGCCGCCGATAATTGCAACATGTAGCGCCAGATCTAAGCTATCCATAACTGTCAACATTACTGAATTTGGTTGATATTTCATGCAATTATGAATGAGTAAAGCAAGTCATACCCTAGGGAATTTGACAGGCATGGAGCAATAAATAGAAGGTAATCTGCACACAGATGGTGGCCGGGAAGAAAATAAACATTGCGAGGTTTGAATTTTCTCCACAAGTTTTAACTCTAAGAAGCCGCCGATAATTGCAACATGTAGCGCCAGATCTAAGCTATCCATACATGTCAAAATTACTGAATTTGGTTGATATTTCATGCAATTATGAATGAGTAAAGCAAGTCCATACCCCAGGGAATTTGACAGGCATGGAGCAATAAATAAAAGGTAATCTGCACACAGATGGTGGCCGGGAAGAAAATAAACATTGCGAGGTTTGAATTTTCTCCACAAGTGTTAACTCTAAGAAGCCGCCGATAATTGCAACATGTAGCGCCAGATCTAAGCTATCCATACATGTCAAAATGACTGAATTTGGTTGATATTTCATGCAATTATGAATGAGTAAAGCAAGTCATACCCTAGGGAATTTGACAGGCATGGAGCAATAAATAGAAGGTAATATGCACACAGATGTTGGCCGGAAAGAAAATAAACATTGCGAGGTTTGAATTTTCTCCACAAGTTTTAACTCTAAGAAGCCGCCGATAATTGCAACATGTAGCGCCAGATCTAAGCTATCCATAACTGTCAAAATTACTGAATTTGGTTGATATTTCATGCAATTATGAATGAGTAAAGCAAGTCATACCCTAGGGAATTTGACAGGCATGGAGCAATAAATAGAAGGTAATCTGCACACAGATGGTGGCCAGGAAGAAAATAAACATTGCGAGGTTTGAATTTTCTCCACAAGTTTTAACTCTAAGAAGCCGCCGATAATTGCAACATGTAGCGCCAGATCTAAGCTATCCATACATGTCAAAATTACTGAATTTGGTTGATATTTCATGCAATTATGAATGAGTAAAGCAAGTCCATACCCCAGGGAATTTGACAGGCATGGAGCAATAAATAAAAGGTAATCTGCACACAGATGGTGGCCGGGAAGAAAATAAACATTGCGAGGTTTGAATTTTCTCCACAAGTGTTAACTCTAAGAAGCCGCCGATAATTGCAACATGTAGCGCCAGATCTAAGCTATCCATACATGTCAAAATTACTGAATTTGGTTGATATTTCATGCAATTATGAATGAGTAAAGCAAGTCCATACCCCAGGGAATTTGACATGCATGGAGCAATACATAGACGGTAATATGTACACAGATGTTGGCCGGAAAGAAAATAAACACGGCGAGGTTTGAATTTTCTCCACAAGTGTTAACTCTAAGAAGCCGCCGATAATTGCAACATGTAGCGCCAGATCTAAGCTATCCATAACTGTCAACATTACTGAATTTGGTTGATATTTCATGCAATTATGAATGAGTAAAGCAAGTCATACCCTAGGGAATTTGACAGGCATGGAGCAATAAATAGAAGGTAATCTGCACACAGATGGTGGCCGGGAAGAAAATAAACATTGCGAGGTTTGAATTTTCTCCACAAGTTTTAACTCTAAGAAGCCGCCGATAATTGCAACATGTAGCGCCAGATCTAAGCTATCCATACATGTCAAAATTACTGAATTTGGTTGATATTTCATGCAATTATGAATGAGTAAAGCAAGTCCATACCCCAGGGAATTTGACAGGCATGGAGCAATAAATAAAAGGTAATCTGCACACAGATGGTGGCCGGGAAGAAAATAAACATTGCGAGGTTTGAATTTTCTCCACAAGTGTTAACTCTAAGAAGCCGCCGATAATTGCAACATGTAGCGCCAGATCTAAGCTATCCATACATGTCAAAATGACTGAATTTGGTTGATATTTCATGCAATTATGAATGAGTAAAGCAAGTCATACCCTAGGGAATTTGACAGGCATGGAGCAATAAATAGAAGGTAATATGCACACAGATGTTGGCCGGAAAGAAAATAAACATTGCGAGGTTTGAATTTTCTCCACAAGTTTTAACTCTAAGAAGCCGCCGATAATTGCAACATGTAGCGCCAGATCTAAGCTATCCATAACTGTCAAAATTACTGAATTTGGTTGATATTTCATGCAATTATGAATGAGTAAAGCAAGTCATACCCTAGGGAATTTGACAGGCATGGAGCAATAAATAGAAGGTAATCTGCACACAGATGGTGGCCAGGAAGAAAATAAACATTGCGAGGTTTGAATTTTCTCCACAAGTTTTAACTCTAAGAAGCCGCCGATAATTGCAACATGTAGCGCCAGATCTAAGCTATCCATACATGTCAAAATTACTGAATTTGGTTGATATTTCATGCAATTATGAATGAGTAAAGCAAGTCCATACCCCAGGGAATTTGACAGGCATGGAGCAATAAATAAAAGGTAATCTGCACACAGATGGTGGCCGGGAAGAAAATAAACATTGCGAGGTTTGAATTTTCTCCACAAGTGTTAACTCTAAGAAGCCGCCGATAATTGCAACATGTAGCGCCAGATCTAAGCTATCCATACATGTCAAAATTACTGAATTTGGTTGATATTTCATGCAATTATGAATGAGTAAAGCAAGTCCATACCCCAGGGAATTTGACATGCATGGAGCAATACATAGACGGTAATATGTACACAGATGTTGGCCGGAAAGAAAATAAACACGGCGAGGTTTGAATTTTCTCCACAAGTTTTAACTCTAAGAAGCCGCCGATAATTGCAACATGTAGCGCCAGATCTAAGCTATCCATACATGTCAAAATTACTGAATTTGGTTGATATTTCATGCAATTATGAATGAGTAAAGTAAGTCATACCCTAGGGAATTTGACAGGCATGGAGCAATAAATAGAAGGTAATATGCACACAGATGTTGGCCGGAAAGAAAATAAACATTGCGAGGTTTGAATTTTCTCCACAAGTTTTAACTCTAAGAAGCCGCCGATAATTGCAACATGTAGCGCCAGATCTAAGCTATCCATACATGTCATAATTACTGAATTTGGTTGATATTTCATGCAATTATGAATGAGTAAAGCAAGTCATACCCTAGGGAATTTGACAGGCATGGAGCAATAAATAGAAGGTAATATGCACACAGATGTTGGCCGGAAAGAAAATAAACATTGCGAGGTTTGAATTTTCTCCACAAGTTTTAACTCTAAGAAGCCGCCGATAATTGCAACATGTAGCGCCAGATCTAAGCTATCCATACATGTCATAATTACTGAATTTGGTTGATATTTCATGCAATTATGAATGAGTAAAGCAAGTCATACCCTAGGGAATTTGACAGGCATGGAGCAATAAATAGAAGGTAATCTGCACACAGATGGTGGCCGGGAAGAAAATAAACATTGCGAGGTTTGAATTTTCTCCACAAGTGTTAACTCTAAGAAGCCGCCGATAATTGCAACATGTAGCGCCAGATCTAAGCTATCCATACATGTCAAAATTACTGAATTTGGTTGATATTTCATGCAATTATGAATGAGTAAAGCAAGTCCATACCCCAGGGAATTTGACAGGCATGGAGCAATAAATAAAAGGTAATCTGCACACAGATGGTGGCCGGGAAGAAAATAAACATTGCGAGGTTTGAATTTTCTCCACAAGTGTTAACTCTAAGAAGCCGCCGATAATTGCAACATGTAGCGCCAGATCTAAGCTATCCATACATGTCAAAATGACTGAATTTGGTTGATATTTCATGCAATTATGAATGAGTAAAGCAGGTCATACCCTAGGGAATTTGACAGGCATGGAGCAATAAATAGAAGGTAATATGCACACAGATGTTGGCCGGGAAGAAAATAAACATTGCGAGGTTTGAATTTTCTCCACAAGTTTTAACTCTAAGAAGCCGCCGATAATTGCAACATGTAGCGCCAGATTTAAGCTATCCATAACTGTCAAAATTACTGAATTTGGTTGATATTTCATGCAATTATGAATGAGTAAAGCAAGTCATACCCCAGGGAATTTGACAGGCATGGAGCAATAAATAGAAGGTAATATGCACACAGATGTTGGCCGGAAAGAAAATAAACATTGCGAGGTTTGAATTTTCTCCACAAGTTTTAACTCTAGGAAGCCGCCGATAATTGCAACATGTAGCGCCATATCTAAGCTATCCATACATGTCAAAATTACTGAATTTGGTTGATATTTCATGCAATTATGAATGAGTAAAGCAAGTCATACCCTAGGGAATTTGACAGGCATGGAGCAATAAATAGAAGGTAATATGCACACAGATGTTGGCCGGAAAGAAAATAAACATTGCGAGGTTTGAATTTTCTCCACAAGTTTTAACTCTAAGAAGCCGCCGATAATTGCAACATGTAGCGCCAGATCTAAGTTATCCATACATGTCAAAATTACTGAATTTGGTTGATATTTCATGCAATTATGAATGAGTAAAGCAAGTCCATACCCCAGGGAATTTGACATGCATGGAGCAATAAATAGACGGTAATATGTACACAGATGTTGGCCGGAAAGAAAATAAACACAGCGAGGTTTGAATTTTCTCCACAAGTGTTAACTCTAAGAAGCCGCCGATAATTGCAACATGTAGCGCCAGATCTAAGCTATCCATAACTGTCAACATTACTGAATTTGGTTGATATTTCATGCAATTATGAATGAGTAAAGCAAGTCATACCCTAGGGAATTTGACAGGCATGGAGCAATAAATAGAAGGTAATCTGCACACAGATGGTGGCCGGGAAGAAAATAAACATTGCGAGGTTTGAATTTTCTCCACAAGTTTTAACTCTAAGAAGCCGCCGATAATTGCAACATGTAGCGCCAGATCTAAGCTATCCATACATGTCAAAATTACTGAATTTGGTTGATATTTCATGCAATTATGAATGAGTAAAGCAAGTCCATACCCCAGGGAATTTGACAGGCATGGAGCAATAAATAAAAGGTAATCTGCACACAGATGGTGGCCGGGAAGAAAATAAACATTGCGAGGTTTGAATTTTCTCCACAAGTGTTAACTCTAAGAAGCCGCCGATAATTGCAACATGTAGCGCCAGATCTAAGCTATCCATACATGTCAAAATGACTGAATTTGGTTGATATTTCATGCAATTATGAATGAGTAAAGCAAGTCATACCCTAGGGAATTTGACAGGCATGGAGCAATAAATAGAAGGTAATATGCACACAGATGTTGGCCGGAAAGAAAATAAACATTGCGAGGTTTGAATTTTCTCCACAAGTTTTAACTCTAAGAAGCCGCCGATAATTGCAACATGTAGCGCCAGATCTAAGCTATCCATACATGTCAAAATGACTGAATTTGGTTGATATTTCATGCAATTATGAATGAGTAAAGCAAGTCATACCCTAGGGAATTTGACAGGCATGGAGCAATAAATAGAAGGTAATATGCACACAGATGTTGGCCGGAAAGAAAATAAACATTGCGAGGTTTGAATTTTCTCCACAAGTTTTAACTCTAAGAAGCCGCCGATAATTGCAACATGTAGCGCCAGATCTAAGCTATCCATAACTGTCAAAATTACTGAATTTGGTTGATATTTCATGCAATTATGAATGAGTAAAGCAAGTCATACCCTAGGGAATTTGACAGGCATGGAGCAATAAATAGAAGGTAATCTGCACACAGATGGTGGCCAGGAAGAAAATAAACATTGCGAGGTTTGAATTTTCTCCACAAGTTTTAACTCTAAGAAGCCGCCGATAATTGCAACATGTAGCGCCAGATCTAAGCTATCCATACATGTCAAAATTACTGAATTTGGTTGATATTTCATGCAATTATGAATGAGTAAAGCAAGTCCATACCCCAGGGAATTTGACAGGCATGGAGCAATAAATAAAAGGTAATCTGCACACAGATGGTGGCCGGGAAGAAAATAAACATTGCGAGGTTTGAATTTTCTCCACAAGTGTTAACTCTAAGAAGCCGCCGATAATTGCAACATGTAGCGCCAGATCTAAGCTATCCATACATGTCAAAATTACTGAATTTGGTTGATATTTCATGCAATTATGAATGAGTAAAGCAAGTCCATACCCCAGGGAATTTGACATGCATGGAGCAATACATAGACGGTAATATGTACACAGATGTTGGCCGGAAAGAAAATAAACACGGCGAGGTTTGAATTTTCTCCACAAGTTTTAACTCTAAGAAGCCGCCGATAATTGCAACATGTAGCGCCAGATCTAAGCTATCCATACATGTCAAAATTACTGAATTTGGTTGATATTTCATGCAATTATGAATGAGTAAAGCAAGTCATACCCTAGGGAATTTGACAGGCATGGAGCAATAAATAGAAGGTAATATGCACACAGATGTTGGCCGGAAAGAAAATAAACATTGCGAGGTTTGAATTTTCTCCACAAGTTTTAACTCTAAGAAGCCGCCGATAATTGCAACATGTAGCGCCAGATCTAAGCTATCCATACATGTCATAATTACTGAATTTGGTTGATATTTCATGCAATTATGAATGAGTAAAGCAAGTCATACCCTAGGGAATTTGACAGGCATGGAGCAATAAATAGAAGGTAATATGCACACAGATGTTGGCCGGAAAGAAAATAAACATTGCGAGGTTTGAATTTTCTCCACAAGTTTTAACTCTAAGAAGCCGCCGATAATTGCAACATGTAGCGCCAGATCTAAGCTATCCATACATGTCATAATTACTGAATTTGGTTGATATTTCATGCAATTATGAATGAGTAAAGCAAGTCATACCCTAGGGAATTTGACAGGCATGGAGCAATAAATAGAAGGTAATCTGCACACAGATGGTGGCCGGGAAGAAAATAAACATTGCGAGGTTTGAATTTTCTCCACAAGTGTTAACTCTAAGAAGCCGCCGATAATTGCAACATGTAGCGCCAGATCTAAGCTATCCATACATGTCAAAATTACTGAATTTGGTTGATATTTCATGCAATTATGAATGAGTAAAGCAAGTCCATACCCCAGGGAATTTGACAGGCATGGAGCAATAAATAAAAGGTAATCTGCACACAGATGGTGGCCGGGAAGAAAATAAACATTGCGAGGTTTGAATTTTCTCCACAAGTGTTAACTCTAAGAAGCCGCCGATAATTGCAACATGTAGCGCCAGATCTAAGCTATCCATACATGTCAAAATGACTGAATTTGGTTGATATTTCATGCAATTATGAATGAGTAAAGCAGGTCATACCCTAGGGAATTTGACAGGCATGGAGCAATAAATAGAAGGTAATATGCACACAGATGTTGGCCGGGAAGAAAATAAACATTGCGAGGTTTGAATTTTCTCCACAAGTTTTAACTCTAAGAAGCCGCCGATAATTGCAACATGTAGCGCCAGATTTAAGCTATCCATAACTGTCAAAATTACTGAATTTGGTTGATATTTCATGCAATTATGAATGAGTAAAGCAAGTCATACCCCAGGGAATTTGACAGGCATGGAGCAATAAATAGAAGGTAATATGCACACAGATGTTGGCCGGAAAGAAAATAAACATTGCGAGGTTTGAATTTTCTCCACAAGTTTTAACTCTAGGAAGCCGCCGATAATTGCAACATGTAGCGCCATATCTAAGCTATCCATACATGTCAAAATTACTGAATTTGGTTGATATTTCATGCAATTATGAATGAGTAAAGCAAGTCATACCCTAGGGAATTTGACAGGCATGGAGCAATAAATAGAAGGTAATATGCACACAGATGTTGGCCGGAAAGAAAATAAACATTGCGAGGTTTGAATTTTCTCCACAAGTTTTAACTCTAAGAAGCCGCCGATAATTGCAACATGTAGCGCCAGATCTAAGTTATCCATACATGTCAAAATTACTGAATTTGGTTGATATTTCATGCAATTATGAATGAGTAAAGCAAGTCCATACCCCAGGGAATTTGACATGCATGGAGCAATAAATAGACGGTAATATGTACACAGATGTTGGCCGGAAAGAAAATAAACACAGCGAGGTTTGAATTTTCTCCACAAGTGTTAACTCTAAGAAGCCGCCGATAATTGCAACATGTAGCGCCAGATCTAAGCTATCCATAACTGTCAACATTACTGAATTTGGTTGATATTTCATGCAATTATGAATGAGTAAAGCAAGTCATACCCTAGGGAATTTGACAGGCATGGAGCAATAAATAGAAGGTAATCTGCACACAGATGGTGGCCGGGAAGAAAATAAACATTGCGAGGTTTGAATTTTCTCCACAAGTTTTAACTCTAAGAAGCCGCCGATAATTGCAACATGTAGCGCCAGATCTAAGCTATCCATACATGTCAAAATTACTGAATTTGGTTGATATTTCATGCAATTATGAATGAGTAAAGCAAGTCCATACCCCAGGGAATTTGACAGGCATGGAGCAATAAATAAAAGGTAATCTGCACACAGATGGTGGCCGGGAAGAAAATAAACATTGCGAGGTTTGAATTTTCTCCACAAGTGTTAACTCTAAGAAGCCGCCGATAATTGCAACATGTAGCGCCAGATCTAAGCTATCCATACATGTCAAAATGACTGAATTTGGTTGATATTTCATGCAATTATGAATGAGTAAAGCAAGTCATACCCTAGGGAATTTGACAGGCATGGAGCAATAAATAGAAGGTAATATGCACACAGATGTTGGCCGGAAAGAAAATAAACATTGCGAGGTTTGAATTTTCTCCACAAGTTTTAACTCTAAGAAGCCGCCGATAATTGCAACATGTAGCGCCAGATCTAAGCTATCCATAACTGTCAAAATTACTGAATTTGGTTGATATTTCATGCAATTATGAATGAGTAAAGCAAGTCATACCCTAGGGAATTTGACAGGCATGGAGCAATAAATAGAAGGTAATCTGCACACAGATGGTGGCCAGGAAGAAAATAAACATTGCGAGGTTTGAATTTTCTCCACAAGTTTTAACTCTAAGAAGCCGCCGATAATTGCAACATGTAGCGCCAGATCTAAGCTATCCATACATGTCAAAATTACTGAATTTGGTTGATATTTCATGCAATTATGAATGAGTAAAGCAAGTCCATACCCCAGGGAATTTGACAGGCATGGAGCAATAAATAAAAGGTAATCTGCACACAGATGGTGGCCGGGAAGAAAATAAACATTGCGAGGTTTGAATTTTCTCCACAAGTGTTAACTCTAAGAAGCCGCCGATAATTGCAACATGTAGCGCCAGATCTAAGCTATCCATACATGTCAAAATTACTGAATTTGGTTGATATTTCATGCAATTATGAATGAGTAAAGCAAGTCCATACCCCAGGGAATTTGACATGCATGGAGCAATACATAGACGGTAATATGTACACAGATGTTGGCCGGAAAGAAAATAAACACGGCGAGGTTTGAATTTTCTCCACAAGTTTTAACTCTAAGAAGCCGCCGATAATTGCAACATGTAGCGCCAGATCTAAGCTATCCATACATGTCAAAATTACTGAATTTGGTTGATATTTCATGCAATTATGAATGAGTAAAGCAAGTCATACCCTAGGGAATTTGACAGGCATGGAGCAATAAATAGAAGGTAATATGCACACAGATGTTGGCCGGAAAGAAAATAAACATTGCGAGGTTTGAATTTTCTCCACAAGTTTTAACTCTAAGAAGCCGCCGATAATTGCAACATGTAGCGCCAGATCTAAGCTATCCATACATGTCATAATTACTGAATTTGGTTGATATTTCATGCAATTATGAATGAGTAAAGCAAGTCATACCCTAGGGAATTTGACAGGCATGGAGCAATAAATAGAAGGTAATCTGCACACAGATGGTGGCCGGGAAGAAAATAAACATTGCGAGGTTTGAATTTTCTCCACAAGTGTTAACTCTAAGAAGCCGCCGATAATTGCAACATGTAGCGCCAGATCTAAGCTATCCATACATGTCAAAATTACTGAATTTGGTTGATATTTCATGCAATTATGAATGAGTAAAGCAAGTCCATACCCCAGGGAATTTGACATGCATGGAGCAATACATAGACGGTAATATGTACACAGATGTTGGCCGGAAAGAAAATAAACACGGCGAGGTTTGAATTTTCTCCACAAGTTTTAACTCTAAGAAGCCGCCGATAATTGCAACATGTAGCGCCAGATCTAAGCTATCCATACATGTCAAAATTACTGAATTTGGTTGATATTTCATGCAATTATGAATGAGTAAAGCAAGTCATACCCTAGGGAATTTGACAGGCATGGAGCAATAAATAGAAGGTAATATGCACACAGATGTTGGCCGGAAAGAAAATAAACATTGCGAGGTTTGAATTTTCTCCACAAGTTTTAACTCTAAGAAGCCGCCGATAATTGCAACATGTAGCGCCAGATCTAAGCTATCCATACATGTCAAAATGACTGAATTTGGTTGATATTTCATGCAATTATGAATGAGTAAAGCAAGTCATACCCTAGGGAATTTGACAGGCATGGAGCAATAAATAGAAGGTAATATGCACACAGATGTTGGCCGGGAAGAAAATAAACATTGCGAGGTTTGAATTTTCTCCACAAGTTTTAACTCTAAGAAGCCGCCGATAATTGCAACAAGTAGCGCCAGATCTAAGCTATCCATAACTGTCAAAATTACTGAATTTGGTTGATATTTCATGCAATTATGAATGAGTAAAGCAAGTCATACCCTAGGGAATTTGACAGGCATGGAGCAATAAATAGAAGGTAATCTGCACACAGATGGTGGCCGGGAAGAAAATAAACATTGCGAGGTTTGAATTTTCTCCACAAGTTTTAACTCTAAGAAGCCGCCGATAATTGCAACATGTAGCGCCAGATCTAAGCTATCCATACATGTCAAAATTACTGAATTTGGTTGATATTTCATGCAATTATGAATGAGTAAAGCAAGTCCATACCCCAGGGAATTTGACAGGCATGGAGCAATAAATAAAAGGTAATCTGCACACAGATGGTGGCCGGGAAGAAAATAAACATTGCGAGGTTTGAATTTTCTCCACAAGTGTTAACTCTAAGAAGCCGCCGATAATTGCAACATGTAGCGCCAGATCTAAGCTATCCATACATGTCAAAATGACTGAATTTGGTTGATATTTCATGCAATTATGAATGAGTAAAGCAAGTCATACCCTAGGGAATTTGACAGGCATGGAGCAATAAATAGAAGGTAATATGCACACAGATGTTGGCCGGAAAGAAAATAAACATTGCGAGGTTTGAATTTTCTCCACAAGTTTTAACTCTAAGAAGCCGCCGATAATTGCAACATGTAGCGCCAGATCTAAGCTATCCATAACTGTCAAAATTACTGAATTTGGTTGATATTTCATGCAATTATGAATGAGTAAAGCAAGTCATACCCTAGGGAATTTGACAGGCATGGAGCAATAAATAGAAGGTAATCTGCACACAGATGGTGGCCAGGAAGAAAATAAACATTGCGAGGTTTGAATTTTCTCCACAAGTTTTAACTCTAAGAAGCCGCCGATAATTGCAACATGTAGCGCCAGATCTAAGCTATCCATACATGTCAAAATTACTGAATTTGGTTGATATTTCATGCAATTATGAATGAGTAAAGCAAGTCCATACCCCAGGGAATTTGACAGGCATGGAGCAATAAATAAAAGGTAATCTGCACACAGATGGTGGCCGGGAAGAAAATAAACATTGCGAGGTTTGAATTTTCTCCACAAGTGTTAACTCTAAGAAGCCGCCGATAATTGCAACATGTAGCGCCAGATCTAAGCTATCCATACATGTCAAAATTACTGAATTTGGTTGATATTTCATGCAATTATGAATGAGTAAAGCAAGTCCATACCCCAGGGAATTTGACATGCATGGAGCAATACATAGACGGTAATATGTACACAGATGTTGGCCGGAAAGAAAATAAACACGGCGAGGTTTGAATTTTCTCCACAAGTTTTAACTCTAAGAAGCCGCCGATAATTGCAACATGTAGCGCCAGATCTAAGCTATCCATACATGTCAAAATTACTGAATTTGGTTGATATTTCATGCAATTATGAATGAGTAAAGCAAGTCATACCCTAGGGAATTTGACAGGCATGGAGCAATAAATAGAAGGTAATATGCACACAGATGTTGGCCGGAAAGAAAATAAACATTGCGAGGTTTGAATTTTCTCCACAAGTTTTAACTCTAAGAAGCCGCCGATAATTGCAACATGTAGCGCCAGATCTAAGCTATCCATACATGTCATAATTACTGAATTTGGTTGATATTTCATGCAATTATGAATGAGTAAAGCAAGTCATACCCTAGGGAATTTGACAGGCATGGAGCAATAAATAGAAGGTAATCTGCACACAGATGGTGGCCGGGAAGAAAATAAACATTGCGAGGTTTGAATTTTCTCCACAAGTGTTAACTCTAAGAAGCCGCCGATAATTGCAACATGTAGCGCCAGATCTAAGCTATCCATACATGTCAAAATTACTGAATTTGGTTGATATTTCATGCAATTATGAATGAGTAAAGCAAGTCCATACCCCAGGGAATTTGACATGCATGGAGCAATACATAGACGGTAATATGTACACAGATGTTGGCCGGAAAGAAAATAAACACGGCGAGGTTTGAATTTTCTCCACAAGTTTTAACTCTAAGAAGCCGCCGATAATTGCAACATGTAGCGCCAGATCTAAGCTATCCATACATGTCAAAATTACTGAATTTGGTTGATATTTCATGCAATTATGAATGAGTAAAGCAAGTCATACCCTAGGGAATTTGACAGGCATGGAGCAATAAATAGAAGGTAATATGCACACAGATGTTGGCCGGAAAGAAAATAAACATTGCGAGGTTTGAATTTTCTCCACAAGTTTTAACTCTAAGAAGCCGCCGATAATTGCAACATGTAGCGCCAGATCTAAGCTATCCATACATGTCAAAATTACTGAATTTGGTTGATATTTCATGCAATTATGAATGAGTAAAGCAAGTCATACCCTAGGGAATTTGACAGGCATGGAGCAATAAATAGAAGGTAATCTGCACACAGATGGTGGCCGGGAAGAAAATAAACATTGCGAGGTTTGAATTTTCTCCACAAGTGTTAACTCTAAGAAGCCGCCGATAATTGCAACATGTAGCGCCAGATCTAAGCTATCCATACATGTCAAAATGACTGAATTTGGTTGATATTTCATGCAATTATGAATGAGTAAAGCAAGTCATACCCTAGGGAATTTGACAGGCATGGAGCAATAAATAGAAGGTAATATGCACACAGATGTTGGCCGGGAAGAAAATAAACATTGCGAGGTTTGAATTTTCTCCACAAGTTTTAACTCTAAGAAGCCGCCGATAATTGCAACAAGTAGCGCCAGATCTAAGCTATCCATAACTGTCAAAATTACTGAATTTGGTTGATATTTCATGCAATTATGAATGAGTAAAGCAAGTCATACCCCAGGGAATTTGACAGGCATGGAGCAATAAATAGAAGGTAATATGCACACAGATGTTGGCCGGAAAGAAAATAAACATTGCGAGGTTTGAATTTTCTCCACAAGTTTTAACTCTAGGAAGCCGCCGATAATTGCAACATGTAGCGCCATATCTAAGCTATCCATACATGTCAAAATTACTGAATTTGGTTGATATTTCATGCAATTATGAATGAGTAAAGCAAGTCATACCCTAGGGAATTTGACAGGCATGGAGCAATAAATAGAAGGTAATATGCACACAGATGTTGGCCGGAAAGAAAATAAACATTGCGAGGTTTGAATTTTCTCCACAAGTTTTAACTCTAAGAAGCCGCCGATAATTGCAACATGTAGCGCCAGATCTAAGCTATCCATACATGTCAAAATTACTGAATTTGGTTGATATTTCATGCAATTATGAATGAGTAAAGCAAGTCATACCCTAGGGAATTTGACAGGCATGGAGCAATAAATAGAAGGTAATCTGCACACAGATGGTGGCCAGGAAGAAAATAAACATTGCGAGGTTTGAATTTTCTCCACAAGTTTTAACTCTAAGAAGCCGCCGATAATTGCAACATGTAGCGCCAGATCTAAGCTATCCATACATGTCAAAATTACTGAATTTGGTTGATATTTCATGCAATTATGAATGAGTAAAGCAAGTCCATACCCCAGGGAATTTGACAGGCATGGAGCAATAAATAAAAGGTAATCTGCACACAGATGGTGGCCGGGAAGAAAATAAACATTGCGAGGTTTGAATTTTCTCCACAAGTGTTAACTCTAAGAAGCCGCCGATAATTGCAACATGTAGCGCCAGATCTAAGCTATCCATACATGTCAAAATTACTGAATTTGGTTGATATTTCATGCAATTATGAATGAGTAAAGCAAGTCCATACCCCAGGGAATTTGACATGCATGGAGCAATACATAGACGGTAATATGTACACAGATGTTGGCCGGAAAGAAAATAAACACGGCGAGGTTTGAATTTTCTCCACAAGTTTTAACTCTAAGAAGCCGCCGATAATTGCAACATGTAGCGCCAGATCTAAGCTATCCATACATGTCAAAATTACTGAATTTGGTTGATATTTCATGCAATTATGAATGAGTAAAGCAAGTCATACCCTAGGGAATTTGACAGGCATGGAGCAATAAATAGAAGGTAATATGCACACAGATGTTGGCCGGAAAGAAAATAAACATTGCGAGGTTTGAATTTTCTCCACAAGTTTTAACTCTAAGAAGCCGCCGATAATTGCAACATGTAGCGCCAGATCTAAGCTATCCATACATGTCAAAATTACTGAATTTGGTTGATATTTCATGCAATTATGAATGAGTAAAGCAAGTCATACCCTAGGGAATTTGACAGGCATGGAGCAATAAATAGAAGGTAATCTGCACACAGATGGTGGCCGGGAAGAAAATAAACATTGCGAGGTTTGAATTTTCTCCACAAGTGTTAACTCTAAGAAGCCGCCGATAATTGCAACATGTAGCGCCAGATCTAAGCTATCCATACATGTCAAAATGACTGAATTTGGTTGATATTTCATGCAATTATGAATGAGTAAAGCAAGTCATACCCTAGGGAATTTGACAGGCATGGAGCAATAAATAGAAGGTAATATGCACACAGATGTTGGCCGGGAAGAAAATAAACATTGCGAGGTTTGAATTTTCTCCACAAGTTTTAACTCTAAGAAGCCGCCGATAATTGCAACATGTAGCGCCAGATCTAAGCTATCCATAACTGTCAAAATTACTGAATTTGGTTGATATTTCATGCAATTATGAATGAGTAAAGCAAGTCATACCCCAGGGAATTTGACAGGCATGGAGCAATAAATAGAAGGTAATATGCACACAGATGTTGGCCGGGAAGAAAATAAACATTGCGAGGTTTGAATTTTCTCCACAAGTTTTAACTCTAGGAAGCCGCCGATAATTGCAACATGTAGCGCCATATCTAAGCTATCCATACATGTCAAAATTACTGAATTTGGTTGATATTTCATGCAATTATGAATGAGTAAAGCAAGTCATACCCTAGGGAATTTGACAGGCATGGAGCAATAAATAGAAGGTAATATGCACACAGATGTTGGCCGGAAAGAAAATAAACATTGCGAGGTTTGAATTTTCTCCACAAGTTTTAACTCTAAGAAGCCGCCGATAATTGCAACATGTAGCGCCAGATCTAAGTTATCCATACATGTCAAAATTACTGAATTTGGTTGATATTTCATGCAATTATGAATGAGTAAAGCAAGTCCATACCCCAGGGAATTTGACATGCATGGAGCAATAAATAGACGGTAATATGTACACAGATGTTGGCCGGAAAGAAAATAAACACAGCGAGGTTTGAATTTTCTCCACAAGTGTTAACTCTAAGAAGCCGCCGATAATTGCAACATGTAGCGCCAGATCTAAGCTATCCATAACTGTCAAAATTACTGAATTTGGTTGATATTTCATGCAATTATGAATGAGTAAAGCAAGTCCATACCCCAGGGAATTTGACAGGCATGGAGCAATAAATAAAAGGTAATCTGCACACAGATGGTGGCCGGGAAGAAAATAAACATTGCGAGGTTTGAATTTTCTCCACAAGTGTTAACTCTAAGAAGCCGCCGATAATTGCAACATGTAGCGCCAGATCTAAGCTATCCATACATGTCAAAATGACTGAATTTGGTTGATATTTCATGCAATTATGAATGAGTAAAGCAGGTCATACCCTAGGGAATTTGACAGGCATGGAGCAATAAATAGAAGGTAATATGCACACAGATGTTGGCCGGGAAGAAAATAAACACTGCGAGGTTTGAATTTTCTCCACAAGTGTTAACTCTAAGAAGCCGCCGATAATTGCAACATGTAGCGCCAGATCTAAGCTATCCATACATGTCAAAATTACTGAATTTGGTTGATATTTCATGCAATTATGAATGAGTAAAGCAAGTCCATACCCCAGGGAATTTGACATGCATGGAGCAATAAATAGAAGGTAATATGCACACAGATGTTGGCCGGAAAGAAAATAAACATTGCGAGGTTTGAATTTTCTCCACAAGTTTTAACTCTAGGAAGCCGCCGATAATTGCAACATGTAGCGCCATATCTAAGCTATCCATACATGTCAAAATTACTGAATTTGGTTGATATTTCATGCAATTATGAATGAGTAAAGCAAGTCATACCCCAGGGAATTTGACATGCATGGAGCAATAAATAGACGGTAATATGTACACAGATGTTGGCCGGAAAGAAAATAAACACAGCGAGGTTTGAATTTTCTCCACAAGTGTTAACTCTAAGAAGCCGCCGATAATTGCAACATGTAGCGCCAGATCTAAGCTATCCATACATGTCAAAATGACTGAATTTGGTTGATATTTCATGCAATTATGAATGAGTAAAGCAAGTCCATACCCCAGGGAATTTGACATGCATGGAGCAATAAATAGACGGTAACATGTACACATATGTTGGCCGGGAAGAAAATAAACATTGCGAGGTTTGAATTTTCTCCACAAGTTTTAACTCTAAGAAGCCGCCGATAATTGCAACATGTAGCGCCAGATCTAAGCTATCCATACATGTCAAAATTACTGAAGTTGGTTGATATTTCATGCAATTATGAATGAGTAAAGCAAGTCCATACCCCAGGGAATTTGACATGCATGGAGCAATAAATAGAAGGTAATATGCACACAGATGTTGGCCGGAAAGAAAATAAACATTGCGAGGTTTGAATTTTCTCCACAAGTTTTAACTCTAGGAAGCCGCCGATAATTGCAACATGTAGCGCCATATCTAAGCTATCCATACATGTCAAAATTACTGAATTTGGTTGATAGTTCATGCAATTATGAATGAGTAAAGCAAGTCATACCCCAGGGAATTTGACATGCATGGAGCAATAAATAGACGGTAATATGTACACAGATGTTGGCCGGAAAGAAAATAAACACAGCGAGGTTTGAATTTTCTCCACAAGTGTTAACTCTAAGAAGCCGCCGATAATTGCAACATGTAGCGCCAGATCTAAGCTATCCATAACTGTCAAAATTACTGAATTTGGTTGATATTTCATGCAATTATGAATGAGTAAAGCAAGTCATACCCTAGGGAATTTGACAGGCATGGAGCAATAAATAGAAGGTAATCTGCACACAGATGGTGGCCGGGAAGAAAATAAACATTGCGAGGTTTGAATTTTCTCCACAAGTTTTAACTCTAAGAAGCCGCCGATAATTGCAACATGTAGCGCCAGATCTAAGCTATCCATACATGTCAAAATTACTGAATTTGGTTGATATTTCATGCAATTATGAATGAGTAAAGCAAGTCCATACCCCAGGGAATTTGACAGGCATGGAGCAATAAATAAAAGGTAATCTGCACACAGATGGTGGCCGGGAAGAAAATAAACATTGCGAGGTTTGAATTTTCTCCACAAGTGTTAACTCTAAGAAGCCGCCGATAATTGCAACATGTAGCGCCAGATCTAAGCTATCCATACATGTCAAAATGACTGAATTTGGTTGATATTTCATGCAATTATGAATGAGTAAAGCAAGTCATACCCTAGGGAATTTGACAGGCATGGAGCAATAAATAGAAGGTAATATGCACACAGATGTTGGCCGGGAAGAAAATAAACATTGCGAGGTTTGAATTTTCTCCACAAGTTTTAACTCTAAGAAGCCGCCGATAATTGCAACATGTAGCGCCAGATCTAAGCTATCCATAACTGTCAAAATTACTGAATTTGGTTGATATTTCATGCAATTATGAATGAGTAAAGCAAGTCATACCCCAGGGAATTTGACATGCATGGAGCAATAAATAGAAGGTAATATGCACACAGATGTTGGCCGGAAAGAAAATAAACATTGCGAGGTTTGAATTTTCTCCACAAGTTTTAACTCTAGGAAGCCGCCGATAATTGCAACATGTAGCGCCATATCTAAGCTATCCATACATGTCAAAATTACTGAATTTGGTTGATATTTCATGCAATTATGAATGAGTAAAGCAAGTCATACCCCAGGGAATTTGACAGGCATGGAGCAATAAATAGAAGGTAATATGCACACAGATGTTGGCCGGAAAGAAAATAAACATTGCGAGGTTTGAATTTTCTCCACAAGTTTTAACTCTAAGAAGCCGCCGATAATTGCAACATGTAGCGCCAGATCTAAGCTATCCATACATGTCAAAATTACTGAATTTGGTTGATATTTCATGCAATTATGAATGAGTAAAGCAAGTCCATACCCCAGGGAATTTGACAGGCATGGAGCAATAAATAAAAGGTAATCTGCACACAGATGGTGGCTGGGAAGAAAATAAACATTGCGAGGTTTGAATTTTCTCCACAAGTGTTAACTCTAAGAAGCCGCCGATAATTGCAACATGTAGCGCCAGATCTAAGCTATCCATACATGTCAAAATGACTGAATTTGGTTGATATTTCATGCAATTATGAATGAGTAAAGCAGGTCATACCCTAGGGAATTTGACAGGCATGGAGCAATAAATAGAAGGTAATATGCACACAGATGTTGGCCGGGAAGAAAATAAACATTGCGAGGTTTGAATTTTCTCCACAAGTTTTAACTCTAAGAAGCCGCCGATAATTGCAACATGTAGCGCCAGATCTAAGCTATCCATAACTGTCAAAATTACTGAATTTGGTTGATATTTCATGCAATTATGAATGAGTAAAGCAAGTCATACCCCAGGGAATTTGACAGGCATGGAGCAATAAATAGAAGGTAATATGCACACAGATGTTGGCCGGAAAGAAAATAAACATTGCGAGGTTTGAATTTTCTCCACAAGTTTTAACTCTAGGAAGCCGCCGATAATTGCAACATGTAGCGCCATATCTAAGCTATCCATACATGTCAAAATTACTGAATTTGGTTGATATTTCATGCAATTATGAATGAGTAAAGCAAGTCATACCCTATGGAATTTGACAGGCATGGAGCAATAAATAGAAGGTAATATGCACACAGATGTTGGCCGGAAAGAAAATAAACATTGCGAGGTTTGAATTTTCTCCACAAGTTTTAACTCTAAGAAGCCGCCGATAATTGCAACATGTAGCGCCAGATCTAAGTTATCCATACATGTCAAAATTACTGAATTTGGTTGATATTTCATGCAATTATGAATGAGTAAAGCAAGTCCATACCCCAGGGAATTTGACATGCATGGAGCAATAAATAGACGGTAATATGTACACAGATGTTGGCCGGAAAGAAAATAAACATTGCGAGGTTTGAATTTTCTCCACAAGTGTTAACTCTAAGAAGCCGCCGATAATTGCAACATGTAGCGCCAGATCTAAGCTATCCATAACTGTCAAAATTACTGAATTTGGTTGATATTTCATGCAATTATGAATGAGTAAAGCAAGTCATACCCTAGGGAATTTGACAGGCATGGAGCAATAAATAGAAGGTAATCTGCACACAGATGGTGGCCGGGAAGAAAATAAACATTGCGAGGTTTGAATTTTCTCCACAAGTTTTAACTCTAAGAAGCCGCCGATAATTGCAACATGTAGCGCCAGATCTAAGCTATCCATACATGTCAAAATTACTGAATTTGGTTGATATTTCATGCAATTATGAATGAGTAAAGCAAGTCCATACCCCAGGGAATTTGACAGGCATGGAGCAATAAATAAAAGGTAATCTGCACACAGATGGTGGCCGGGAAGAAAATAAACATTGCGAGGTTTGAATTTTCTCCACAAGTGTTAACTCTAAGAAGCCGCCGATAATTGCAACATGTAGCGCCAGATCTAAGCTATCCATACATGTCAAAATGACTGAATTTGGTTGATATTTCATGCAATTATGCATGAGTAAAGCAAGTCATACCCTAGGGAATTTGACAGGCATGGAGCAATAAATAGAAGGTAATATGCACACAGATGTTGGCCGGAAAGAAAATAAACATTGCGAGGTTTGAATTTTCTCCACAAGTTTTAACTCTAAGAAGCCGCCGATAATTGCAACATGTAGCGCCAGATCTAAGCTATCCATACATGTCAAAATTACTGAATTTGGTTGATATTTCATGCAATTATGAATGAGTAAAGCAAGTCCATACCCCAGGGAATTTGACAGGCATGGAGCAATAAATAAAAGGTAATCTGCACACAGATGGTGGCCGGGAAGAAAATAAACATTGCGAGGTTTGAATTTTCTCCACAAGTGTTAACTCTAAGAAGCCGCCGATAATTGCAACATGTAGCGCCAGATCTAAGCTATCCATACATGTCAAAATGACTGAATTTGGTTGATATTTCATGCAATTATGAATGAGTAAAGCAAGTCATACCCTAGGGAATTTGACAGGCATGGAGCAATAAATAGAAGGTAATATGCACACAGATGTTGGCCGGGAAGAAAATAAACATTGCGAGGTTTGAATTTTCTCCACAAGTTTTAACTCTAAGAAGCCGCCGATAATTGCAACATGTAGCGCCAGATCTAAGCTATCCATAACTGTCAAAATTACTGAATTTGGTTGATATTTCATGCAATTATGAATGAGTAAAGCAAGTCATACCCTAGGGAATTTGACAGGCATGGAGCAATAAATAGAAGGTAATATGCACACAGATGTTGGCCGGAAAGAAAATAAACATTGCGAGGTTTGAATTTTCTCCACAAGTTTTAACTCTAAGAAGCCGCCGATAATTGCAACATGTAGCGCCAGATCTAAGTTATCCATACATGTCAAAATTACTGAATTTGGTTGATATTTCATGCAATTATGAATGAGTAAAGCAAGTCCATACCCCAGGGAATTTGACATGCATGGAGCAATAAATAGACGGTAATATGTACACAGATGTTGGCCGGAAAGAAAATAAACATTGCGAGGTTTGAATTTTCTCCACAAGTGTTAACTCTAAGAAGCCGCCGATAATTGCAACATGTAGCGCCAGATCTAAGCTATCCATAACTGTCAAAATTACTGAATTTGGTTGATATTTCATGCAATTATGAATGAGTAAAGCAAGTCATACCCTAGGGAATTTGACAGGCATGGAGCAATAAATAGAAGGTAATCGGCACACAGATGGTGGCCGGGAAGAAAATAAACATTGCGAGGTTTGAATTTTCTCCACAAGTTTTAACTCTAAGAAGCCGCCGATAATTGCAACATGTAGCGCCAGATCTAAGCTATCCATACATGTCAAAATTACTGAATGTGGTTGATATTTCATGCAATTATGAATGAGTAAAGCAAGTCCATACCCCAGGGAATTTGACAGGCATGGAGCAATAAATAAAAGGTAATCTGCACACAGATGGTGGCCGGGAAGAAAATAAACATTGCGAGGTTTGAATTTTCTCCACAAGTGTTAACTCTAAGAAGCCGCCGATAATTGCAACATGTAGCGCCAGATCTAAGCTATCCATACATGTCAAAATGACTGAATTTGGTTGATATTTCATGCAATTATGAATGAGTAAAGCAAGTCATACCCTAGGGAATTTGACAGGCATGGAGCAATAAATAGAAGGTAATATGCACACAGATGTTGGCCGGAAAGAAAATAAACATTGCGAGGTTTGAATTTTCTCCACAAGTTTTAACTCTAAGAAGCCGCCGATAATTGCAACATGTAGCGCCAGATCTAAGCTATCCATACATGTCAAAATTACTGAATTTGGTTGATATTTCATGCAATTATGAATGAGTAAAGCAAGTCCATACCCCAGGGAATTTGACAGGCATGGAGCAATAAATAGAAGGTAATATGCACACAGATGTTGGCCGGAAAGAAAATAAACATTGCGAGGTTTGAATTTTCTCCACAAGTTTTAACTCTAAGAAGCCGCCGATAATTGCAACATGTAGCGCCAGATCTAAGCTATCCATACATGTCAAAATTACTGAATTTGGTTGATATTTCATGCAATTATGAATGAGTAAAGCAAGTCATACCCTAGGGAATTTGACAGGCATGGAGCAATAAATAGAAGGTAATCTGCACACAGATGGTGGCCGGGAAGAAAATAAACATTGCGAGGTTTGAATTTTCTCCACAAGTGTTAACTCTAAGAAGCCGCCGATAATTGCAACATGTAGCGCCAGATCTAAGCTATCCATACATGTCAAAATGACTGAATTTGGTTGATATTTCATGCAATTATGAATGAGTAAAGCAAGTCCATACCCCAGGGAATTTGACAGGCATGGAGCAATAAATAAAAGGTAATCTGCACACAGATGGTGGCCGGGAAGAAAATAAACATTGCGAGGTTTGAATTTTCTCCACAAGTGTTAACTCTAAGAAGCCGCCGATAATTGCAACATGTAGCGCCAGATCTAAGCTATCCATACATGTCAAAATGACTGAATTTGGTTGATATTTCATGCAATTATGAATGAGTAAAGCAAGTCATACCCTAGGGAATTTGACAGGCATGGAGCAATAAATAGAAGGTAATATGCACACAGATGTTGGCCGGGAAGAAAATAAACATTGCGAGGTTTGAATTTTCTCCACAAGTTTTAACTCTAAGAAGCCGCCGATAATTGCAACATGTAGCGCCAGATCTAAGCTATCCATAACTGTCAAAATTACTGAATTTGGTTGATATTTCATGCAATTATGAATGAGTAAAGCAAGTCATACCCCAGGGAATTTGACAGGCATGGAGCAATAAATAGAAGGTAATATGCACACAGGTGTTGGCCGGAAAGAAAATAAACATTGCGAGGTTTGAATTTTCTCCACAAGTGTTAACTCTAAGAAGCCGCCGATAATTGCAACATGTAGCGCCAGATCTAAGCTATCCATACATGTCAAAATGACTGAATTTGGTTGATATTTCATGCAATTATGAATGAGTAAAGCAAGTCATACCCTAGGGAATTTGACAGGCATGGAGCAATAAATAGAAGGTAATATGCACACAGATGTTGGCCGGGAAGAAAATAAACATTGCGAGGTTTGAATTTTCTCCACAAGTTTTAACTCTAAGAAGCCGCCGATAATTGCAACATGTAGCGCCAGATCTAAGCTATCCATAACTGTCAAAATTACTGAATTTGGTTGATATTTCATGCAATTATGAATGAGTAAAGCAAGTCCATACCCCAGGGAATTTGACAGGCATGGAGCAATAAATAGAAGGTAATATGCACACAGATGTTGGCCGGAAAGAAAATAAACATTGCGAGGTTTGAATTTTCTCCACAAGTTTTAACTCTAAGAAGCCGCCGATAATTGCAACATGTAGCGCCAGATCTAAGCTATCCATACATGTCAAAATTACTGAATTTGGTTGATATTTCATGCAATTATGAATGAGTAAAGCAAGTCCATACCCCAGGGAATTTGACAGGCATGGAGCAATAAATAGAAGGTAATATGCACACAGATGTTGGCCGGAAAGAAAATAAACATTGCGAGGTTTGAATTTTCTCCACAAGTTTTAACTCTAAGAAGCCGCCGATAATTGCAACATGTAGCGCCAGATCTAAGCTATCCATACATGTCAAAATTACTGAATTTGGTTGATATTTCATGCAATTATGAATGAGTAAAGCAAGTCATACCCTAGGGAATTTGACAGGCATGGAGCAATAAATAGAAGGTAATCTGCACACAGATGGTGGCCGGGAAGAAAATAAACATTGCGAGGTTTGAATTTTCTCCACAAGTGTTAACTCTAAGAAGCCGCCGATAATTGCAACATGTAGCGCCAGATCTAAGCTATCCATACATGTCAAAATGACTGAATTTGGTTGATATTTCATGCAATTATGAATGAGTAAAGCAAGTCCATACCCTAGGGAATTTGACAGGCATGGAGCAATAAATAGAAGGTAATATGCACACAGATGTTGGCCGGGAAGAAAATAAACATTGCGAGGTTTGAATTTTCTCCACAAGTTTTAACTCTAAGAAGCCGCCGATAATTGCAACATGTAGCGCCAGATCTAAGCTATCCATAACTGTCAAAATTACTGAATTTGGTTGATATTTCATGCAATTATGAATGAGTAAAGCAAGTCATACCCTAGGGAATTTGACAGGCATGGAGCAATAAATAGAAGGTAATATGCACACAGATGTTGGCCGGAAAGAAAATAAACATTGCGAGGTTTGAATTTTCTCCACAAGTTTTAACTCTAAGAAGCCGCCGATAATTGCAACATGTAGCGCCAGATCTAAGTTATCCATACATGTCAAAATTACTGAATTTGGTTGATATTTCATGCAATTATGAATGAGTAAAGCAAGTCCATACCCCAGGGAATTTGACATGCATGGAGCAATAAATAGACGGTAATATGTACACAGATGTTGGCCGGAAAGAAAATAAACATTGCGAGGTTTGAATTTTCTCCACAAGTGTTAACTCTAAGAAGCCGCCGATAATTGCAACATGTAGCGCCAGATCTAAGCTATCCATAACTGTCAAAATTACTGAATTTGGTTGATATTTCATGCAATTATGAATGAGTAAAGCAAGTCATACCCTAGGGAATTTGACAGGCATGGAGCAATAAATAGAAGGTAATCGGCACACAGATGGTGGCCGGGAAGAAAATAAACATTGCGAGGTTTGAATTTTCTCCACAAGTTTTAACTCTAAGAAGCCGCCGATAATTGCAACATGTAGCGCCAGATCTAAGCTATCCATACATGTCAAAATTACTGAATGTGGTTGATATTTCATGCAATTATGAATGAGTAAAGCAAGTCCATACCCCAGGGAATTTGACAGGCATGGAGCAATAAATAAAAGGTAATCTGCACACAGATGGTGGCCGGGAAGAAAATAAACATTGCGAGGTTTGAATTTTCTCCACAAGTGTTAACTCTAAGAAGCCGCCGATAATTGCAACATGTAGCGCCAGATCTAAGCTATCCATACATGTCAAAATGACTGAATTTGGTTGATATTTCATGCAATTATGAATGAGTAAAGCAAGTCATACCCTAGGGAATTTGACAGGCATGGAGCAATAAATAGAAGGTAATATGCACACAGATGTTGGCCGGAAAGAAAATAAACATTGCGAGGTTTGAATTTTCTCCACAAGTTTTAACTCTAAGAAGCCGCCGATAATTGCAACATGTAGCGCCAGATCTAAGCTATCCATACATGTCAAAATTACTGAATTTGGTTGATATTTCATGCAATTATGAATGAGTAAAGCAAGTCCATACCCCAGGGAATTTGACAGGCATGGAGCAATAAATAGAAGGTAATATGCACACAGATGTTGGCCGGAAAGAAAATAAACATTGCGAGGTTTGAATTTTCTCCACAAGTTTTAACTCTAAGAAGCCGCCGATAATTGCAACATGTAGCGCCAGATCTAAGCTATCCATACATGTCAAAATTACTGAATTTGGTTGATATTTCATGCAATTATGAATGAGTAAAGCAAGTCATACCCTAGGGAATTTGACAGGCATGGAGCAATAAATAGAAGGTAATCTGCACACAGATGGTGGCCGGGAAGAAAATAAACATTGCGAGGTTTGAATTTTCTCCACAAGTGTTAACTCTAAGAAGCCGCCGATAATTGCAACATGTAGCGCCAGATCTAAGCTATCCATACATGTCAAAATGACTGAATTTGGTTGATATTTCATGCAATTATGAATGAGTAAAGCAAGTCCATACCCCAGGGAATTTGACAGGCATGGAGCAATAAATAAAAGGTAATCTGCACACAGATGGTGGCCGGGAAGAAAATAAACATTGCGAGGTTTGAATTTTCTCCACAAGTGTTAACTCTAAGAAGCCGCCGATAATTGCAACATGTAGCGCCAGATCTAAGCTATCCATACATGTCAAAATGACTGAATTTGGTTGATATTTCATGCAATTATGAATGAGTAAAGCAAGTCATACCCTAGGGAATTTGACAGGCATGGAGCAATAAATAGAAGGTAATATGCACACAGATGTTGGCCGGGAAGAAAATAAACATTGCGAGGTTTGAATTTTCTCCACAAGTTTTAACTCTAAGAAGCCGCCGATAATTGCAACATGTAGCGCCAGATCTAAGCTATCCATAACTGTCAAAATTACTGAATTTGGTTGATATTTCATGCAATTATGAATGAGTAAAGCAAGTCATACCCCAGGGAATTTGACAGGCATGGAGCAATAAATAGAAGGTAATATGCACACAGGTGTTGGCCGGAAAGAAAATAAACATTGCGAGGTTTGAATTTTCTCCACAAGTGTTAACTCTAAGAAGCCGCCGATAATTGCAACATGTAGCGCCAGATCTAAGCTATCCATACATGTCAAAATGACTGAATTTGGTTGATATTTCATGCAATTATGAATGAGTAAAGCAAGTCATACCCTAGGGAATTTGACAGGCATGGAGCAATAAATAGAAGGTAATATGCACACAGATGTTGGCCGGGAAGAAAATAAACATTGCGAGGTTTGAATTTTCTCCACAAGTTTTAACTCTAAGAAGCCGCCGATAATTGCAACATGTAGCGCCAGATCTAAGCTATCCATAACTGTCAAAATTACTGAATTTGGTTGATATTTCATGCAATTATGAATGAGTAAAGCAAGTCCATACCCCAGGGAATTTGACAGGCATGGAGCAATAAATAGAAGGTAATATGCACACAGATGTTGGCCGGAAAGAAAATAAACATTGCGAGGTTTGAATTTTCTCCACAAGTTTTAACTCTAAGAAGCCGCCGATAATTGCAACATGTAGCGCCAGATCTAAGCTATCCATACATGTCAAAATTACTGAATTTGGTTGATATTTCATGCAATTATGAATGAGTAAAGCAAGTCCATACCCCAGGGAATTTGACAGGCATGGAGCAATAAATAGAAGGTAATATGCACACAGATGTTGGCCGGAAAGAAAATAAACATTGCGAGGTTTGAATTTTCTCCACAAGTTTTAACTCTAAGAAGCCGCCGATAATTGCAACATGTAGCGCCAGATCTAAGCTATCCATACATGTCAAAATTACTGAATTTGGTTGATATTTCATGCAATTATGAATGAGTAAAGCAAGTCATACCCTAGGGAATTTGACAGGCATGGAGCAATAAATAGAAGGTAATCTGCACACAGATGGTGGCCGGGAAGAAAATAAACATTGCGAGGTTTGAATTTTCTCCACAAGTGTTAACTCTAAGAAGCCGCCGATAATTGCAACATGTAGCGCCAGATCTAAGCTATCCATACATGTCAAAATGACTGAATTTGGTTGATATTTCATGCAATTATGAATGAGTAAAGCAAGTCCATACCCCAGGGAATTTGACAGGCATGGAGCAATAAATAAAAGGTAATCTGCACACAGATGGTGGCCGGGAAGAAAATAAACATTGCGAGGTTTGAATTTTCTCCACAAGTGTTAACTCTAAGAAGCCGCCGATAATTGCAACATGTAGCGCCAGATCTAAGCTATCCATACATGTCAAAATTACTGAATTTGGTTGATATTTCATGCAATTATGAATGAGTAAAGCAAGTCATACCCCAGGGAATTTGACAGGCATGGAGCAATAAATAGAAGGTAATATGCACACAGGTGTTGGCCGGAAAGAAAATAAACATTGCGAGGTTTGAATTTTCTCCACAAGTTTTAACTCTAGGAAGCCGCCGATAATTGCAACATGTAGCGCCATATCTAAGCTATCCATACATGTCAAAATTACTGAATTTGGTTGACATTTCATGCAATTATGAATGAGTAAAGCAAGTCATACCCTAGGGAATTTGACAGGCATGGAGCAATAAATAGAAGGTAATATGCACACAGATGTTGGCCGGAAAGAAAATAAACATTGCGAGGTTTGAATTTTCTCCACAAGTTTTAACTCTAAGAAGCCGCCGATAATTGCAACATGTAGCGCCAGATCTAAGCTATCCATACATGTCAAAATTACTGAATTTGGTTGATATTTCATGCAATTATGAATGAGTAAAGCAAGTCCATACCCCAGGGAATTTGACAGGCATGGAGCAATAAATAAAAGGTAATCTGCACACAGATGGTGGCCGGGAAGAAAATAAACATTGCGAGGTTTGAATTTTCTCCACAAGTGTTAACTCTAAGAAGCCGCCGATAATTGCAACATGTAGCGCCAGATCTAAGCTATCCATACATGTCAAAATGACTGAATTTGGTTGATATTTCATGCAATTATGAATGAGTAAAGCAGGTCATACCCTAGGGAATTTGACAGGCATGGAGCAATAAATAGAAGGTAATATGCACACAGATGTTGGCCGGGAAGAAAATAAACATTGCGAGGTTTGAATTTTCTCCACAAGTGTTAACTCTAAGAAGCCGCCGATAATTGCAACATGTAGCGCCAGATCTAAGCTATCCATACATGTCAAAATTACTGAATTTGGTTGATATTTCATGCAATTATGAATGAGTAAAGCAAGTCCATACCCCAGGGAATTTGACATGCATGGAGCAATACATAGACGGTAATATGTACACAGATGTTGGCCGGAAAGAAAATAAACACGGCGAGGTTTGAATTTTCTCCACAAGTTTTAACTCTAAGAAGCCGCCGATAATTGCAACATGTAGCGCCAGATCTAAGCTATCCATACATGTCATAATTACTGAATTTGGTTGATATTTCATGCAATTATGAATGAGTAAAGCAAGTCATACCCTAGGGAATTTGACAGGCATGGAGCAATAAATAGAAGGTAATCTGCACACAGATGGTGGCCGGGAAGAAAATAAACATTGCGAGGTTTGAATTTTCTCCACAAGTGTTAACTCTAAGAAGCCGCCGATAATTGCAACATGTAGCGCCAGATCTAAGCTATCCATACATGTCAAAATTACTGAATTTGGTTGATATTTCATGCAATTATGAATGAGTAAAGCAAGTCCATACCCCAGGGAATTTGACAGGCATGGAGCAATAAATAAAAGGTAATCTGCACACAGATGGTGGCCGGGAAGAAAATAAACATTGCGAGGT